>JAWQUT010000190.1:1406751-1427133 GCA_033807755.1 Ellobium chinense
GTAAATACATGAAGAGGTCAATTAGATGGTTTCTAGGTACGTTTCAGAGATAAAGGTTTGGTGGGGTTGGAAGACGGTTTGAGTTGGAGGTGGGGGTGGTTTGGGAGAAAGGGGTGAGCAAGGATATAATAATAACAACAACGGGATATATTACTGGGACTTCAGTCTCTTGAGTCCATTGAAACATGGAACCACCGAATCTTTGAAAACGAAACTGTAAGAAGAACAAAGAAGGAAGGAAAGTGGAAAAATGGAAGAAAAGGAGAAACAATGCTCACATTACACAGTGACATTAGTATTAAAAATCTTTAGGGTTGGTCGAGTAGTGAATTGAATAACTTTATTCCAAATACATCCACCCTCAGGAAGAAATAGGTTAGCAGAGCACATAATATTATTTATGTATGTGATGAAGTCTGAGTGAGCAGAGGAAAAAAGACAAGGGTAGCCTTCTAACGTAGACGCTCACGGGCAAGAAAGAAAAAAAAATTCCACATGATTTATCTCTAGCATAGCAAAGTAGACATTGTGACATTTAAAGAGGTACTCTTAGTAAGGAGCAGTGAGTACAGTAGCGTTGATACACTGTCTTTATTACACGTGCTTTCGATGTAAACTTAAGCTGAACACAGTTCAATTCAGAGGATAATGATAATGTTTAGTCTCGACTAATTTACCTACATGCGAAGTGACTGACTTTGGGATTAGGAAAGATGTTGAAGACACGAGAACAGAATGTACTATTTTGAATTACGAGTTAATTTCAAGGGTGTTGTAGGAGGACATTAATCTCGGGCTTAACCAAGCAAAAAAACAACAACATGAAACTAAGAAAACAGAAGATTTTGGTCTGCACTTGATTCCTCTCTCGCCACATGTTAACTCACTGCAATGTTTCCATTAGCGCGATATTATACCTACCAGATGAGTTTGACAAAGGATCCACATTCATTGTGTTGATCTTTGAGTGCTTTTGTTTTCCCAGTAATGAACTGATCTGATTGCATCAGAACTCGCCAATGACGGAATCAGACAAAGAGTAGTCTAGAAGAGATGATCAAGAGTCACTTATTTTCCATCTTTTCTTGGCCTCGATCGATGTGTCTCTCACGTTATAAGATTCGTTAAACTTTGTTTGTTTATTTGTTTGTTTGTCTGTCTGTCTGTTTATTTGTTTGTCTGTCTTTTTCTTTCTTTCTTTCTTTTTGTTCTTTCTTTCTTTTGAGCAATGCCACTGTTTACATCCAATGAGTCAATATGTTGCTTCTAACTTTTTCTTTTTAGGAGTTATAGAAACCTTTGAAAATCTGTTGATCTTCTTTTCACCGTCTCTTCTCATTCTCTCTTCCTAATATGTCACCTCTCTCTTTCATCCTCTCTCATCCTTCTAAGAAGCTGCCCCACAGTAGTAAACTATATTTTGTAAGAGATCTACTACTTAAGTTATCAGGATGTATTGAAATTGTATTATAAAAATTTCAGTAGGGAGAAAATATACTATAATGAATAGAAGAAAGAATAACTGCAAGGAGTGAATGCTGACTTCTGTAACTGAATGGTCTGTATTCATTGTACTGCGTAGAGTGTAAACGGTATACAGTATAGCTGTTAGTGTGACATAAAGTTGTGATTTTGGTTTATAATCTTTGTCATGTCCCGATGAATATTGTGTCGTTCGCCTATATATGTATCACATTCTGGGTTTATATTAAATAAACTTGTTATAGGTTGCAATAGAGCCATTTCCTACAACAACGACGCATGGAGGATTAAGGAAAGGGGTGTGTGAGCGACACAGCTATAATGGGAGGAGAAAACGTGGCGCATTCATATAGTAGTGTTATATGAAAGAAAATACAGTTGGGAGTGAGGAGTTCAAACTAAAGTACGCCGCATGACTTGACGTTGACATTATACGGTTCGTTGTTTTTTTTTTGTTTGTTTGTTTGTTTTCCCCTACAGAAAGCAGTCTTACCGTATTAGGTTGTGATTGGCGTTCATCAAGAAGTGTTACTTTCTCTCCTGTGTGTTTCTCCAAGGAAACTGCTAGGAGTAATGTAATTTCTAGTGCAATGAATCGTTATTATAAATTATAGACTATTAGTGTTGTGGACTTCGGTACAACTTAGATTTAAACGCTATTTCAGAGGAGATTGTGATATTTCATTGGATCTCTTTCACTGACATAAAAAAGTTGACAGCGCTCCACTATGGACGTTAGATGTGATGTTGAACACTTGTAAGTGAAGAGTCTTTCATTCATTATTGATTTTATCTCATTTATACTTTCTTTCCTATTAGCTCTTTGAGTCTATCACATTTTATAAGGAATATCTCTCCTTCTTTCTTTCCATCGATGCACTCAAACTCTACAGGTTCTTTCTTTCTTTCTTTTTTTCTTTCTCTTTTTCTTTCTTTCTTTCTTTCTTACCTTCTTTCTTTCTTTCTTTCTTTCTTATTTACTGGACTTGATTTCTATCGGTCTTCTCCCTCTTTCTCCGCCTTTTTTTTTTCATTTTTGGTACGCAAGTTCAGACTTTGGATTATGTCTTTTTACAGGATACTTTTACGACGTGGAATCTATTAGAGTTATTCTTGAACGTTTGTTGACTTTTTGATATACTTTTTCTACATAATATGTATTTTTTTCTCTTGCTCTGCAATCCAGCAGTATTTTTTTGTGACTGGTATTCGACAGCGCTCTTTGGTCTCCTGATACACTTTTTCCTCTGTGATAGGATTTATACTGTCATAGAGTTTAGTGTTGCGGACATCCCTGTGTGCTGAATTATGCCATATTTCAGAGGATATGTGTGACTCTTTCAATGGATGTAACATATACAAATAATAATTATATCTAGAGAGTGTTTTTTGATAGCCATTACCTATAATCGTGGTGGTTTTGTTTACATTATATCGCGAATATGAAAGTAGACAGTTCGTTTCCTTTGATTACCAAATGACTTCGTCCATAAGATATTGAGATTCTTCATTTAATGTAAGTAAATGGTTAATCAATGTCTCCAAGTTGTCTGTGTGTTAATGGCTGATTTTGGATGCCTAAGTGGAGCAATTTTAAAAGGCAGCGAAAGTTATCATTGCACCGACCTACTGTTATGCCTGTATTTTATTGCGAGATAAAGAACATATGTCAGACTGCGAAAGAAAGAAAGAAAGACCGACTGACAGAAATAAATAAATGGGGATTTTCGAAGGAATGATTTTGTTAAGCTGCGTATTTGTTACCTTACACACACTGCACAGTTAAGCGATCTATGCTTTCAATGTGTGTTGATGTGACTGCCTACTGGAATGTGTTTACAGAACAGTGATTGGTATTCACTAATGTTCAGTCGTTGTTTTTTATGACGCTCTGATTACATGAGGGCATGATGGGAATGACTTGATGAAGCAATGGCGGGTATTTTCGGTATAATTTCTCTGAATTTTATTTATTAGAGGATTTAATTGATGTGCTTCAAAGAAATTCTTTACACAAAATGATTGTACCTGGCCCACTTAACTCTCTTATGCAGTTTTTTAAGTAATATGACTATTGCTTGAATAAATTTTCGTGATTTTCCCAAATCCCCACACCCATGAAATTCACACACCCGCTATGTCATGTCATATAAGCAAGTCCCAACACTTCAATAGTACATAACCACCCAACCAGCGGAAGCTTATGTGTTGGGAACTGGCCCCTATTCCGGTGTGGCGTTAACGTCCGGCGTGACGAAGGTCCTGGTACGGTTAGTTTATGCCGAACTAACCTGTAAAGCTTTGGGTCTGACCAGGTTCCTCCCATAATACGCTACCACAGAGGAATTGAGGGTTGGGGGTGGAGTTTGGCAGTGACAGTCCGGGTCAATATACGGAATAGAAGCTGTTGCTACGGGTCAAGAGGCATTAGTGGAAGCACTAACTTGGCTCAACCATGTCATGGGAAAAGTGCCTTCGCAACTAGACGTTACTAGGTGATCCGATATGTAAATATCCTGACATGATCCTAGGGCGATCTACGCTGGGGTCCCCGTGCCACTCTTTTTGGTTTTGTGTTTGTTGTTTTTTCTTAATACAGTTCAGTGACATGTTAACTTGTTTTTGTCGTTGTTTTTATTTTACAGTTTTTTTTTTTACATTTCACAAGGCGTTACGAAGACGAAATCATCCTATCGAAATCATCGCTGAGTGTGAGACTGCATGATTTGTTTTAGGGGCTTCTGACCTTAGGATGATGTTTTGTAACGATGACGTGTTTATGACGATTGCAGACTCCGGTGTTCAGCTGTGAGAAAAAAGCCTGACATGATCCTAGCGCGATCTACGCTGTGGTCCCTGTGCCACTTTTTTTTCCTTTCCTTTCTGAAGAAAAGAAAGTACTGTAATTTACTGATTTTTTTTAAAGACAAAATGAACAGTCTGTGCGTGATTACGGATTAACCGATTGAAAGGTCAAGAGACACTAATGTCTCTTTTCTGTGGTAATTGTGCAAAGCTTGCTACGGATGAGTTGATGTAAATAATTCGGTTGGGCCTGCAGTACCCATGCCACTTTTTGGTGAGGTATAATCTAATTATAATGCTGTAGGTCTTTTTCGAATGTGAGTTTTGATATTCCTGTTTTTCTTCTTTTTTTTTCTCTCTCTTGCTGTGCATGCCCATGCTCTCACCTCCACTCCCACTCCCCCGTCCATCCCTGTGCTCTAAGGCCTGTAACAACAATTTTGAACAATTTTAAAAGATATATTATGGTTTAGCTTTTTTTTGTCACTCACTGAGACAAGCATAAGACTGTCGGTTAATGCGAACATGGGATTCAGTATCTAAGCCAGCTTGTGTAGCTCATGTAGCAATAAAGATGACAACACTGATGCAACAGATGCAAGTACGAACGATGATTACACTGATTAATGGCAATAACTTGGATAAATTCTTCGCAGTGAATATAAATTTTAATGCATTTAGTGCTTGTGGCATTTTAGTGCAGCGACAGAGATGATGGTTGGCAGCTGTATTTCCAAAGGCAGTACCTTAAGCACAGTTTGATCCCTAAGTGAAATTCAGGAATGCTGTCAACGTGAACGTGCTTTCAGTTTTATCCAGCAGTAAAATTCAGGACTGCAACTGTGAACATGCACGCACCTTAACATGACTGCTCAGCACAAAATACAGTGCGCGTGTTTTATTTACTTTTTACTGTGATAGCATATAACATCCGCCCAAAGTTTACTTACATGCTACTGAGTACATTCTTATTTAATCAGTGCCAGATTAAGACCACAATACCTTTCGTTATAATCAAACTCTTGTCGTACTTAGTCTACACCAAAATCCCTTGAATACAGCAAAGTTCTCCCGCTCCCCTTCCCCACCTCCCTTCCCCTTCACCATCCCCCCCTCAAACTCACTTGAGGTGTGAAGATGCCAATGTTTTTTTGTTGTTTGTTTTTCATCTGTTGACTATAACATAAGGTTTTACACCACTCATTAACTTATCAAGGGGTCCTATGCCAAATTATCCTCCACACTTATTGTGTAACTCTTCATCCAAATTTTGATTCATAGAAAAATTCCCTAGGACCAACTAGATTTTGAGAACTTCGGTAGTGAATCAGGCTACCTAATATTTTAGGCCTTTTCACACAATAAATGAGGTAATCTTACCCATCCAGCAACAAGCACACAAGTTATACATGAGTGGCGAAACCCACCTATTCATAACTGATTTTAAAGAGACTGGTTTAAACTTGCAATCCCTTTCGCCAAGTACTATTGGCATCCTCACACATGGAGGAAATAGACAGGAGGTGACAGAAAAGGGACAAAGCACTGAAGCAAGGAGTAACCTAATAACAGTCATAAAAGAATTAACATGGTTGCATCCCTTGAAAGAAAGCTGACAACCGACATGGCGCCATACACTACAGGAAAAACTGGGACCAAACACAACATTCAGGAAAGATTGGAACCAAGAATTTAAAAAAAAAAAAAGACTATTTTTATTTCCTATAAATGTCACACATATACTGTCAAAGTAAGAGCAAAACAGTACTAGTACTTGACTTGATCCAAAATATTTACTGGAGTACTGGGAAACAGTCTTTTGGATTGGGACACCTTCTAAAATCTTTGATAAAAAAGAAAGTTTTGAGGCATGGATGCCCCAGAACTTTCGCCGAGCTTTTTACTAATTTTTGTTGGTAGGAGAGGAGAGGGGGCGGGATAGTTGGAACAATGAGGCGTGAGGTGGCTCAAAAGATTATATAATTTACATTATCAATCGCTTAATCATGCTTGCTTGTTAACAGTTTGGATTCTACGCCAGTAATCCTTGACATCTTTCCCCTCTTCGAAGTTTTCTTTTCCATTGTTGGAGAAAAAAAAAGGCGGGCGGTAANGGGGGGGGGGGGGGGGGGGGGGAGGGGAGGGGGAGGAAAGATAAGCAAAACCAAGCGCTCAAATAGAAGAATGTTAATCTTGAGTGGATCCCCACCTCCTCAAGTTTAACCGGTACAGAGTGTGGGGAATGGGGGTCACGGCCGGATGAGATGTCAAAATTTGAAAAATTAATGTAGGAATGGGTTCTGTGTATGCGTCTTTGCAGTGTATCGTGTTCATGTTATATTGTTTAGTGAAATGAAGACTGGCATGTGGCCCAATGAAAACTCTGAACTTGAACTGTGAACATCATTTAATCACGCACGATGTCCTAGCAACTGTCCTGCAAATAATATAGACTATTCTGTGTGTGCTTATCTGACAGGAAATTGATGTTGAACATAATAAAAAGGATTTCCAAAACAAGACAAAACGCCATTTTCTTTGTGGACGAATTGGTCTTTTTTTTTTTGTCCTCTTTTTCTTTTTTTTTCCTTTCGACGGTGGGGGTCTCAGCTAAAGGCCACGACTATGGTGTACTGTAACTATTTCGTAACCTATGTAAACTCGATAATTTTTTCTATAAATTAAAGAATATTAGGCCTACTATAGTAACGGTTAGTGTCCGTCAAATTCATATTATACATGGAGTTAAATTCAAGACAGCTTTTAGTTAACCATGACAATCTTCACAGTGTTAATATTCGGGGATTTCGTATAGGTTCGCCTTCGTTAAATGCAGTTTGATGACGGCTATACGAAGCAAGAAAGCCACCCTTGCAGCGGGCGTTTGTATGTCAGTAGGCGAGTGACTGTCCTTAACCTATTGAATAGAATAAAAAGTGTGAAATTCACCCACACATTCACACAATATTTTAAACAAATCACACAGTTATATTGAGTGTCACTGGAAATACTAAATGACGTCATTTCGCGACACGCCTATCCTAGCTATAAAGGCTGCCACGCGTAAGAATAAATCTAAGTTCTGGATTTTGTGTCAACATGAATAACAGCTTATATGATAAAGCAATAAATATATATCGAGAAGTTGAGTCATTCTAAAGGAGAAGTATTTAAGGGAGGCTAGAATATTGTAAAGCGTAACAGATCTATTCGCACTGGGAACTAAATTTGCAGGTGAGAGCGGAAGGAAACCCTGTCGTCCGCCGGTGACATTGTGATGCGGTTCAGGTGTGACACCGGATTCAAGTTGATCGCAAACGGATCTTACCTATTGCGGACGCTTATGACTCTTACGGGGAGCTGGAATTTGTGAGTATCATGCGATCTAAAATGTTTACGGAATTCATCAAACGTGACATTCATCTACAGTTGTTATAGTCTAGATTGTATCTCGTAATGTGTTCTGTTCCAAACCTGTGTAGCAGGCTCGGCATGACAGAACGATCGTGACTGTGTAGTATCGATTTTGTTTACTTAGAGTGTATCGCCCTTTGATTGTACCCTACCTCTGTCACCTCGGCTTCCTTCATGCTAGCACTTGACGGAGTTTTACACTGGCACAGTGGATCCGATTTCGTCATTAGGTCAGTTTAAATTTGAAGTATGTTCATAACCATATCCGGGCTTAAATTACTGTGTAATAATAGTGTACTGTAGTGTATACTCAGTTGTGCTGTTCCTTGCTCGGTGTCTAAAGTAAATCAGATCTACACTAGACGTCTAGACCTAGACTTCATTTCTCGTCGAAGTGTCAGTGAGTCATTCACCCGGTGCAGTCAGTGTGTGTAGACAGAACCAGTTTTGATTAAAATAGACCAACGCTGACTGTTCTATTTATATTGAATAGCTGTGTGTATTTCTGAACATTTAAATAGATGAAAGGATGAAATTAACTCCTCCCATGGAATCTGAGTCAACAGAAAAGTAAAAACATTGACTCAGATGTGTTCTGTAGAAACAGTTTTATTTTTAAAAATTTAAATGTTAAAAGCACCTGTCAAGACTCAGGAACTATATTTGGCCTATCCATCAAAGATTCAACAGGTATGATAAGTAGCCTAGACTGTCTTGTCATTTTGATGATGGTTTTGAACACTAGGTTACTGATTCCTATTTTCTTTTGACTTCAGCTGAATCTAATCAAATCTAATGTAAGATCCAAGAGTTTGACATTTGTCATAGAAAAGGCTGTAATAGCACAAAAACAACCAAAAAAAAAATGTGTTCCCATAGGGTTGTGCATGCACATCTTTGTCTCTCTGTTTTTATCCTGTAATTTGATTTTAAACTGGAATCTTGAGAATGAGAGTCTTATACGATATTCAAATCTGGTTTCTTTGTGTTTGACTGTTTGACTGTTTGAGTAATCTGGTCTGGTATTTTTGGGTTGTTGCTGAATGGATTTTATCAAGTATTTTTTAAAAAATGTGAGTGGAATTTAAGCACAGTCAGCTCTGCTTAATAACAGTCTGGAAAAACGCCACTTGTACTTAATCACAATGTGTATTTTATTTTAGTGAAGGTTGCTGGAGAATAGTAGCACAAACTTTATAGCAGTTTTGTCAATGCTCCCAAGAAGTTCCAATGAATGGGGTCGACTTTAGTCTAGTGTAACAGATGTATCTAAAATGGTAGTCAGACTCTGCTAGTCTTAACTTTCTACTGATTATAGGTTTATCTTGAAAATCTTTCCAATTACTCACAAAAGTGGTGATATTCCTACACATTTTTCCTGATCTCAAAACTTGATTGTTAGGTAAAATAAGTTTTGTGAAGATTGTGAAATACGAAACAGTTGTGGGCATTTCCCATGAATTTTGTAATATTACTTTCAATTACTTTCATGTGCAACACACACAGTACTTCGAAATACAGATATATCCTGGATGTGTTTATAATATTATGTAGCATCACTAGAAGGATGGTTTTAGTGTTTTAGTTACCAACAAACAAACTTAATCTTGATGGATGTATTGACTCTAATCATTCAGGCACTTATTGCACATGCCTCTGATTTTCATGTGTGTGATCAGGGCCATCTTACCCGCAGGGCACTATGGGCAGTAGCCCAGGGCCCCAGGCTCTGGGGGGCCCCGGGTGTGAATTTTTTCAGACACATGGTAGGCCTATAGACTTAACCTTTTACTTTGTATCAAGAAGGTAAGGGGCCCCGTGGGGCCTGAGTGCCCAGGGCCCCCGAAATACTTAAGACGGCCCTGTGTGTGATCATTCTCCTTTATGTATGTCAGTTGTTTAACTTCTGATGCTTGTATCATCCGGTCATTCTTAGTCCATTTTCAGCCACTTCATTAGACAGTTGCATATTTTGCCTCTTTGTCTCCCACCATCTGCCTCTTTTTCTCAGACTCTTTCAAGATGTTCTAGGATTTGATGACTGACCATGTGTCAAAACATTTTATTCAGCATTATCTTAGTTTTACCTGACATAAAATAAGTAACTTGCTCGTAGAACTTCAACAGAATTAACCATTTAAGATTTATCACATGCACTTAGCAGTGTGCAGTTTTGGATTGTGGATGCTAAATGAAAGTTTTAAATGTATGTGAAGTCGCTGAGTGATAAAGGTCAGGCGAGTGCTTGGGATGAGTGACTGGAATCCGTATGCTTAAAAATTTTGTTGTGTGATAATCAAGAAATATTTCTGTAATGTGTACGGCTCTAACTTACATAAGTGTATTGTCAAATTTTTGAAGCTTACCAATGTTTCAATCTGTTGACATACAGCTCCCAAGCCAAGATTCCCTACACAATTCTTATCTTACTTCTTGCATTATTTAAGTTACACTCGTCCAATTCCTTTTTTTGCTATAATTTATTTTACTATGTACTGTCCATTGCCATCACTCCAGCCCTAAGTTTCGTTGGCTGTTCCCACTCACCAGTAATGGAGATAAATACAATATCTGATCTAAAAAAAAATACAATACTTTTAATAGTCCATAACAGGTAAAGTTTTTTGCTGTGTCTCCTGGTTTGACCCACCCCCATGAAAAGCCACTTGAGGCCTCAGGCTATTTCAAGAGAACAGGGGATTAGCAGCTCATGGGCAGGCCCTATCTTGTCAAACCTCTGACCCAAAATAGTGCTGCTTTAATTTAACCTAAACTGGCCAGGGAAGTGACCAATGCATTAGAACAGGCCACAGCTGAGGTCACTGGACCCCTGACTGAGAGGGAGAAAAAAATGATCTGATACTGATAAATAGATTACCCTTCCTTGTGTAACCATTAACACCTATTAACAAAAGACTAATTGTAATTCTTGGGCTGAGAAATTACTTTGCATATGCCACCTTTCGTAATGGTTTCACAAATGAAACATAATTCTGTCTATAGGGATGACTACAGGATATTTTACATTTCAGCCTCTTGTACTGAACTTCTGGACTTACTATTTAGCGGTAACCATGATTCAAGATTCACTATACTTTGATTATTAAATATTCATTACATCTACTGTTCCACTCACTACTTATTCACTCACGCACACACTCACTCACTCATGCACGACGAGGGTTATGAAGGAAGGTCCTTCTCGTACAGGTATGATACACATCAGGTAAATAACATGCAAAATGCTCAGTGTTGAAAATTGGGGACACCCTTTTGGACACATACTTTTTTTTTTTGCTGTTGTGGGGGATGGATGGGGGATGTGGCAAAGACCCGTTTGACCGTTTACTCACGTCCTGTCTTTTTGTCTGTCTGCCTTTATTTTGACCTTTCCTGAAAACATGTCTTCTCTAACTGCAGTGGGATGAATTACATACAACTAGTCTTGTAAGACAGGCCTGAACTACGCACAATACTAGCTAAAAAAAGGGGAAAAAACATGGTCATCTCGAAGCAGTGAGGAGGGGTCACTGCGACTCCGTCGACCGTCAGCCCTCCGTTCACTCCCGGCCTCTTTCACTTAGGAGCTCCGAGGTTGGAAGTTACGGGTCTTGAACTTGAAGGAAGGTTTGAGTCCTTTTGTGTAATCTACATTTTGATGAGGGAAGCACGTTCATATTTCCTTGGTGTGACCAAACATTACCATGTCAAGTGTGGATCGAGTGTAAGATTACGGACTATGTAAAGCATGTAACGAAGCACTGAGAACGACAGGTCTCCTTTTGAGTCGCATCTGCATGTAAAATGGGTCTTCGATAAACCTGTAGCGAATTGATGACCTGGTCGATGGTTGCTAGTACTAGTAGTAGGCTACATCGAAAAGATGATGAGCAGCTAATGAGAGTGAGTGAAGTCAGCGCGCACAAGCAGTGACACTCTTTGTTTACTGAACTGGCAGACTCGCTGGAATTAGTCTTGTGTTCTGTGGGTTTTATTTGTGGTGTTTAGCTACCATCATCGATTGGCTGTGGTAAGAAAAGAAGTACTTTGGCTGCAGCGGGTTGACTGGTATTGGCAGGCCACTAGGAATGGCAGATTTCCCTTGACATTAACGCAGTCAGAGCATCAGCTGCCTCTTGTGTAATTATGTCAGGCGATACCTAGCTCCTTTCAGATGTTGCTGTAAGGCACTCACGCTTAAAGGAAAACTGCATCGTCCTACAGACCACCTGGTTTTCCAGTAAAAGTCTTTCAAAATTAATGTCTCTCAGCATGATATAATACCTGTATCTGACCCAGACATGAGACAACCCACAAGGTTACATTCTGCAAAGTCCGAATTCTTACACCCACTGCGCGCGTGGCCGCCATAAGCTTACGTCAAATACGTTTTATCCGCATGGCCAAGCTGTCAAGCCAGTGCTCTACGGTCGGGTGATAACATGTCGGTGTGAATCGTTTAATTCCATTGTAAACGGCAGCTGTGTCAAACAAAATCATGCTGAGGCAATAAAAATGCAGAATACGTTACCTGGCTTACACGATCAAACTTTACTTCTGAATTTGGATGACCAAAACCTTAATGGAAAGCTGATATTGTCAGATAGAAGTGTTGAAGTGTTGTAGTTGCTGAAACTTCAGTGACGTCTTCATTGTTGCCACAAGCCGCTGCTTTTCGGGAAAGGGGAATAACTCTAGACTCTTCATATCTTTGCGAGATTGGCGCTACGTTATCCTTTACTTTATAAAATTAAAAGTACTGTCAGATAGCTTTTAAGAAGGAAAGTAAGCCATGTTCTTCACATCCTCTTTCTCTCTCCTCCTCCTCTCCCCTCTTGGTTTTGTGACGGGGTGCTAGATATGAATAAGGAATAGACTCCACTAATGCGTGTGCTTGTAACTTTTTGTAGGCTCAGGGAAGATTTAATTATGATGCTCTTCACTGATATCTTATCTGGTACTGTAGAGAAGGTTGTACAAAACTATGAATTCCCCATCCTGCTTTGCCTTGTCTTCCTGCCTGTCTAGCTGTCTGTCCTCCAACCCCCATCCTCTCTTTCTCTCTCACTCTCTCTCTTTCTCTTCCTCCTGGGATCCCCTTTTCTTTTATGCCATCTAAAGCTCCATTCCGTGATTTAATGTTATTGTTCACTGTTGAAATAGTCTACGTAACACTTCTGCTCACTGTATAACACAAACTCCATTGATTTCTAGCTAATCGCCTTTTCGTGTGATACCCATAGAGTACATAGGCTTAATCGCTCTCCCCCAAGACCTTGCCTTTGTGTGCGGCAATAAAAGTCAGTATTGATGCTTGTTTACAATACCTTTATTCGACGTCTGTTGAATTAATATTCTTGGATTTTTTTTCCTTTTGTGCGTATTTTTAAATGGAGGCAGATATAGAGTCAGTTCATCGTTACTGCAATCCATGTAATCGCAACTTCCACTTAATCGGAACAAGTTGTATCTAATATAAAGGCCATTGGAAATTTTTCAACTCCATGACGTATTTTTTGTAACTTTTGTCTATGCTCCCGACGAGTTGCGATTAAGCGGATTCGATCGTGCAATCGAATGTGCATTCTTTATTGCCCTTCCTCTGAACAAAACTCCTGGAGTTACCTGACCGCCATGTAAGGCTGTGAACCCACTGGACTGAGCACGTCAACACGCCACTTTGCTCGAACAGTTTTATGTCCTTTCTTTCTCATTTTAATCGGCGGAAGTTGATTTCACCGGCTCTGGCACGCCACGATACAACACGATTTGTATCGTTGTAAACACAGTACGTTAGAGTAGAGATCATCAAGATTCCAAGTCTTTTTTAGACTCTGGGCCAATAACACAACTTCAATACAACATCAGATCAAAGCAGTGAAGTGAAAAGGAAGAGAAAGGAAGAAAAACATGGAAGAATAAAGCAGAAGGAAAGAAAGAAGAAACAGATGAGAATAAAGCAGAAAGAACGAAAGAAGAACCATGCGCAGAATTGATGGTCACTTTCCCTTCTCGCCACTTTCTCATGGTCTCTCAAAATATCTCTCATGCAAGTCACTGAATCTTTCGTGCGTCATTATTCTCGCTACTTCTCACATCATCATGAGTCACATCCGCAGTGTTCCAAATTCCCTTGTGGGTTTTCTCATCCACATCTCTCCTATGGAACACCAGACTAAAGGAAGTAGAGTATTCTGAAATAACCTAGATATCTGTTTTTATATACCATTGTCACGTACACGGTCTTGTATTTCAGTAGAACATGCGGTAGCGTGTCCGTAGTTAATGAAGTGGTAGCGAGGGCGAGAGATAGACAGAGTAGGTGATAAAGCGTATTATCCTTTGAATCTATCGGGACCAGGAAGTCAGCAGGGTTCTTACAGGTCATAGGAGGTCCTTAAAAATCCTTAGATTTGTTCAGAAGGTGGTTATATGGCCTTGAAAAGTAATAAAGATTATCTTGACATTACGTTTTAACGTCTGTGTGTCAACCGAAAATAATTACGGTACTAGAGATAAAGAGAAGAAAAACCGGGACCTAACATAATTATTATACTCAGTATCCGTGTTTACGTACAAAGCGTGTCCGTATTAAGTGTGCTCTACTGTATGTTAATCATCAGGTCCTTGCAGTCGTTGAAATTTAATATTTGCATGTCCAGAGTCGTGCGTCGTCAAGGAAGCATAAGCTACGTTGACGTTACTGACCGACCACACGTTTTTTGGGCTGTCATGACAGCAAGCTTCTCACAAACAGAGGCTATGGAACCCATGGTGTTTGGTCGATAGCACAGTCTGCAACTGAACTGTATCCGAAATATTCTGTAATTAAGTGATGTTGTGTAGGTTCTTAGTGTTTATTTTCAGAAGTCCTTGAAAACTCCCTAAACTTTGTTTCTGGAAATGAATATGAACTCTAGCAGTAATAGTAATACGGCGTGGCAATGGAATATTGTACAGATATGGCGATCACTTTGGTATTTTTTTTAAAGGTCCAGTGCGTTTCAATGAACAATGAATCAGTGGGGAGAAGGTTAACCGTTGTAAGAGGAATGCATGGCTATAAATCTTAGCGAATGAACTGGCTGTTTAAGCTTTCAAATAAAAAAATCATTCGTGCTCATTTTGTTTCTACGTTTTGCCCAATAAATCTGTCAAATATGCAAAAAGTTCAGTGTTTTGTTTTTCGGTTTTTTTTTTTACAACAGGGCCACAATCCCTGATTTAAGCTCGTGGCTTGATTATGTTTGCTCTGTTAATTTCTGCCTGCTTTGCTTCTTTACTGCATTTTTTTTTCCCCGGAACATTTCATGTGAATTATGGCACACAAGGAATTAAATACGTTCGGTTTGTCAGAACTACGGGTTTAACCAGTAGGCCTATAACATTAATTTATTGAATGTGAAATTCTTACAGAGTGCATTGGGAGTCATTGATGCTACAAAAGGTGTGGCTGTAAATAATAAGTCTTGAGTACATCCGTTATGCATGATTCGCTTAAAAGCAGCATTTTTAGCAGCCATATTTTCAGTGTTGATAATTTCAACTCCTTGTAGTCTTTTTTCGAATCGACTGTACTTGTTCCTGAATCATTGCTGTTATTAGTGTTAAGCAAGCAATCACCCATCATTGTTAGGTGTACGTTTTTTTCACTAGCTTCATCTATATAAATTTGGCGTTGTCCGCTCGTGAAGTCACTCTATACCTACATCCTAAATCATCACCTCTGATCCTTTCTGCTTCATTCGTGAAAGATGCCTGCAAAGTTGACTTTTCTTGCGTCGAGGATATGCGGTGTAGACCTAGCCCTATTCACTATTCACAAAAAAAGCAAAGTTAATCCCATGTACAAAGGGAGCCCAGCTTCTCCTTCTTTCCTCCTCTCAGCCCCATCCCACCCCAAGATTCGGTGGTACCTCGTCTCTTATGTTTGGCAAGACAACCACCGGCCTCGGCTGTTCTTGGCCCATGGGATGGGATGACGCCCACCCCTCCTCCAACACACCTTCCTCTCAAAATCCTCAAGCTATTTCAAAGACTATTAGAATGTTGTTGGCACATTGCGTTGAATGTCGTAAAGATCGTCTCTCTTCGTTGCTTGGTCCCATCTGGTGTTTGCCATTCACTCAAGTAAAATTCAGCATGCCTTGGATGAGATGACGAAGCCCTTCGTCAATGTAAGGGGCAAGATTCACCTTTTGTTTCTTACTTAAACCTCCCGAACGCGTTGCATTATCTCACAACAAACGTGGTGAATGAAGCATTTAACACTAACAAGACCAGGAGGCTGCAAGGGCTTCGCTGTTCCTTTTATAGAGGAGGTGAGGTTATGTTATAGATAATGGCAATCCTGGCCGATCGTCTCTTTCAAAGTCTTCACGTGTGCCGTATGTATCACACCGGCAGTAGGAGAATATTTCACAGTACAGTGCATGTAGTGTAATACTGTAGATCATCCCTTCTTCAGGTAGCCTGGGGCAAACTTCTGAGAGAAATTCCGCGGTTGGGAAATTAATAAGAATGCAAACAAAAAATTGTTTTCTTCTAATCAAGTTAAACTTACACGCCTGAATGCAGGTAAGGAGTTAAAACGTTCAGATTGAACATCAGCCCCTCCCTTTTTTCATTTTTTTTTCTTTCTTTTTATTGGGAAGAAAATCGTTGCTGGGTTGGATGATCACGACCTTGTTTGAAGACTGTAGAGAACACTTTGTGCAAGACAGAAAATCAGGGAGCATTTGCACATCTCTGTCCGACGTCATGGGCGTTGTTTAATAGAAGACTAGTAGACCTTCAATATCACGACGCTCTGTGCTGATAGCATGATGGGTTTGTTAGTTATCTGCAGAGTTGATAGTCCCCAAGAGCGGCTGCCCTGTTCGGAGACTTTTAAACAACCAAACGTAATTTCCCCTGCTAATGAACATCCGGGATAAGCGTATACTGTGATGTTGACAGCTTCTCGAGTTAGGTTCATTAGTAGAACAACTGTCTCTGTCAAGTGAGCCCTTCATTCGTTCGTTCGCTTGATGACCCGGTCGAAATGTTACTCTGTACTAAGATCGTTAGCCATTTGTCATACGTAATACGTTACTTACACACCCTCCTAACATTACAATACTCGTCCTCCATGAACTCGAATAGGATAATTTTGCAGACCAATAATTACGGCTGTGGGTTTGAATGATCTTTAAATACCATCGGGACAGAAATAGATACTGCTTCAGTCTTCTCTCTGAATTTATCTCGGCGCAGCAAAGGAACATAATTTGTAGTACACAGATCTCGTTAACTTCAATGAAAGTGGACTTTATTTGGCCTGCTACACTCTGTTCTGAAAATTGTCCAACGAGTGGCCATCATCAATGGATCGTCTTGTTTAACGAAACGGATAGCGGAACTGCTTTCGTCAGCACCGTAAACATACATGCCCTTCCCACCTCCCCGCGCCTTCTCCTTTCTCCATCTCTCCCCTCCCTTCCCCCCCCCCCCCNTTTTTTTTTCTTTCCAACACGTCCTCACGGGGAGGAAGAAAAAAAAAATCATGACATTGGCATCTCAACCCACCCGCTCAGCCTGAAATGTCAATATTCACTTCGACGGCTTGTCAGAGACAACACGGCATGCTGGGTTCGATGTGTGGAAAAGTGCACCATCAGCCCGCTAGAGGGTTTCCAAGCAAAGATGGCTCGCAAAAATTTGTTGAGTGTGTTCATTTACTTAACACGGGCAATCTGTTGTTTATAGTTTTCCACCTCGATCGGTTACGGCAATGCAAGATTTTCATTGTCGTCAACATCATCTTCACCTTTTCGCCAAAAGTTGCCCAGCTGATGAAGAATGAAGTACCCTGCCCCTGCCCCTGCCCCGGCCCCGGCCCTGGCCCTGGCGTCTTTGAGATGAATGTGTTCGCCTGAATCCGAAGCTGTGCACTTCGTCTGCGCCGCGAATCTATGGATATATCTTGTATTTACACATCACAGAATACAGCAGCTCCGTTTGATGGTAATCCCCCTTAAGCACACTTTTAAGACATCGGAATATCTACTGTATTCTAGCTACAAGTCACTGGAATGTTGCAACTCCGATCAGTTTTTTTGTTTTTTTTATTCTCCCGAGAGCGTTGCGCTTAAGTAGACTGTACATAAAGACCAGTTGGTGGTATTTATCGTCTCCGGTGACAGGGTGGTTGTATTTGGAGGAACTTGCACATGAAAGCAAAATAGTCGTTTGTTGTCGGTAAAATACAAAATTGTTCACCAGTCTTCGTTATTCTTTTGTTGTTGATGAGGTAGAAAATTGTCTGGAAGTCTCCCTGGTTATCCGCTTGTCGTTGGTAAAGTTGAATGTTGTCCACAAGTCTTCATTATCTGTTTATTGATAGTAATGTTGTCCACAAATCTTCATGGTTATCAATATCAGTTTGTAGCCGGTAGAGTTAAAAGTTTTCCACAAGTCTCCACGACTTTCTGTCTATTGCCGTGTCTACAGGTCTTCATGATTATACCCGTTTCTTGTCAGTAAGATAGAAAGTTGTCCACAAATCTTCATAGTTATCAATTTGTTGTCGGTAAAATTGAAAGTTGTCCACATGCCGTTATGGTTCTCCGTTTGTTGTCAGGAAAGTAGAAAGTTGTCCACATGCCGTTAATATGGCTCTCCGTTTGTTGTCGGTACAGTTGAAAGTTGTCTACGAGTCTTTGTGATTATATCTGTTTGTTGCCGGTGAAGTAGAAAACTGTCCACATTTATCATATTGATGCGTTTGTTGTCGGTAAAGTAGAATAATGTTCACAAGTCTTCACTTTTATGACTAGGCTGCTCTTTGCGGACGTTGAACACTATAGATGTCTACAATCATGTTGGACAGCTGGACTGGAGAGTTTGCACTGTGTGTCACTCATGGTCAGTGGTTAAAGGAGATCATCACACATGGGTAGTATAAGAAGTTCCCCAGTCTGTCCACTGTATACAAATATTTCTCTGACGGCCGAAAATATTGAAACTGATTAAACAAGCTCACCACTTTCAGCAAATAACTGCGTAACAAAATAATCGAAGCCATGCTCTCTCTATCTTTTTTTTTTCTTTCTCCCTCCNCACACACATACCACTCCATCTGTCTCTCTTCTTCTCTCTCCCTTAGCTGGCTTTGATTCTGGGATCCGTCGATCCCATTCGTAGACTGGAAATTTGTCTAGCCATAAACAATGTGAAATATTTGTCTCTTGAAATCCATCGCTTAAGAATCTGCGTAGTCGCCGGTCATTCTGTTTGATTTGCCACCTGTCTCGGAGTTGCCCACTGAGACAAACGGAAGATTAATAATGCAATCAAAGTCTTCTTAATCACAACTCATCGGAAGCATGTAGAAAGTTGCAATAAAAAAGAGTTACGATTATCCATGACTTTATCAGGCATTTTGCTGTGTGAAGGATTTGGCTATTAAGAGCAGTTGCGATTATCCGGGTTGTGATCACGCGGGGTCAGCTGTGTTATGTTTAAAAGTTTTTACTCTTGAAACCGTGGGATGAATTTGTTGATGGTAAATATTCGGGGAGAATAACCGGACTCCAGACCACTTCTTAAACGGTCTCAGAGATATTTACAAACCTCGTAATCTGCAAACAGTGGTCAGCAAGATTTCCTCTTCGTCTTGCCCGACGGCTTGGCTTTTAACCGTTAATTCTTCAGCTATGTTCGCTGTGCAGAGGCGGAGACGTTTATCATCTGGGACAGTTTAAAGACGGAGGGCTTCGCAATTTCATGTTTTAGCGTCTCCTGTCTTCTAGTTGAGCTCTGCTTTCTGTTTTAAGGTCGTTAGTGGAAGGAGTGAATGGGCAGGCATTATGAAGATATCATTATTGTCTTTGTTCTTTCAGTTTGAATGAACCAGTGCAAAATATATGTACTCGGCTTTAGAGCTGGGGGACCAGGGCATCACATCGCGGGCGACCAGCAGTGATATTGTTATTGTTACGCGTTTCGTTTGTAATATTCTGTATTTATATGTATGTATACAGTTCTATGTGTGCATTTTATGACTTATATATTTGGCATAATATGCAAACTAATGCATGGCATTGTAAACCAGTTTCCCTACGCGGTCAATAAGAGTCCTATTTTCATTTTTTTTTGTTTTGTTTAAATGAAATATGAATTTCACATGCACGCTCATTATTATCCTATTATTTCATGTTTCAGATGAGCCTTAATTTTAAATATACCTATTTAATAAGTATTCGTAATCCGTGCACCAAGGCATACTTCATATTGATGTAATTTTTAACATGCATTATTTCGAACCTTTGCCTCCTTTCCCTGTATTTCCCTCTCTACTACATAAGTGGCTAAGTCAACACAGCACTAGACTCTACCTATTACTTGCTATCAGTACAATCTGCCAATCTGATAATGGAGTAGGGCATCGTGGCCTCCAGGAAATTTGGCCGCTTCAGCTCGGGATGTTTGAGCATGTTGGAGTGTGATAAGGCTAGGCCAACCACTCCTTTCTCTCTCTCTCTCTCTATCTCTCTCTTCTCTCTCTCATCTCTCTCACTCTTGCTCTCTCTCTGTCTCTCTCTGTGCCTCTCTCTCTCTCGCACACTCACACACACACACACACACACACACACACACACACACACACACACACACACACACACACACACACACACACAC
>JAWQUT010000190.1:1429355-1445359 GCA_033807755.1 Ellobium chinense
GGGGGAGGGTAGATCTTATAATAATCATTTCATAATGAAGAAAAGTGCATTTTGGTAAGATAGAGCCTGAATGATAATTACTTTCTGATATAATAGTAATTTACCGATCGATAACTATGACCTCACGCAAGGGGAGGGTCGGCGATAATAATAACAACAATTGTGATTATCTGGAGGTATCGATTCGCAACATTTTTACTAACTGCTGTACTTAGCGTGTAATTTGCCCGTCATTTTATATGTGGTTGCTGAAAGGATTAACTTGTCACGTAGTCCAATATCGGTGCTTGGCTTTTTCTGTTCTGTTCTTTGCTTCCTAACTGCCATTCTTAGGACCTGATATTTTATTATCAAGTGTATGAATGGTCGTTGATATTATATATCAGTTTAGATATAGACGTCTATACCAAGTTTAGCAAAACGTTATGTGCCAGAAGGTGAATTTGATATCGCCGTGTGGATTTGTAAGGTTGTATTCCACAAAGTAGGTCATTTTGCAAATTTTGGTACCATTGTGTTTAGAATTTTAGGCCGTTCCTTATGACGGTAACTGAATTCATGTGAAAACTCAAAAACTTAAGGATGAGGAAGTTTTATGAGGAACTAGGGCTCTTCATGTTTATATAATAGCTATAAAGGAACTCGTGATTTTTTTTTTTTTTCAATTTCATTTATGCGAAATATGCATTATACGTTCTCACGAACGAGGTGGAAATAATCAGTCAATCCAATCAGTCGTGCAAACTTAGGCGCCGCACGTATTGATGTGGGAGGCAGTGGAAATACGGCTAAGGCTATTATATATGCAGTGCCAGTTTGCCCTTTGAATGTCATTATTTTATTGATCAAATTCGTTTTATCGTTTTATACCTGCCTCATATTTGTGCTTTACCAGTTGAACAGCTTCGAACCAGTATAAAGCAGGGGCTTTCAGTCTATTGTGGAAGGCATACCCCTAGCCTTGATACCACCTGGCGATCCTGTAATAACGAAAGTCAATCTCATAATTTTGTAGCACGAGTATGCTCTTTGCTAACCCCCAGGCATTTGTGCGGTGTATCATTTGGAATGGGGGGGNGGGGGGGGGGGGTGCACTGTGCATTCTGAAGTTAGGAACCCTTTATGTTTTACAGGACTCGGCTAGATTTAGTGGTTTAACCCTGTGTAACCCGTGCATAGAAAATAATACGAAGATTTGTTTCTTTTGCAGAGCGTACATTTTGTACATGTCGCATTTTTTATAATAAAGTACATCTTGTATAATAATGATAATAATAATAATAATAATACGGTTTATAAGTCTCGTATCCAGGCTAATGTCCGCACGCGACTTCACACTATTGATACTAGGTCTATCTTGATGACTTGATGATACTTGTCAGGTTTCTGGGATTGGTTAGGTGCACGGATCACAGTCAGTGATAGAAGTGAATGTAAAAGAATGTGATACATCCGTCCACTGATGATTAATGCGTTAATAAGAAAAAAAAATAGGGTGAAAACGCGCTGAAAGAAAAAAAAATGGTTAAGTGTACTTTCACAGAATGACGTAAAACGCTTCAGATGGCAAAACCAGTATAAAGCCACAGGCATTTATCAAGAAAATAGCCGGAGAGGAAAAAGGGGGCCACCCTAGCCTTTAACAGTGAAAAGCAACTGACACAGGACATATTATTCATTCATAAGAACTGAATGGATAATGTGCATTCGCTTTAGCGCTGACTGAGGTTGCGAAACGAGTTTGACTTGTGGAAAGCTCGAGACTAACTCGAGTGACGGCTGGAAGAGCGGTAAGCACAGGGAGGGTAAACATAAGACTTTTAACAGTACATGAGGTCTCCTCTGGGGAGATTAACACTAACGTTATAGGATATATCTATTTAGTAGTATGTCTGGTAGACTACACTCTGTATTGTCACTCTGGCCGTGTGCTTTTTCCATGCAGCGCAGCGAGAGTGATTCCTCTTCCCCCATTTTAAATTTCGTTATGCAGTGTTGAGGCAAAGTTAGTGGGAAGGGGGGGGGGGGNNGGGGGGGGGGGAGAATCCAGTGATTTTACTGGTAAAAAGAAGAAAATCAGGCATTTTGCTCATTTAGCATTACATAGTTGGCGAATATTCCTAACAGCTTTCGAAAAGTGACTTCCCTCTACGTAATGGAAAATGGTGAAGACATTTTACCCGACTGTAGGGTAAAACCCGAACATGTGGCAGCACTGACTACAAGATCAGCTGCTATGGGCATTGCAATCACACAATCACAATGATGCTCTCAGTATGGTACTTGTTATGTTCAGGGGCGTATCGCAGAGGGGTGGCACTTAATTGCAGACGGAGATTAATAATAACACATTCGGATAGACTTATGCCTAGGGGACACGTAAAGTACGTGCTTCTTACACGGAGTCTCGGCAGTAGGGCCCTTATTTACAAACTGCAGATAACATGGGTGGGTAAGATATTAAATTGTCAAGGAAGAACAAAAAAAGTATGGATGTTAGTGGAATTCCTTAGTCTTCCGGCTTCGACGCCTTTCCAACCCCTTACCCTCTCCCCCACCNGCCCATTTTATTGCTGTAATCTACCAGTTCATACAGTCATACGCCCATTATTAGCCTATTCTGAGACACCCTGTTGACTCAGTAGTAATCTTCTTGCCTTGTGACTGCGTCGGAATGTAAACACAGATTTTCACACAGCTGGCTGAGCTGGGCTTGGACAGATTGAGTGAGTGTGCATATTAGGTGGAGAGAGAGAGAGAGAGAGAGAGAGAGAGAGAGAGAGAGAGAGAGAGAGAGAGACTGAGACTGTTCAGAAATGCTAGGCAGGACTTATCGCCTCAGATACGAAGCCATGCCATGTTGTTTGTGCAAAGTGCAAAATGTGGCTGTAATAATATCCATGCAAAAAGCACTGAGGGAGGGGAGCCCATCCTTGAGCAAGGCTAGAGCAAAGAAAGCATCGACAAGTGCAAAATCGATACTTTTGGAAACCGCAGATTTTCTTTAGTATCGTTTGTCGCATGAAATGTTCGTTCGATATCACACATCTGTATCGAGGACTGTAAAACACTCATTTTGTGTGGAAACCGCATTTTACGTTCTTGTGACGAAGGTTACGGTCGTTAAGCTCTGACACTTGACAATCTGTAATTCATGGAGCGTGTCAGTGGGTTAGAGTGCATCAGTTGTTCAAATTGACTTGGCAGGATCGTGTGTGGAAAAGGAAACTGGGTAGGCCTAATGGGCAGTCTCCCATGACTCATGACTCATACAAGCCTAGCACCGACCTGTTGATTAAAGAAAGACCGGTGCTGTGCTGTCTGAGTAACTTCCGAGGCTCAAGCCAGAGGCCGAGGTGATGAATAATGTGTAGCTGCTGATCAGTTCAACATTCTTGATTAAGCAGTTTTTTTTCTTTGCGAGGAACCTTTTTCTTTAGTGGTTTAATGGTATTGTTTCTAGTGTCTCCTAGGGTTTTGGTTTGTAAGATCACATCTAGGGACATTGAAGTGCATAATGTTCAGAATTGCTTGCTCTTTCTAACCTAGATTACACGTGTTAGATCTGGTGCCTTGTTTTAGTCTAACAGCAAGCCCCTTCAGAACAAAACATTTTCCTGAGAAAGTTCTCAGTGTGAAAAATGTGTGTTTTCTTCCCTCAGCATTACTCAGTATCTTGCTCTTCGGTTGCAGAGCTTATGGTCTATGACAATATGATCATATCTGGTTAGAAGGATGTTGAAGCATGAGAAGTGATACTGTGGAACAAAATCCACCAGTTTCCTTGTGTTTGAGTCCAGTCCACTTCCCTAGACCAAATTAACCACATCACAGCCATAACAATATAACACTAACTCTTACCTCGATATTAGGACCTGTTCCTTCATACATCTCCTCCCTCCCCCCCCCCCCCCNNCCCCCCTTCAACCCCATCCCATCATTGTATATATCTTTGAATTTCAGCCTCCACACTCCATACTGGTTGCAGTATTTTGCCCACGAGCCGCAGACATGTCGTCACGTTCATTCCACATTTGCCAGTCATTTTTTGAATGATTTGTTTATAATTATATTACTATGATCATCCATTTACATGTATCTTCTTTTTGTTATTAAAACAGTGTAGAGTTTTGGCTTGTTATTTTTTGGCTTGTTATCCAATTTTACAAGCTAAACCACATCCGCTTCATTGTTTTGCTTTGAGTTACAGATTGTGAGTGTTCAGTGTCTCAAAAAATTCGAAAGTTGACTTCGGCAAATGTGGAATCAGCATGACAATGTCCCTCTGTTGACTGTACATTACTTGTTTATCAGTTTATGACATCCTCTTAATTTCTGTATTGCTTAATGTTTCCACAGATTCTGATCACTGCTGTGGGTAGCTTTTAATCATGGACGGGGGAAAGAGGGTGTGGGTGCCACACCCTATCGAGGGCTTCAAGATGGGTCGGATTGTGGATATCGGATCTGACAACATCAGCATTGAACCCTTTGATGCCCCTGGAACAGTGAGTAGCCTCTGATGTTCTCATGGATGGAGTTTTTTTGGAATTTCTGGAACTGCGAACATTTTTTTGTTTTCTCTCTTTCAGATTGACATAGATCTCTTTCAGAAATGCTGTTCAGGATAGTTTTTGTTCACGGTCAAGTTCCATCCCAGAATGTTTTACCATTACCCTTGCTGTTTATATTGCTATTATACATGTATAATGTAAGAAGAAACCATGATCAAGCAAAACATTCAGAGGAGATGAAAGAAATGATGACTTGTTGGTAGTTTTCTTAAGATTGCTTCTGGTCTTATCTATGTTTTTGATAATTTAATCAGTTAAATTTTTCATTCACAGTTACATCTGTGTTTTAAGTTGTCTTAAAATGTTAATTCAAGTACGTATTTATGTCAAAATATTAATTTATAATATATTTATATCTCTTTTGTATGCTTTCCCCCCAGACAATCAATGCTCTGTATGACAGAACCTTTCCAGCTGAGGAGTACGACAACAAAGATTGCGAAGACAACTGTAAGAGCCTCAATTTTTTTTTTTTAAAAGCAAGCAGTAATGTTGTATTTCAGTGTATGAGCAGTTGAAAAGTGCACCAGAGTACAGGCTTACGCATGGAAGTCAGGAAAGAATAATCAGGTGGTTAGGATATATAAGAATTAAATTACTATGATGTTAGCAACTTTGGAGTGTAACAGGATAGCACACTTACAAGCAGTCTTGGTCTGAGTCCAATATTTTCTTGTGATAGACGTCATTTGGCCTGTTTTTTTTTGCAAATTGATGTTTCACAGTGATTATGAAAATCCTTAGTGACACATTTTCCATATAATGTGTAACAGCTCAAATATCAATTTTGGCACTCATTCCTCATTGTTCAATACCCTCAAATGTTATAGGCCTTACTTTGTGGTCAGAGATATTTTCAAGTCTCCTGATGTGAAGAAAATCACAAAATAAAACCTTGTACAGTGTAGGAAAATTACAGAAGAAATAATTTCACATTACATCTTCTTGAATACTAAACAGCTTAACAAATAGGCTCTTCTGTTTTTGCTTTCCAGGTGCCCTTATGTACTTGAATGAAGCCACTCTTCTTCACAACATCAAGATCAGATACATGAAGAATCAAATTTATGTAAGTATACATTTCACGAGATCATACCATTCGCTATTTCTTTATGGACCATTATTTAGTAGATAAAACCACTGGGGACTTAGTTATGAGTAGTAAATATGTACATATACAATAGTAACCTATATATTCACATTTTTGGGGACCAAGCCATGTTTTTCGGTTTATTAGGTACTTGAGCTTGTGGGCAAACCTTGATCTTAACTCAGGGACCAGTGCATTGCAACAAATGTGTTGGATTTCTGACAACATGATGTTCCAGGCTGTGACATCTTATTATCAGGTAGTCCAGGAAAAATTGACTGGAAGTTGCATAGCTTCAATAATACAAAACTTGCACAGTCAAGATTTGGCACTTAATTAGCAGGTGGACATTGTTAATGTTCTAAATTTCAAATATCTTGATGCTCTGGTTATGTCACAGCGGAAATATTTAAAATACTCACCTAAGATTAGCTTGCCCATGTGCATGTAGCACATTCTGGCACATCATTCTTTGATATATGTGCTTTTTAATTATTTTGCTGTGATAAAAGTATAGCACCTAGATCGATGAAAATTGCAACCAACATTAAGTATACCATACTTGTATCCTAGTCCTACTCCTACTAGTGCTCTTAAATTCTTATCCCAGTTTCTTTTAATCCTAGAAGTTATTGGAATTTGAATTAGTAATACTGTTTTGAGGCATTCACTAGATGCCAAACCCTAGAAAACTCTAGCCTGGAGTCAGTGTAATTTGACGTGAGTACCAAAAATAACTTTGTGATTAGCTGGCCCATCCTCCCATGAAGACAAATGAAGAGGATGGAAAGTGATGCCAAATTTAAGAATTTTTATGAATATCTCTTCTAAAAGACATATCAATGTAGCCAACTTAATTTAACTGCAAAATGTGCTGTGGATGAATGCAGAATGATCACAGCATGCCTCTAAAGAAAATATATGTAATTTTAATTTTTCACTTTTTCACCAATTCAGACATACACTGCCAACATCCTGATTGCCATCAATCCATACTATGAGGTACCTGATCTTTACTCAGTCAACACCATCAAAAAGTACCAGGGAAAGTCTCTGGGCACAATGCCGCCCCATGTGTACGCTATTGGTAAGTACTTAATGACAAGGTCTGAAGGACCATATTATTTATACATACATTTTGAGATCTTCTGTTGTTGTCAAGGATGAAGAGATTTCCCATACATCACTGTTTTTTATCAGTGTTGTTAGTTTTCCGTGGAATTAACCTGGGGTTTTAAACATAAAAGCTGATGCAGAGTCATTTTTATTATCTGTTGTATATGATCAGAACATTACATGGATCAAGATCATGAATGAGAAATCTGACTGGCTTACTAGAAAGTATTTTCATATCTTTGAACTTGAAAGTCAATCTTTCATTATGACATACCACGAGAAATCAAAAGATCAGGCTGACATATTCTGCATCAATCCCTCAGTCCGTACATGACTTTATTCAGGAGCCCAGGGGAATAGGGATTTACATGGTGGGAGGAAGAGGAGGTCGCGGGACGAAGGGTTATTTTTGGATAACTCTGCTAAGCACACACCTTGACATACACAACTAACTTTTTTTGCAGATTAGTGGGCTGTCCTGTTTTGCTCAGTCTATCAATAGAAATAAAACCATTTATATTGTAGCGGGACTTTCTGTATCAATTCAAAGTGATGGAAAGATGCCTCTTTAGGACAGAGTATTTGCTCATCTCTGATGTTTATTTTTGATCTGTCTGAACAGCTGACAAGGCATACCGTGACATGAAGGTGACTAAGTCTAGTCAGTCTATCATTGTGAGCGGAGAGTCTGGAGCAGGAAAGACGGAGTCAACCAAGCATATACTCAAGTATCTCACGGAATGTTGGGGAACTCATGCAGGACCCATTGAACAGAGGATTTTGGAATGTGAGTTTCATCATCTATTCTGTGGCATGAGTCATGTATCTGATTCTTACATGATAAATTAATGAGCATGTCTAGCAGGCAGCATCTGTGAAATGCTGGACTTGTTTCAATTTGTTAGAGACTTTTTAGTTGAATATCAGGAGAATATTGGCTTTGTAAGGTGTTTGATTTCCTGAGTATATTTTCATTTTATGATAAGGTAATCAGGACCAGTAACAAGTGTGGGCTTGCATTGCTTTAGGTGCAATGTCAAGAGGTTCCTCTGCATCTTCCTATCGATAAACTTGGTGAAATTGCCTTGGATAATATTTATACTAAGTGCAGTATATTCCATGGCTATGAGAGTGTGATATTACATTGGTTCTCTGACGCTCTAGCCTTGTTTTAAAGTTGTATTATTTGCAAAGTTTGTTCTGTGGAATATTTACAGCAGCTTTATTTTTTGGTTTACCCTTGCAGCGAACCCTTTACTGGAGGCCTTTGGAAATGCGAAAACAGTCAGGAACAATAACAGCAGTCGCTTTGGCAAGTTTGTGGAGATACACTTCGACAAAAAGGTAAATGGTGCTACTATATGAATTGACGAGACTAGATAAACCCAGCTATTCTCTGAAGGTTAATGGATATATTGAAAATGGTTAAGTCCAGATTTTGCAGATGCTTTGGCAAGCATGAAACTAGCTCTGGTCAAACAAAATTTTAGGCTTTTAGTGACAATCACAGAAAAATCATTACATGATAGAAACGAAATATCCGAAAGGGAGAGTTCTAAAAATAAGAGGTATCAGTTTTTGCCTATGGCTTGGTTCAGTTCTTTCTTTTGGTTTGATGATATTTAGTATTTGTTTGCAAATTCTATCACTAGAGTAAACTGTAGTAATTATAGTGACAGATGGTCATGAAACTTGATCTGTAATAGGCTTATATACCAATTATTATAGATTGTAATGAATGTGAGAGAAAAGAAAGAGAAGCTTACATCCTGTAACAAGCACCATGCCAAATAATCAGGAAGTTGAGAAATTGCTAGTCATTATTATGTGTCTCAGGACTGAATACTTATAATGGTGAACTTGAGATAAAGTTTCCCTTTTGCAGTATCTTGCATTCTAATTTCTTCATTCACCATCACATATTTTTATTTTTTCTCTGCACAGAACTCGGTTTGTGGCGGGTTTATCTCCCATTATTTGCTGGAGAAGAGCCGTATTTGTACCCAGTCGCCTGAAGAACGCAACTACCACATTTTCTACCGCCTCTGCGCTGGTTCCCCTGAGGACTTGAGACAGAAATTGAAGCTTGGGCCACCTGATCAGTTCCAGGTATGAATAAAAATCCTGCAACTCTTTACTGTAAGGGAAACTGGGTTAACATAATTTCTTGTAGTAGTGGCTTGTAAAGTTATCTTCGGCAGCTTACGAAAAGCTTAGTTTTCATCCAACTAGATTAAATCAACTCATCCATAATATTTAATAAAATTGAGGTAATGTCATATCAACTCATTGATTAAGAATGAACTAAGGCTTACTTACAAGAAATGCTGTCATCATATGATATTTTTAGAACAAAAACTAGACATTCACAAGCGTAGTTGAATGCTTTTATGGGTTGAAGTTGTGAATAGTTGGTGTATTTGCAAGCATACAGGATAGTATGGCAAAGAAGTAAAGTAACATCATTTTGAATTTGTATTCAATTAAAAATAACTTAACTGCAATTTGATTTCATTATCTTTATTTTTGTGTGTTTCTTATTTATTTGTTTTTCTGTGGTTGACCTTTGCACAATATTGTGTTTCTTTGTGTTATCCTTTTCTTTTCCCCTTATACTCTGTTGTTCTTTCTTTTTATGGTCGTTAGTGTACTACTTTATGTGACTCTGTGTTTCGTATTCTTTTATGATGATCACTTAGTTGTAGGAAATAGTAGATTTTACTTCTGTTTTGGTGTTCCATTATTTAGCCATTAAAAGATTAACAATACAGATTTTCAGAGAGTATAGTTTTGGTTTTTATTTCCAGTAATTATTTTGGTGTTGAATTATTTTTTGTTCAATCTTCTTTTGAAATTTAATTTGACTGTGCTAAAATTAAAAAATGCGACCAGGAGATAACCAAGTGAGAAAATATCAAGTTACTAAAATTAGTTTTAAAACAGCTATGTTGTGTTGACATTGTTTTCATTCTATAAATGATATGGTGATATCTAGTATAGCATTTCCAATATTAACTATGATGGACTCATGAAACATTCTGAATGAGTCCCAACCAGACCTTGAGAGAGGCCTCAGTTGAAATATCTTCATAAATTCAAAATTGATACGAGTCCCTGAACTTGTAGGCTTACTTTTCATGTATTAGTTTGGAAAGAGTCTTATGAAAGGATGTGGGATGCAGGGGTCATACATCCATTAAATTAGTGGATTGTTTTGGTAAGTCCGTCAAGTAATTCTGTTGGATATGAACAGTTGTTATTCTGCACATGCTGCACAGCTTACTGAATAGAGCAGACAGATTGTGGGGTTTATTTATATTCACGTGATAAGTTTAGGTTATTTTGATGCACATATCTCATTAGTATTTCTAGGTCGGCCTTTCTTCTCTAATCATCAGTGTGCAAAGTTTGTCGCAGGGGTAAATTGGTGGTTCTCATTCCCAACATTAAAATTTAGCATGTAAGCCTAAAGAAGATTATTGTTTACAAAGATGAGCAGTCTGAGTTTTCCTTGTTAATGGGTAAATTTCATTAATAATTTTACGGTTTGGCAATTATGAATCCACAAAAGTTGCATTTGTTGGTGTCTTAATTTTGCACACTGATGTTTTTTTTGTGGCAGTCTACTCAGGCTAGTTTTCATGAGTATTGCATATTGTATAAGTAAGTTTGTAAAATCTCTCTCATGGGATTGGTCTGGGGTAATTCATAAGATATAGGATCTTTTTGCAGACATCATTGAGAGCTCATTAAATAAAGGTGTCCTTTATCATGTAGTGAATATGCTCATGTGTTTTCTTTGTTCATGAAAGTACGCGGGGAGGTCTGAATGCGTGTAATTTTTGGAGAAGTTAAAAATTAAGCCCCAAAAAACAGCATGTTTTAATAAAGAAGGAAAAAGAACGATTGATAAAATGACTTCAGTTTTAAACAGAGACTTTTTTAAAATACATTTTGCAAAAATATTTCCATTGGCTTCTGCCATACTTTGGTGACTTTGGTGCGTTCACAGTAAGGTTAAGACATAGCCCAGGGTATCTGGATGTACCTCTGATATTGTGAAAAGCAAAGTCTGTTAGTTTATCTTGATGAGTAGACTGCTTCAAACTGCCTTTCTGTCAGTTTCCAGTAATGTTGTGATCGCTGTGATGTTTCTGTTCTTGATGTGTTGTAGTATTGCAAAAGAGGAAATGCCCAGTACTTCTGCAACCGCAAGTCGGAAAAGAGTCTCTCTGATAACAGGAAAAGTCAGCAAGTAAGTATGAACACTTAATTTTGCATCATTAAATCTTTTCTTAACTCATAACTTGGAACAAGTAAGCATGAACACTGAGTATTGCAATGGGAATTTTTTTTTGTTAACTTTGATTTGGAGTAAGTAAGTTTGAATACTAGAGTATGTATTGCTGTGTTGAATTGTTTGTTGACTCTGCTGTGAAGCATGTAAGTATGAACACTGAATATTGCAATCTTAATTCTTTTTTCCATTCTAATTTAGGAGTCGGCGGTGAGTCTTGTTTAGAGCAGTAGGAAGGTTTAGGTGAAGCCCACTTTAGATGCAGGGATCAATTAGGGAAGCGTTATCATTATTATAAATTTGAAGCGTTGTTGATTAGTAGGAAAAGATGTCAATATTTTGTTCATTTCTTTTGTTGCGCTTCTTTGCTTTCAATGGAAATAGGGATGTAAATATATCCAGGGTTTATCGGTCATGTGTTATTTTAAAAAAGAAACAAAAAAAAAAGAATAAGCATTGCTTTTCATTATTTCTAAGATGTCAAGCTGAGGGGAAGGGTAGGGAGCGAAAAGGTAGAGTGAAGGAATGATTAGTGTTGAGCTGAAATCTTAAACATTTATTCTCAATCATGCTGATACCGTTTTGATCATCAGTGCAAAAAAAAGGACAGTCTAACCATGATCAGCGAAAAATTATGTTTTGCTTGGCATGCTGCATTAAATGTTAGTGAAGCTCAAAATTTTTTTCCACCGAAATAGGAAAATATTCTCAAACATTTTGCAAGGCTTAGCAAGAGTGAAAGGTTGTGGACAATAGCTGACTGCATAATAGACTTGCATGGATATGGTCTTATGTGTCTGTGTTTGCATGACCTGTCTTGAATGATGCTTCACAAAATCCTGTTCAACTCTCATGATGTTCTTATAATGAGGTGGGTTGGGGGTGGGGGAATTACAGGGTGGGAAACTGAGCACGATTGATAGAATTTCTTGCTATCTTGGCTATCTGTTCACCCCTATTGTATGATGTTGTCTTCGCCTGCCATTTTTTGTTATCTTTAGCTCACCCCCTTTATGAAATGAAAATGCACAGTATGGACCATAGATGATGCCACAGGTGACATGGGTGTCAATAGTCTTGTGTGAAGCCTTGTCAAGCAAACGCTGGCTCAGTTTGCATGTGCTGCCTTATCTGTTAAATGCTAAGAGTTAGGATTTTTATTTTTTTTTTTTACACCTTCACACCGACCCTGGGAACGTGACCGTTAAACTACTACACTCACTGACTGACCAGACTTGAGGTAAATTATGCAGAAGATATTAATGAGCTGCAGCTGGCTGCTGCCTGGTGCCTGGTTCTACTACAGTTTATGTTAGAACAAGGAGGGCATCTCCCGTCATTAGCTAGTACAGTGGAGTTAAATATATATTAAAAATAAGCATGTGATTAGTTGGGGAATCTTTTCCTCTTCTCCCCCCCCCCCCCCCCCCCCCCCCCCNCCTCCACCCAGCCCGACACATTAATTTTGTTATAGAATGGTGAATTCTCAGTTGCTAATGTCCTAAGAAATCACTCGGCTGATATTGACGAGAACTAAGCATATAAATGACACTGACTGCTATTGTGGAGGTTAACACTGGGCTGCAGTCAGGTGTCTTGTTGTTCAGAAGCTTATCAAGCTATTGATTTTAATTATGCACGCAATGGCTCCCAGTGGCTGTCTCATATTAATCTTGCCTAACACGTTCTGTTGAATCATGGCGTATATTGACCGGTGACTGATAATATACTTGCTCATTAGAAAGTTTGAATTGGCTGCATCCAACTTGTTGCATGAAACATAGCACTATTGGTCAAGACAGCATTTTTTTGTGTGCTGATGATTGATTTATGAAGATAGTGCATTTTTGTCACTTCTGGCCTCTGGTCATGAACTGGCTTTCTTGCACCAGAAATAAAGCCAAGTGTGTTCTGTCTCCCGAAGAAGGATACAGCAAAAAGCTGTGCTTCTTCCAGTGTTAATATGAAGGCTGTTATACACCTTTCATTGGCTCTGACTCAGTGACCTGATTCTATGACTGTTCCACGGGTGTGGAAGATTCCATGCGCATGTGGCGGTCTCACTTCCATTTGTGCCACCACCAGCTGTATTACCTCTGCACTGTCCAAAGGAACAATCGTTCTTGTTACTGTCCTGCTAGGTGGTCAGCTGTTTCATTTCTGTGCACTCCAGAGTGAGCAAAGCTTAGATCCAAGTGGTATGAAGATGGGAATTTGCTGAATTGGTTATGGAAGCTGGATCCCACAGTTATAATCTCACAGGGCTGACAATTGACAGGCATTGTTTTTGATAATACTAGGGCTCAGCTCTCAGCTGTATGAAATAGGCAGATTTCAGAAGATATATTGACATCATAAACAAAATTGATTTTTTAATTTTTTGTTTAGCTGGCTTTGACCAATTCTTTGAGCTGTATGAAATATGCAGATTTCATTAAATGCATAGATATCATAAAAAAATTAATGTTTTTAATTTTTTATTTAGCTGGTTATGGGCTGTGTCCTTGCAATGGCAATGAATGTTCTTCACTGATTATCTAAGCTTTCCAACAACAGTGGCAAGCTGTTGGCTTTGAGTGTTGCTTAGGCAGCTTGAAAGGGACATTGCAAGTTTGAAGTTAGAAATGACTGCACCTTGAATATGTTATGTTTCTGCACTTCGTTGTAATGTGGACCCAGCATTATTTTGTCTCTTTACGTTTCATTTTTCCACATTTACATCAGTTAAATGTACACTGAAACACTTTAAATTCAAAACACACAAGACCTCATAGACAGTTATGTAGGAAGCTTATTTAGGGGTTTGCAAAATATTTTAAGGAAGTGTTAGTTTGATAATATTTCCTGGAAAGCATGTTTGAAAGTATTGACATTGTTTCGAGTAAAAGTGTGTTGCATTATGTCTTGTATCATTTGTCTTGTCAAGTTAAATCTTGTTGTGTTGATATTGAATGATTTACAAACACAATTTTCACTGAAATCATAAGTGGGGAGTATGCATATTTTGTGAAAAGTCATCAGTGGTTCGATGAATATCATAACTTGAATAGGAGAGACAAGGATTCTTCACTTCCACAGGAGGTAAAAAAAAGTTTAGACCTATCATCTCTTTCAACACCACAACATATTTAGAACCAGACATGAACCAGCAGATATCTTAATGTCTCTTTACATTGTTCCACTCAGTACCTGAAGCAGGGCAGCCTCCATGACCCAGTTCTGGATGATGTCAATGACTTTGCTGTCTGTGATGCTGCCATGAAGCACCTGGGCTTCAGTGATGCTGAACGTTTGGGCATATACGGACTGGTGGCAGCCATTCTACATATGGGCAACATTTCATTTGAGGATAATGCTGAAGATGCCAAAGGTTTGCTCAGTTGAAAATTTTCACACTTGGTCCACTTAGTGTTGAAGAGTAAAGGAAAAAGGCTATCCAAAAGTTGTTGAGGAGGTTTGAAATCTGATCATCAAACCATGAGCACAGCAGTGCAGTTATATCTGCAGATTATTTGTTGCCCATGGTGCAACAAAGCATTAGTATTCCCAAGTCTTATAAACTGCTCCTAAAATATTGTCATGGTGGTAAGACAGTGTTGGAAAATGTGAAGAGTTGATTCTTAGTGTAGAAATGCAAAAGTGCTTTCGGACATGAGGTGCTGTCATTTTCGGATGTTCACAAAGCCACCAGTTCCCTAAAGCATGTATATATGTTCATCTGTTAGCTTGATAAAGTACCACATAACAGCTGTCATTTTGCAAACATTTATGGTTCATTGGAAGTTAGCCGGGGGGNGGGGGGGGGGGGGGGCACACATTCAGTACAGCCTGAAAACAAAGGGGACACTGTTTAACTGCAGCCTGTTATTCGCATTACTCACACCTTCTGCTTAATCACAAGATTGTTCTCACGGAATACTGTATTGTCCATATGAAAGTGGTTGAAAAATCACTTTTCCTAGTAACCCCTTTGCTACAAAAGATGTACATGTACATCCTTAACTTTCGCTTGTAATATTGGGGAACTCTCTCACCATGTGTGTGCCCTAAACAGCACCAGGCGGGAGAGTATCCAGGATTTTGTCATCAGTTCCTGAAGAACATAACACAGCAAAGGGATGAACACTACAGGATGAATTAAGTAGACTGTAGTGCATTTTTATGTATTTAGGATGTTCACTACTCACATATCCAATACTCATGTAGGTGGCTGCAGAGTGGTGAAGGCTGCCGAAGACTCTCTCCAGATGACAGCGTCACTACTACAGGTGGACAAGGAAGAGCTGAAAGATTCTCTCATCAACAGGGTCATGCAGGCCACCAGGGGTGGCATGAAGGGGACAGCCATCAAGTGAGTTGTTTTTTTTTGTATGTATTTTTTTTTTTTAGCTGAACACTGGTGTTGGTATTGTATTATCGGGATGCTGATCTTCAGGAAATTCTCGGAAATCAGAGCATACTGTCTCTCAGAGAATGCCAGTATCCAAGGAAATTTTAAACTTAAAAAGAATTTTTTTTTTTTTTTTTTTCTGGTTCACTGCTTTCAATCTGCCTTAGCCATTCTCTGTCGGTGTAATAATTAAGATTAGCCTGCATATTTATTTATGCCGATGTAAGTTTATCTTTTAAGAATTATATTTGTGTCACGTAAATCATTAGGAAACAACTTACATAACGTAGATTAGACAAACTGTGGAAGTTCAGAGAATTTTTGGAAAAGTGAGTGGCATCCTTGTTTTTACTTTTTTTAATGTAATTATTCTTGAAGGGCTTTTAGTGGTTACTTCCTCCTCGTTTTAGAGTCTTTTTATTTGTTACATGTCCCTCGCTGAATTATTTCTACCTAACATAGCCTGATCTTTTCCCTGAACAGTGTGACCCCAAAAATGGCAACAGCTCAAAACAATCCTATGCCACATGAGACTTT
>JAWQUT010000191.1:0-106918 GCA_033807755.1 Ellobium chinense
TCACAAATCTAGGGCCCATTCTCCACAATTTGGACAGATTTTTACTGTCTTCCTAACGCATGTAACAACATGTTATTTTCAGCCAATTAGAAGTCTGTAACCTGTAGTCATGTTTTCTTGCCCATCAGAGAAGTGGAAATGTAATGAGAACGATGAAAAAAACAACAAGACGCAAAAAATAGAGCACAAACGACGACGTGAACGAAAATGATAGTGATAATGACAAGAGAGGAGGTGATAAAAGTGATGAAGGCCTCGGCTGTCACGATGTCTATGAATGGATGGTGGTGGTTGGTGACAATAGACATGTTCACTTAAAAACAACATACATGAAATGTGTAATTACTTACTACAGATATACGAATGCTTCCTTTAGCTCCTCATTTATGAAATCGGCTTATATGAAAGGAATGTCAAATTATTATCGCGCCTATAGTATGATTTTTCTCTTTTCCTTTATAATTTTCATGGGTACTTCCGACAGTCTTACAAGATGTGTGTTTTTACTATATATTAAAAAGTATGGATCACTGTATGCCCCTACGAAAGCCGTAACGCAGGTCTCCCGTTTTCTGTTATATGATGAGTGTTGGGCACCGTATGCCTCACGATAGCCGTAACGCAGATTTTCTGTTTTCTGCTATATAAAGAGAATGGGGTATTGTATGCTCCACGACGACAGCCGGTGAAGATTAAGAACAAGACGAATCAAATCACTACAACACCGGTATTGAACATCTTCAAACATTGCAACACACACGCAGGACACTGCGCCATTCCAAATCCTTTTGGGCTACACATCACTTCAGCAGTCCTAAAGATATTGTGCGTCTTTATATTCTGTTAGAACCACACCTAAACTAACCGCCACACTAGAACAGAGGGCCAGGCCAGTATGGCAGGCAGAGTGTTGGATTCCAAGAGCGATGACGAGCGCAGAGGTAAACCGGTTGGCGGAAGAGGTAAAGTCGGTAAGACTGAAGGAGTTCCAACACCACCGCCGCCATTTCCTCACTTGCCCAGCACAGGAGATACAAACAGTAGTCCTAAACTATTCAATGATCCAGAGTTTCCTCCCAGTATGAGATCCCTGTTCAAGGATGGAATACCACCGCCGAAATTTCCTTACTACCCGACGCAGATCGTCTGGAAAAGGCCAGGTGTGAGTTGCCAATATGTCCACTCTTGCATGGTTTAGTGTTAGGCCTAGATGAGAGTCTCACTCTCACTTCACCTTTTAACTGTTACTCTTAATTATCCTCCGACACTATCATTAGAAGTATCCTCCTCACCACCGTTGTTGTTATTATTGTTGTGTCACAGATTATAAACTTATTGTCATCTTCATCATTGTTATTCCATCTTCTCAAAAGCTGGTTGGTAGTAGACACTGGCGATCATGGCCTCCAATAATTCCTGTTCTTCGATAATCTTTACAAACTTTATGATAGTACATATGCTATCATCCTTTGGTGGGGTGGTCAGGCATTTCATATGAATATTAATGTCTGTCTGTTTTTTCTCTATAACACGTATGGTTGTGTTGGTTTTGGTGTTTCTATTTTTCACGATGGTCTCTTCGAAGACAGCTTTTCTCTTTATTATCACTGTATCAGTATCATACCTGCCATCTGATGCTACTAATCTATTGTCATGCTCATTCCACATTTGCCTAAGTCTCTTATTGAGGTTTTTAGAAATCTAAGACTCTGAACTCTTTATCCAGGACAATATTGAGGTAGATATGGGTTAGCTTTGAGAATTGGGAATACAGCATCAAAAAAAAAATTACTTTTTTGTTAATAGTTAATAAGATGAGTGGAAGATTAGAGTAGTAAAAACAGTTCAAAGCATAAGAAAATGATTTAATTGAATGTGGAATGAGCATTACGACATGCCAGATATTTAAATTCCAATTATTATCATTATCAACAATATTATCACAATAAGTGGTCAAATACCCGGCCCCAGGACCAATATCATAGCAGCTTGGGCATTCTCATAACAATTCCACCCTCCTACCAAGCTTCCTCAACTTTCATGGTCACTGTATAACGATGTACATCGCATTCACTACAGGATTTGGTGAAGGACAACGAGAAACCCCAGTTTGTGGTGGACGGTTTCAATCGTCATGACATTGATCAGGGAGTGCTGGGTAAGTCATAAGGCTGCTCAGGGAACATGTAAGTTACAGGGCTCAATGCACAAAGCATTTTCGATTTGAGGTGGATTTTCTCCTTCGCCCCTGCTTTTCAACGGTCAGAAAAGACAATTCAATCATGGTTAAGAACTAACTATTTAGATCTATTATGTTTTGACTTGAAATGTTCTCATGGGCATGCTGTTTGTTGGCATGGGTTAGCAAAGGCAGAAAGGCCCCTACTGATATTATATTGGGGTGGATGACTAAAGAAGACCTTTGCAAATAACAACAAAAAAAAAAACCAAAATAAGTTAAATCAGGAAGATAATTTGCCCTGAGTTGGGCTGGGCTGGGCTGTGCTGTGCTGGGCTGTACTGGGAATATGTATAAACTTAACTGTCCACATTTTCTGCATTTCTTTGACTTTAATGTATCTATTGAACGCCACATTGCCACTTTCTTCAGTGGTATTTACTGGTGGTAGACAGCATCTCAAATTGGTATTAGTGCTGTCACTCAGTATGAAATTTTCGTATTTCAAACGAATTTCTTTAAGAAAATAAAGGCCAAGCAATATTTGTAATACCAATTTAATAGTACGCTTTTTCTTTGCTCATGAAATCACTGAGATGATAAATAAAATGATTCAAAATGACGAATTCTCACTTTGCATTTCTTTCCTACATTTTTCAGGCGACTGTTGGTTTCTTGCGGCAGCAGTTGTCATGACAACATCACATGAACATGAGTTTGAGAGAGTTGTTCCTAAGGACCAAGGATTTGGAAAGGGATACACTGGTAAATCTCAGTGTTACCGTCATTGTCATAATCACCATCATTAAAATTTTCAAAATGATAGAGACTCTCAAATTGTCTCATCGAAATATTTCAACAAAACGTTCCAAATATTCGGACAAGTGTCCTTCTTCAGGACTATCATTAATCACCATCATTACTGACCATCATTGTCATCATTATTGTTATGCCCAGTGTTTTAATTATGTACACGTTTTTCCAACTGGCTTCAGAAAATAAAAATGTGCAATATTAAGATGTGTTGATTTTCCAAAGCTGTGCGTTCCTCTTCAGATGTAAATCAATTTCGAAGTAGCTAATGGTAGTAATTCTGCACTTCCAGTACCTCGAACATAATTTCCAGTCGACAAGGAATAATCACTCCGAAATAGCCTAAATTACATTTTTTAGACTTACAGTTTTTACATATATACATGTATAAAATTGCTCTAATCCCAAACGTAAGAAAAGCGAGACTTTTCAGTAAGTATACAATAGGCCTACATGCCACCAGCATTGTAGTAGTAAAGTTCAGTATGTGACTGCATTATCACTATCTCACTAGACCATTATGGTGTGAAGAGGGACAGAAGTGGGGTAAACTTCAATTTTTTAGTAGAACGTGTGTACCATAACATCATTTTCTCCCTTCATTTGCATAGAATAAAAAGGACCTGTTACAGTAAATGATGATATGTTACCTGATGCTGTTACTTATATGGGTGTTAGTGACTTAACCCCTGCCAAACACATACAATGACCTTTGTCAATACTTAAAAATCAGTATAAGTGTTGTGCCCTTTTCTTCTGTCCAGGCAAATTCAGATTCAACTTCTGGTGGTATGGCAAGTGGGTGGAGGTGATCATTGATGACAAACTTCCTACAGTTAATGGCAGACTCATTTACTGCAGTAATAATATACAGAGCCCAAATGAGTTCTGGCCTTGCCTGCTTGAGAAGGCCTATGCCAAGTGAGTGAAAGTTCGAAGTGTTTGAAGAACAAGTTATACAGCCGAGACATTCTTCTTGTTCTTCATCTTCTTAGTCATCACCTTCATCTGCTTCTTTTTCTTTCACTTTTTCCTTCTTCTTCTTCTTCTTCTTCTTCGTCTTTTTTCCTTCTTGATGTTTTCGTATTTCTCAAAGATCTTGCCATCCAGGTTCTTTCACGTAAACTGTATTCAGTCTATAACCATTCTTGCCACGAAATAGACGAAAAGTGGAACCTGGATATCAGATATTCATTCAATAAGTATACCTCATTAGTAAGTATAGATATTAGGTCTACGTGCATCAAATCATTATTATTCTATCCCTTAGACTCCGATAATGGTACACCTCAATCATGAGTACTCTCTTCCATGTACAAAAAGCATTCTTACTAGTATAAATTAATCAAGGCTCCACGGTACCTTTATCCTCCATCTGCCTGCATCATGGTCATCCTTTTCCCTTCTTAACCTGTCAAAACCCCCAACCCCCATGCCCCACCCCTCACCCCCACTCCCAGGCGTCTGATGGCCTTCCTGTGACCAAAATAGCTTGATTTCATATCATTATTTTGTTTAGTGGATCTAACTGGCGGCTTTTTGTGCCTGTTCTATAGAATTTGTTTTTAGTTTCGTCCGCTTCTTTTGCTTTCCATGCTACCCTGAAAATCTAAATTATTGTACTTCCCGTCTTATAAAGTTCTTAAATGGCCACACAGTCTCCCCCGTCTTCAGCACAGTATGTGAGGCATTTTCATTCTTCACTGAAGAGATGTTTCTCCTGACATTTTATTTAGTGTGAAATATAGGCAGATGTGTTTACATACACTCTCTAACAAAACGGAAGTTGAGTATATTTGTCCAATCAACAAACTTTGGAAAATTTGAAATTTTGAGGCTAGCTGCAAACTTTATTGAGGCAGGTTTGGTTTTGCTGTCACGCCAAAACGATTCTTGAACACGTGAGGAAGCTAAGAGGAAAGAAGGTACTCCATGTGTCCGTCCCATATTAACTGTCTCAATCATTTATGCACTTTTAAAGCCGCGCTATCTGATCATTACATTCGAATGACAGACTCTTGCCGACAAATGGCTGTGGACACAGCTTCGATTCAGACAGTTTTGCTTTCATGTTCAAATACTAGAGATATTCTCATTGTTTCTTTACCGTTACGTTCCGAGGAATAGTAAACTACTGATATGCATAGTTTCTATGTGGTTTTAAATGCTTTATGTGAAATTTGGATAATTAGCGCTTTGATGTGGAATGTGCGATTGAATTCAAATCATTGATGTGTCCCATCAATATCATTTTCAAAATGATAGAGACTCTCAAACGTCTCTCCCTTTATTTTTCCGACGGGCCTTTAAATGTTAGAATGCACAGGTTCATCTCAGTCAGTCATAGAAGTTGAGTAGCTTTAATAAACAGCCACGCCCATACTCTCCCAGGTCAATAGTATTTAGCAATTTTTTAAAGTGGTCACACACAGTTTTGTCTTATCGCTTTTAATGACAAGATACTAATGCTGTCTTTTCGAAGGAGTGAAAGTGAGTTATATCACTTTTCAGACTGTGGGGCAGCTACGAACATTTGGATGGAGGCAAAATGCATGATGCCCTGCTGGACATGACTGGAGGAATAACTGAGATCATTGATTTGCGACAAGAGAGTGATGTCTCTGCTGAACTATATTCTCTATTGGTGACCTCTCATAAAATGAAAACCATGATGGGAGGCAGTATTTTTGTAAGTTCTGAGTAACTGTAATAATGCTTCACATATGTATGTATTTGCATGAGGATCTTGAATGTGCATGCATTTTAAGAGCTGCAGTTGTGGTATGTTGAACAAAAGCACAGTGCTTCTGAGGAGACAAAATTGGATTTCGTCACAATGATCACCTTTGTGCCCCGAACTCTGTGCTACCGACACGCCTCTGGTATTACTAATAGTCATAGTCACCCATGATTTTGTTATGATATTGATGGATATTATGGGAACTGGCCACATTTGTAAAAATAAGGATACAGTTTTTGGATATTAGGATGAGAGTAAAGCTGATGGAGGTCTCAAAATAATTATTGTCAAGACTCCTAGTTTTCCAAGTGTTAGTGAATTCTCGTGCGTGCGTGCGTGTGTGTGTGTGTGTGTGTGTGTGTGTGTGTGTGTGTGTGTGTGCGCGCGCGCGTGTGCGCGTGCGTGCGTGTGCGCGCGCATGCGTGCTGTGTATGTGCATGCCTGCGTGATTGCCTGCGTGATTGCGTGCGTGCGTATGTGCGTGCGTGTATTTTTGTAAGTGTTACTAAGTTAAGGCTTTCTGTTAGAGCACCTAGTCTGATAATTTAGATGTTGGCCTCGAGATTTCTATCCCACTGAAGTAAATGAAAGCCTGCCTACTGTCTTGAACCTGCTTATTTTATCATGCATGGCTACACGTAACATCTTCACCGACTCCACTGACATCTTCACTGACTGGCCATGAATATATTAATTATGATAATCCTTATTGTGTATGTTCCACTTGCAGCGACTAAGCAACCTTTCCAGTTCAGAAGTCAACATGAGAAATGGCTTATATAGAGGGCATGCATACAGCATCACTGGCTTCGAACAGGTGAGGAATGAGTCAGTGCAAAGGTTCAAACTGATAAATAAACAGCTTCATTGTGTATTTTGACTTGTGAAGTTCCTTCAAGGTTTGTAAGTATTTTCACAAAATTAATAAAAGCCTCACTTTTCTTTTTTTAGGTCTATTGCATACAGCTTCTGATTGTCATAACTTCTGAGGCTTACCAAAAAAGAGATTCAACCTATCGTTCATTGATACTGTTTGAAAATTTTTCATTGCAACATGTTATTTGAGTGACACATGTTAAGTAGTGGATCCTGAGACTAATTAATTTCATTATTAAAAAGTCAATAGTGTCAACTTTTGTAGCTGTGCGGAAAAATCCTAAGTGACACAAAAATGTAGGCTGTTTACGTTATTTGTCTTAGATTCCCACTAGAGGAAGAACAGTCAACTTACTTAGGTTGCGGAACCCATGGGGTCATGGAGAATGGAAAGGACCATGGTCAGATGGGTGAGTGGAACTGTTAGGCAGTATTTGCTCTTCAGAAACTGAGGTCAAGGCAGAATTTTTCGATGGATTCGAGTGTATCCTAGGCTTGTTGATTTGTTAGACAATACATCGAAGGCTATTTTTGTGATAGTGGCCTGAAGAAGTAACATTTAGGCCATTGGTATTCGGCAATTTCCAGTCAACATTTGGGATATAGATCTCTAAGTAAAGGCTTCATTTCCCAAAAGTATGTCATTTAAAAAGGGAAATGATTGCTAAGAATGACCAAAGAAACTTGCCTGGATAGTAATGGCGTGTCTATATAGCATGCATAGAACTGAAAAAAAAGAACCTAGGCAGGGAAGCGCCTCTTCCAAACTCCATTACATATATTATGCGCTGTGAACCTAAAAAAATAAGTGCATATATCCACCAAAGCCAGTAGATTACAGAAAGGGCTGAAATATCCTTAAGTGTTTCGAAGCCTTTGCACACACATTATTTTGTGTGAGTTAAACAGAACATTAACTGTCAAAAAATATCAACGAAAAGATATAGATGCTGTATGTGAATTCAAGTGGGGATATCTCTTTTTCAAGGCAATATCAGATCCTATAGTGCAAGTAACATTCACTTTCTTGCTTGATAGATTTCACACAAGATACCTCCGCCAGTGTATTCGTCAAGGCATGCATTCACATCAATAATATCAAACCTGCTTTAATCCATTTTCAGATCTCCAGAGATAACGGGTCTTTCCCAACAGCTGCAACGGAAGCTGGATTACAAAAATCTAAACGACGGGGAATTCTGGTGAGTGACACTGATGCTGGGAGAAATAGAGTAAGAATAATCGAGTACCTGGTACTGTGATAATGTTGAACTTCTTCAGTAAACGATTACATTTTGAATACTAGTTAACTGCCGCCCGACAAACTGAAAAACTGCAAAAAAATCTTCTAGACCATTTATAATGATAATTATAACATATTTTTTAAAAAATAATATAGATAATTATTTTTGCTAAACACCATTTTTTCCATTGCCTGGTCTTTGCTCCCCCATTGTCATCGGTCTAGTATCCAGATCAGATTGTTGTTTTTTTTCAACAGCTCTTCCCCTTCTTTGAAGAAAAAAAAAATCAGAGTCATGAGTGGAAAGGCATACTTTTACAGTTTTAAACTCTGCGTATTTCATATCTTATCATAGAACATCTGTCTGTCTGTCTGTCTGTCTGTCTGTCTGTCTGTCTATCTGTCTGTCTGTCTGTCTGTCTGTCTGTCTGTCTGTCTGTCTGTCTGTCTATCTGTCTGTCTGTCTGTCTGTCTCTCTCTCTCTCTCTGTCTGTCTGTCTGTCTGTCTCTCTCTCTCTCTCTCTCTCTCGCTCTCTCTCTCTCTCGCTCTCTCTCTCTCTCGCTCTCTCTCTTGACCTGTGCTGTATCGCATTGCCTCTGTTGCCCTGTAAAATGAATAATGTCTAAATTTTAAATACGATTTGTGAACTGTTTTGTGTTTATGCATTTGTGACCTTTTATCCGGGATTCCCATCTTGCTTTTATTCAGTGTTTTGTCTCCTAAAGAATTCCAGATGGCTGAACATTTGAAATGAAAAATTTTAAACCTGTTCCACGGAGTTTCCTTCCTCATAATATGGTTATTAGAATATGACAGAATCTAATGTTCTCATTTCTTATTCCATTTTTCCTCTCCCTTGCAGGATGAGCTTTGAAGATTTCGTCACCATCTTTGATGAACTGCAGCTCTGCCATCTACAGCCAGATGCCTTCATCACAGGGCTTGCAGACAATGATGTAAGGAAATTGGTGTCACTCTTTCAATCTTTAAAATAATATCTGTTAGGTACATTTTGTTAGCTAAAGAAGACCTATTATCATTGTGACAAAAAAAAGTCTTAAAACATCTCTTTGAAAGAGTCCCTACTGAAATATATATATCATTATTTTAGGTGGGTGTGTGTGAATGCGTGCGTGCGTGCTTGGGTGCGTGAACGCAATGAAAGTGGTTGTATGAGAAATGAATTGTATGAAAGGAATATGTATGAAGTCTCATATATATGTCGGGTGTGATTTGAAAAAGGGTAAAGGTTTTACATGGCCTTGCAGCTGTTCTAACTCAGAATGGGTTTTGTATTTTGTTAATGTGAGCAGTCCGGCAGTGTGTTAGGGTCACGCACGTGGAAGTAGGGACCGGTTCAGGCAATAGGTATTTAAGGATTAAATGGCTGTGAAGTTAGCATCCCTGAAGTGTAGTGGTAACACCAGACTTGCAAGCTGAGAGACCCTGGTTCGATTCCTGGAAGGGACATGAAATTTTCTAGTGTAGGTTTTTTCGGCCTTTCTTCTCCAAATTGATCATTCACAGTAATTTGGTAAAATCCCTAATGACACACTTCCCTAAAATAATGTGTAAGATCTGCAAAGTTATCAGACTGAGCTCACATTCCTCCCCCTTTAATATAAGAGAAAAAAATGCTATATTATTATATCTTGCCACCCGCTTTCATTAAGGTGATATAAATAAGCAAGTCCTGAGTAGTAGTAAATTAGAATAATATTGATAGACTGTTCATTTCAAAGACTAACCTTCACAAACAGGAACATAAATTGATAAGGATAATTCTGCAAGTTTAAGGAAACATTTTGCCATTCATTTAAGACCAGGAAGTGTACATTTACTGTTGGCTTCTGAGATGTCGCCGATATAACAGTAATAGATGGTCACAGTTATTATGCATGCATGGTTGTTCAGGCAAGGCAAGCCATATCACTAATAAACATTATTTCAGTTGTGTGCATTTCCCTTGTCAGAGGAATATGATTGGTTGATATAGTCTATTTTATTGGCTTTTACTTTCGGAAGCGATATTTGATGATACAGTCACACTAAATTATTACATTTTGAACCAGAAGTAAGCTTTGTTGGAGGTGACTTCTTAAAAACAGTCTGTAGGCTGGATTTTGGTATGGCTTTAATTACCCTTCTTATTCTCAGGAAAGGCAGATGTGGAATGTGGCTGTGCATCATGATAAATGGATTAGAGGCGTGACAGCCGGTGGTTCTGGGAATGACCCTTATGGCAGTAAGTTGATGCTTTTATCTTACTGTGAATGTGAATAGATGCTTATGAATCTTTATATTAATGTAAGTAGATGAGTTATATATACATCTTGCTGTAATAAAATGCTTCATACATTTTACTGTGGGTGTAAGTAGATGCTTTATTTATACATCTTACTGTGTGTGTAAGTAGAGGCTTTATACATCTTACTGTGTGTGTAAGTATATGCTTTTTACATCTTACTCTGAGTGTAAGTAGATGCTTTATACACCTTACTATGAGTGTAAATAGATGCTTTACATTTTTTACTGAGAATCTACGTAGATGCTTTATACATCTTACCACAAGCATAGTTATTTATCTTGCTGAAACAGGAAAAAAACATCTGTAAAATATTCACTGTCCTCTCAAAAGCCTTGGAGAATAATAATAGACTGAGCAGCAAGCTTATTGTACAAAAACAAGATGACAACTAGATACATCTTTGACCTGTTGGTTCTGCCAATTGCTACTTCCCTTAAAACACTGACACAATCTCCGTAATCTTTTTAAATGTAGATCATATGTCTTGCAGCTAGTCTAAATAAGGCTTAAGTTGCCAGACTCAGAACTGAAATATCAGGCTCTAAGAATGATCGGGGTCATCCAGTGTTGAGTGTTTGTTGCAAAACCTGAGAAGGAGATCATTGCTGTGAACAAAAATGAATATTGATTTGATAGGTGAATGATGAGATCAATATGAATTTTTGTGAAGCAGACTAGATGTGAAATTGCAGTTTACTCACGATTTTCTTGAAATCTCTTCCCAGGCAACGGGGATGACCCCCTACCTTTTCAAACGACTATATATCTCAAGCCAGAATGACGCTGGGTCAAACTTTCTTTCACCTATTGAAAGTACAAGCTTTCATATAATATCAATATTAATATGGCCAAAAACAAAACGCGACTTAAGTCTAATTTTTAATTATGCTCATCTCAGTAGCCACATCATTCCTACTGTACCACACTGCATTTTCCATCTCTGAAGATTTTCCTATCCTTATTCCCAGGCACATTATTCAGCACATTTTGGGGCAAGGTAGTTGAACCTCTTTCTTATCTATTGTGAGCTGTCTGTTCTCACTTGCAACTTTGGAACTTTTGATACTTTTTTTTCTCTTCTGGTCCTGGGGTCCAGCAGTTCATTTTTTTTCTTTCTGTCGTAACAGTTGAAGAGGAAATCAAAGTATGGGATAATAATGTTGTGACTTAGACAAATCCTACTAGTTTTTCATCGCACAGAAAAAAAAAACAACAACAACAAAATGTGTTTGTTAAGTTACCTCCAAGATTTAACAAAACTTCCTTTCCTCGTTCATCCAAACTATGCACTATGTGAATAAATTCCTGTCATGTCCTGCTCATTGCTATTATAATAATAAAATTATTGACTTATTCTATGCTGTAAATCGGTCCTTGTTCTTCCACCAAAGCAGCGTGGAGCAGCATGGCCTAACGGTTAATGCCTTGGACTCGAGATCTAAAGATCGTGGGTTCGATTCCCGACCACGATCGTGTTGTAAGTGCCCTGGGAAAGCATTTCATTCACCTTTTCCTCAGTCCACCCCTCTATAAAATGGGTACCTGGCTATAGGCAGTGGAAGATATTGTCAGAATCCTAATGATCAGCGCCTTACATGGCAGTGGCACTGTGTGCTCCCCACGGAGTTGAGAATGTCCTATTACTCCTGCTGGGGTAATAATAGTGTGAAATCGCATGGCGTGCATTAGCCTGAATACAAGACTTATAAAGTGCCTAAGGATTATTATTGTAAAGCCCAATCTTGTGAGTATTTTGAAGAAAGAATAAGGGCCGACTGATGAAAAGCATAAGTCAAAAAACACCTTTATTATAGTTTTCCATTGGCGCTGAAACAAAACTAGAATTGAAAGAAAAATAGCGGAAGAAAATATTATTGTGTTTTCAGCCATTACGACGAATTTTCTCTTCTATTACCCTTGGCGTGATTGTGCTTTGTATTCTATCCTGAGTTCCGCAGTAGCACCAATGCACCATTTAACACTACTGTGCGCAATTTTCTATGTTAAAGCTATGATCGAGCAGTACTACTGGGAGGCGGGATTTATGGAAAAGTATTGCGTCTGACGTCACAGTAGATTTGACTGATATTTCCCTGTTCTGTTCAGTTCAATTCAATTCAATTCAATTCAACTAGTAGTATCCAGTGCAGAGTATGATAACTGTACATGTATATTTTGAATGATCCCACCAGATCTCTTCTGGATGAATCCGCAGTTTCACGTCACCCTTGATTTGCCAGACACAACTTTGCGCCATGGAGGTAACTGCACTCTGCTAGTGTCCCTTGTGAAGAAAGAGCAGACAAACGAGAGCCAGATTGTTATTGGCTTTCATATCTACAAGGTAAGAATTCGAAACATAGTTTAGGAAATCTATTGTGGATTAGTAATACCAATTGGCAGGGCATACTGTAAGAATAAACCATATCTGTTTCTATTTTTGAGAGGTTTATTTGGATTTGACAGTAAAAGTGATATGATTAGATCCCAAAATTGCTTCGCGATTTTGGAATCTAATAATGTCACTTTTACCGTCAAATCCAAAAAAAACCCGTAAAGCTAGTTTATTGACATCATATATTCTAATTCAGTGTTATTGATAGGAAGGAATGTGTGCCCACTCTGATATTATCTGGAAAGTGTGCTAGTAAGGACTTTATCAAGTAACTGTGCAACACTAACAAAGTAAGAATTTTCAGAAGCAATAAGTATAATAATGAGCATGCAAAGCTTTAAAAAAAACAACTCTTTAAGCATTCAAGTGTCTATTTGATTTCACTCAGGCAGTATTGGGTTGGGTTTTTCAAATTCTGATTGCATAATCCACAGCTGAGCTCAGGGTCTCATTTGGAAGAGGTTGGTCACACTTGGTTCCACAGTTTCTACCGCCAAGTGACACAGAGGTTTGAACTTAAGCCTGGAACCTACGTCATTATCCCAAGTACCTTCCACCCTCATGAAGAGGCTTCCTTCATGCTGAGACTCTTCACTGAGAAAAAAGTTGACAGCAGGTGAGATCACTGTTGATGAACGTGCATGACAATTTTACACACGCCCAAATCTTTTTACTTTTATATTACTATGTACTGTCACTTTAGTCCTAATATTCGTTGGCTATCCTCACTCACCATGAAATGGAGATAAGCATAAAATAATTGATCTAAAACAATAGCAAACATTACTTTTAATGGTTCATGACAAGTAAACTTTTTTGCTGTGTATCTTCGTTTGACCCAACCCCATTAAAAAAAAAAAAAAAACAGTTGAGACTACAGTTTTATTTCAGGAGAACAGAGGGTTAGCTCCTTGGCAGCCTCTATATTTTCAAACCTCTGACCCGAAAGAGTGCTACTTTAATTTAACCTAAACTGGCCAGAGAAGTGACCTATGCCACAGCTAAGGTCACTGACTCCTGAGAGGGAGAAATAAGTGATGTTATAAATAGACTATGCATTCCAGTAAGCAAAACTCAAGTGATTTCAAAATAATTGAGCGTGTGTAAACTAAAGGGATTCAGCCCTATATTAATACCACAGCCCTATGTTTCAAAGAAAATCCTAATTTCCTACGGCCGCATGTCCCTGGACATTTTCTCATGAGTGCATAATCTGTAATCATAATCAACACAAAAATGAAAAAAAATATATAGACTATATAAGTAGTTTTATAGTGACCTCATTTGGATATCATACAACATTCATATTATATGTACCAACTGTAGGGTGAATACACTCTTTCACAATTAAAAAAAAAAAAATTCTAGCGGATTAAATTTATCACTCTTTAATAGAAATAACAACGCATGAATGAATAAAACGATATGTGTCTAATTGTTCATATTTTACTTTTCAGGGTCGGTGAAGGAGTGGTGGGAGGAAATCTGGTATGTGTAATCTTCCCTTTGTAATACAGGTCATCAAAGACATTGCTATCTCAAGATGCTGTGGATCTAGATCCTTAGGCCTATATTCTGTATATGATTATTGAATTCACCAGCAAATTTCCGTTTGCTCTGAAAAGATATAGTTGTGATACTTCCTCTGCCTTTAATTTCTGTTGCTTAATCATGAATCTGACATGGACTTTTGTTTCACAAACGGAACAGTATTATCGGTGCCAAAATTTAGATGGCAAAGATACCACAACTTCAATCGTGGTTTGGAAGTCAGTAATTAGAATTTAGAAGCAAGGATGCATTTCTAAGTTTCAGTTTGTCCCATCGCAGGATTGGCAGACAACAAGCAGGCTACGAGATTTTATTTTTCCTATAGTTTCATTCATGATAAGTCCGTGGGAGCTTCTAAATTCGTTGTTTCTTTAAAAAATATCCTTGCTAGTTTGTGTCAGTGTATAAATTTACATGTGCCCTTTTGTGTTATGTTTTTTTGTTTTTTTTTGCCATAAAGATGGTTTTACCTCTGTGCGGTTAGTGATACTTCTTGTGCTCTGGAGAATCCCATACTATTAAGTCATGACACGAAAATATCTGTGCATTTGTAGCCAAATCAATGTTTATTAAACGTGTTGCTTTTTTGTTTTTTTGGCAGTTGGCCCACTCTCCCAACGACCATGTCTCAGAGATGGTTCAAACACACTTTCGCTCAGACAAAAGGCTGGATGCTCAAGAACTTAGTTCATTTCTGCAGGACATTTCAGCACAAGGTATGCATTGCTTGCACTAAAAAAACACCTCTGAATTAGACAACACAGTGAGATAATACTGTTACTACTGAAAAAGGCAAACTAAATTATAATTACAGATTCTGTACCCTGGGATTTGCAGCAAGATTTATTGGTAAGCATTTTGTTCATACTCACTGGGCTGCCAGAATATGTATACAACTCTACTTAATCTTTGTTTTCAACCATTATATTGTCATAAGTTTGCACCAGTTTCCCCAATATGATTTTTAAAAAAATTCCTTCCTAGTTATAAATTCTCATACACATGAAGGTGGCCCTAATTGATCCCATTCAAGAATGTATCATCTTATAACTGGTATCGATAATTTCTACATTGTTTACCTTTTTACCGAACCATGTGTGGAGTGGGTGAGAGGGTAAGAGAGAAAAAGACAGTTTGTGCAAGTTCATGTATACATGGGAGTATCTGCACGCATGAGTATTTTTCTTTATGTATTTCTGTAAACAAACCATTGTAATCACTGTAACAAATTACACATTTCCCTTGTGGATAAATAAACGTATCTTATCTTATCTTGTCTTTTTAAATCTTATTTTATCTTATCTTTTCAGAGCTCCGTGACTCCTTAAAGTTTTCTTTGGAGTCTTGCCGAAGTCTTGTCACCTTGATGGATGTATCCTTACTGTCTCATTGACCGTGTTTATGTTAAACGTAACGGGGGAGGGGGAAAGGGTATTAAATACCTATTTCGGGTGGTGAAGGGGAAGCTCTGAAAGAATGAATTGGATATGTATTTAAATGTCGACCAAAGTAATAAAATGATATAGATGTGCAGAAGAAATATTCATGTGGCAAACTAACAGAAAATATGATTAGGACACGTTGAAAAGTGGAAAAGGGAGGTAGAAGACAAAGGAATGAGAAGGTCAGCTGCATGTAAGGAAATGATAAAAAGATAATAAAAATGGAAGAGGAAGAGCTTGGTTTTTTGGAACAAACAAAATGGAAGTGGAAGGAGTGTTAATAGACCAAGAAAAGGAAAAGGGGTGAATTGAGAGAGGAAAAGGGATAGAGATTTTAAAATCTGCCGGTAACCGGGAAGTGGTGTGAGAAACAACACTGGGAAAGGGGAATGTATTTAAGAAGAATAGAGGAAGACAGAAGAAAACAGGGGAAGCGACAGAGAATGACAAAAGTTGTGACAAAATATTTCCTGACTTTTTACCCATTGCTCCTTATCAAGAAGAAATAATATTCTCAGGTTATTTGGAAGTCTCTGCAAAGGACAGCTCGCTCTGGGCAATAATAATTACTGTCATATAAATCAAACCATTAGCCCTTGACCGGTTTCTAGGAAAATCAGTCAGGTTACCTCCACATGGACGAAGTCTGGCGGGCATGGGAAAATATCAAAGCTTACAGGGTGAGCAGCTAATCTTGTCATTGTGCAGCATCTGAATGATCCATACACGGACATTGTCTGATTACAAAAGTTATGAACCTCATTATTATTATCATTATTATTATTATCATTATTAGTATTATCATCATTGTAATATACTCACGATCAAAAGTAAGTATACCATAACCCATAGCAAAAAGCCGACTGACAAAAGGAGATGAAAACCTTTTATTTTTTTTTTTTATCAAACGTGGGGTTTATTTTCAATTAAGTTCACGGAAAAAGAACTTCTGGGACTTGAATTTGGGATCTGAAATCCCACATTTTGTGGAGGCGGGTTAAAACACAAAATCAGAATCAGCGTCCATGAGTGAGTCCCAACTAAACGATGACGAATCTTAGTTGCGAGCATTCAAAGCTGTAAAAGTCGTCACACTTGAAACTACAGTATCTTGTGTGTCTGGGACATCATTGGAACGTGAAGTCAAAGCTATGGTTCCGTCATTACAAAACCAGCACCAACTAATTCAAGCGTTGACACAGGCATGGAACAACATTCCACAGCTGCAATTAGTAACTCTGATTAACTTGATGCGGAGCAGATGCACAGCTGTGATCATTGCCACAGGAGGGCACACAGGCTACTAGTTTCAAGTGTGACTTGACTTGTACAGCTATGAATGCGAAGGATAAGGCTCGCAACCAAGATTCGTCATCTTTTAGTTGGGACTCACTCATGGACGCTGATTCTGATTTTGTGTTTTGACCCTCCTCCACAAAATGTGGGATTTCAGACCCCAGATTCAAGACCCAGAAGTTCTTTTTCCGTGAACTTAATTGAAAATAAACACACGTTTGAAAAAAAGTTTTCATCTCCTCTTGTCACGTTGGTTTTTTGCTATGGGTTATGATTGACGTGTATACTTACTCTTGATCGTGAGTAATATANTATAAATTATATGCATTATTATTACAAACAACTCGTATTGTAGTTCTTTAAGGGATAGAACGGCGCTTTCCTGAATTATAACCATTCTCATTGGATACATGTCGTAACTATTCGCTTATGATTGCATTTCATGATAAACTGATACTGACTGTGATAGCAATGGCAAAGAAGAATTTACAGCTGTTTTGTGAAATCGAGCATTTTCTCTCAAACAGCAGATGGCCGTGGCTGGACGGGTATTTGGGAAAATATTAATGTATTGTATCATCGGAAATTAAGAACTTTACAAAGTTATAATGCTTAGGTCTAAATATCCTGTGCCTTGTAAGAAAGTATCTTGTCCAGAAATTTAAGTGCTGCACCATTCATGCAATTAATCTACCCTTAGTGTGTTTTTGGCTAATTGATGTTCGCACCTTGCTATTGGGTACGCCTCTTTTCGTCGACAACGTTCTCTCTATTGTTAAAGAAGACCAAAGGAAAAGGATTGACCTCTCGAAGGCATTGTACATGTAACCTTTTTTCATCGAAACTCGCCAGTAGACAGTACTCGATCTGTCTATTAAAAAAAAAATAGGTAGTCTATACGATACTGACCAACAGTTTTTTTTCAGTAGAAGAGATTATAAAGACTATCTAGGTAATAAACATTCCCATCTACAATATTTATACGATGTCAGCTTTTGCAAAGCATCTGACTGAATTTCGTAAAAGTACCTGATTAAAGCAGAAGTACCGCATGGGTATGAAAGCTTTAATCTTGTGAGAACAATGGTTGTCGTTGAAATGAGGTGAGTTGTCGGCATGTGTCGATAAAACGAGGTTAACTAAGATGGCGTGTCGATGAAAAGAGGTGCGCCCTTCCTATTCACATCTTCTGTTGATATTAGATGTTTGCTGTTCCAGGATGTATTCAAACAGTTTGATCCTAACAACAGAAACACTGTGGAAACCTATCAGCTGGGAACCATGCTATCTAAATTAGGTAAGCACCTTTAACCATTTCATGGTTGCTGTGATAATAATATTTTCTTTGGTGAGATAAGGCCTCTGGCGCTCTGCCGGCAGCAAGATTCATTTAGAAAAGGAAATGGGCACTCGAATATGATTATTGCATACTATACGAAACATAGAGGTTTTGTAAGGATTAGATTTTTGTTCCCTGAATAAGGCCCTTTGGCAGAAAATCTGGTTTTTTTATTCAGTTTTATTCACATTTGATATTTTATTGTATACTATTCTATTTTAGTATCTTAATTTTATATTTCTCTTGGACTTTTTTTTCTTTTTTTTTGACACATTGTATTTCTATCTTTTTTACATACAGTATTTCCATCTCTTTAAGTACTGTATTTCTGTTAAATACATGGAGACTATAATTTACAATATTCATACTACTGATCTAAAGCAGTTATTGCTCTTAAGATCTTTCGAAATAAAGCATGGTTTTTCTAGTTGAAAGCAAGCTCCGCGTGGAAATCTGTGTTGCCCGAGAATTGAGACCATTTCATTTATTGTATTTCATTGTATCTTCAGATTTCCCTGTCAGCCGAGATGTCCTGATCTCCATAGCGAGGCGGTATGGAGGACGCAACTATCACATCACCCTGCCAGACTTTGTTATGATAGTATGCAAACTCAGATTTTTACTGGGTAAATATCGATATATACTGCTAATTAAAAGGTCATGGGTGACAGAAACCTGACAGAAAGGATGGGAAAATGGAAACAAAAAAATAAATTAGCCAGCCATAAACTTGAAAACATTCAAGCTCATCATCATTTTTTTTCTTTTTTTGAAACGCTTGACTTTTACATGAAGGGCAAAATGGGTAAGAGAAATTAAGAATGTGAACCATGCAGGCAGTGCATTTTTTTTTTGCTGTATGTTATGAACTCTTTCATATTTTTCACAGTTTGTAGGTCTACAGGTCAAATTTTTTTTTAAAAACTTGCTTCTTTCTCTTGGCAGCAGTGTAATTGTTTGCCAAACCAATTGCTTTGACTTTTACGCTTAATTTAAGTGGGGCAAGATGGCTCTCTCCGCCGACCAGTATTCATTTCAGACACTGGAATTTGTCGTCTATATTACGATAATACATCTTAACATTATCACAAATTGTGAGGCCGAAAATTATTTTGAAAATTTGTGACTGTGGGATGACATATGCCCATATTCTGTGTTTTTGTATCAGCCTCCTTCAAAGAGCAGCAAAAGAGACAAGAAGGGAATGGAGATGTGGTACAGTTTACAAGAAATGAGGTAAGAAGTTCAAAGTAGTTTCTGAACACATAGTAACGTAAGAAACTAATAATAATATGTTCAAAATATGTTATACAGTGAAACCGCAACACGAGATACTCATATGATAAGTATACCTTATTATTAAGTACTAATTTCACAGACACGGATTTAATATCTCAATTATCCTTCTGTTATTTCACTATTCAGCTGTACCTCAGTATTAACATTGTATACAATCAATAATAACTGAACTGTATAAGTAGATTTCGCATTCTTCATGTCTGCTGGTTTTACAGCACTGTTACTATGGATATCTTTCTGACATTGATATTTCTTCAGAAAACTGGATGCAGTTTCTATAGTCTTTCATGTGATATGTTTATATTCCTGTTAACTCAAAAAGTTTCAGGTCGATTGTTGATTGGCTTTCTCATTACAGTTCTTGGCACTGACGATGCTCACGTAAATTTGACCCCCTCCCAAGTTTGCAAGCGACAACTGCAAAAGGGTTCACGGTGATCAGTTGAGATTTATGCTTCCATTTTGCCACGTTTTTTATTAGAATTTGCTTCTCTAGACGTGTGGTTTCTCAGTCGAACTCAGAACATGAAGATATTCAGATCAAAGGTTTGTCTATTTGACTTATGGGCCGGGTAGTCTGTGTTGTGGTTTCCTTGGGAAGGATAATTCACTTCCCTTTCCCTTCTCGGCCCGGGTGTAAATGAGTGCTTCGCATTAGACCTGGATAAGCTAAGGCGCTGCACCGTGGACAACCAGCAATGACTTTATAGTGCGTTTCATTTTTAATTATATATTTTCATCTAGATGTGCACTGTTCTATATGTTTGTGTTATGAGATGTATGAAATATCTCATAAACATAAAGAGATGTATAATGTTGTATGGCATTGTAAATCAACTTCCCCACCCGGTAAATTAAAGTTCTATTTTCATTCTTATTTCCTGGTGTTAAATAAAATGATCACTAAAACAATCAGGATTATAAAAACTTCCGCACACACTTTGAGATGGACATGTTTTGGTTTCAGGTCGATCGTTGATTCACTTTCTCATTAAAGAAGTGACCATGTCCACCTGAATTTGACCCCCTCCCAAGTTTGCAAGTGACAACTGCAAAAGGGTTTACCGTGATCAGTTAGATTTATGCCTCCATTTTGCTAAGTTCTTATTAAAATTAGCATCTCCAGTCATGTGGTTTTATCAGTCGTACTCAGAACATAAAGGTATTCAAGTCAAAGGTTTGTCTATTCGACTTATGGGCCAAGCAGTCTACATTGTGGTTTCTTTGGGAAGGACACTGTACTTCCCTTCCCCTTCTCGGCCCGGATGTAATGAGTGCCTCGCTTTAGAGCTGGATAAGCTAAGGCACTGCACCGCGGCAACCAGCAATGACTTTGTTATGCGTTTTATTTTTAAACATGTTTTTATATTTAGATGTGCACTGTTCTATATGTTTATGTTATGAGAAATATAAAATATCTCATAAACCATGAGAGATGTATAATGTTGTATGGTATGGTAAATCAACTTCCCCACCAGGTAAATTAAAGTTCTATTTTCATTCTTTTTTCCTGGTGTTAAATAAAATGATCACTAAAACAATCAGGATTATAAAAACATATTATTTATGCACACACTTTGAGATAAAGTCTACATGTTTTGGTAGATCTCACAATGCCATGAATTTTTCTAATGGAAACAGTTACCTGGGTGAGATTTTGTAATGGAAATGCTGTTATGACGAGTTAAAGGAACACTGAACCGTCCTACAAACCGTATTAAATCATACGATACCCTAATATTCCAATAAAACAGTCTTTCAAGTGTCTGTCATAATGATATAACACCTCTGCTGGCCCCAGACAACCCACAGGGTTACATTATCCAAAGTCCGAATTGTTACAACCACTGCGCGCGTGGCGGCCATAAGCTTACGTCAAATACGTTCTCGCCACATGGCCAAGCTGTCTAGCCAGTGCTCTGCGGACGGGAGATAGCATGTTGGTATGAATATTTTAATTCCTCTGTGAACAGTAGATATGCCAAATAAAATCATGCTGAGGCAATAAAAATGCAGAATACTTTTTCTGGTTTACACTATCAAACTTTACGTTTGAATTTGGAATACCAGAACCTTAATTAAAAGCTGAATAATACATTGTCAGGTAGAGGCGTCTGTACCTGTTGGAACATAAGTGACGTCAGCGTTTTTGCCACAGACTTCTACTGATCGGGGAAGGGGAATAATTCTAGACGCGAGGGCCAAACCCGGTAACTCTAGCTCTCCTTATTGCGTCATATTACATACGCGCACGGTAATAGAACGATGCTCTTTCTTCGCAAAATTGACTCGGTGGGCACCATAGATAATTTTCAGAGAGAAAAAGTATTGAAAAACGGAAAATTATTTTTGATGTGCGTGTCCTACTTTAAGGCCCATTTACACGTAGCAATTTATCCCCGTGATCCGTCCCGAGTAAGGATCATGGCGAGAAATTGTCACGTGTAAACGCAAAATCGCTTGAACTCAATACGAAAAATCGCATGTCCCCAGAAATCAAGCGCTTCCTTTGATGTTTTCGTGAGTTTTAATTGCAAATAAATAGTTAAATACTCATCCTAGCTTAAAACGGATGACATTTTCGTAATCAGCGTATCAAAATTAACAAAGTTTGCGCGTGCAGACCTCGATTTGATGCTTTATTCAAAAGATTTTAAAAATGGCGATTATTAAAATGACATACATTGTTTTGCACTGGCATTGTTTTTGTAAAGGTGTAAAGATTTCTCTTCATCAGCCAGTCTTTGGCCCACATGGTTCTTCTTCTCTTTCGTTTGGCGCTGCTAAGGACGTAAAGCGTCAACAATTCATCCAAATACTGGTCCTGAGATATCTCGTTTGAGTGCGTGTTGCCACCGGGTCATTTGCTTTACCTAAGAGTGATTTTTCAACACATTTCTCTAATGTAGAAGCATTATTAAGAGAAAAACCACCGTCATTTCACAGTTGAAATGAAGGAAATCTGCTTTTGCATCCAATTCACTGGTTTTTTTTCACGATTTTTCCAATAACTTACTAGAGGCGAATTTTGTGTTCAATTTTGGTTTGAAAATGGGTTGTCAATTGGCCATCTACCCCACCGTAGCAAAAATCCGTACAGGTGGCAGACTGGCGTTGCGTCACGGGATTTGTATCAATGAGATCGCCACGTGTAAATGGAATAAGTTGGGGAGAAATTGCGTAAGAGAAGTCGCGAGTTGTCTTGCATGCGACCAATCCCCACGTGTAAATGCCCCTTTACGAATAATTCCCCTGTTACTTTTAAGAGCATTCCTATGTGGTCTAGTATAATTCCTATTAACAGTTTATGTCTCCTTTGCCTTAGAGGTGTTATCATCATCTTCCATGCAACTGGTGCAGGAATCTCACACAGGCAGCAAAGATATAACATTTATTTTCTTTTGATCTGCGAGAGACATTCTAGGACAACAATACTTCACGAAGCATTTTTGGTCTTAGCCATTCTATTAGGTTTTCTATTGAAATTGCCATCTGAAATAAGGTTTACAACTGTTTTTTACTCGTTGCAAAATACACAATACCTATTTTCCAAATGAAATTGCCATGACTGGGCACTTCCACTGTTTGAGTACATAAATTCTGCACTCTCGACATTTTATTTCTTTGTCTTTTGAATTCTGAGGAAAATGAAAATGTAATTTTTAAGAGGTTTACAGGGAAATTATAAACCACTTACTTCAACAAAGAAGAGACTGGCACAAATTTTCAAAACTTACTAATCACACTGTGCTTGTCTTGTGAGTAGACCCTGATGCTAACCCTGCTCCTGTTAAATTTCTGTAAGTTGATAGTAGTAGTGGTAGAATTTTACCTCCGTCCACTCTTGTTAATAAAGAAGTAATGCAACTTCATGTGTTTCCTTTCATTACAGTTCTGTCTCTCTCTTTTTCTCTCTCTTCCTCTCCACCACTATCCTTCCCTCCATCTCTCTTCCCAAAGAGATAAACAAGCAAAGTAGTTCACTGTACAATACAGCCACAAAAAGATCTGTAAGTAGACAGTAAAATTGCCTTACAAAAGATTTCAGGACAAATAGCACTCCATCCATAAAGGGCTTTCTGCAAGATCATTGCACTATGTAACAAATTGTACAATAGAACAACATTATAATAGCTCTAAGTTTGATATATATTTATTTCAGGCTATTTTTGTATAAGATCTCTCTAATGAATCTTCCATCAAATGATTGCAGAATAAAAGCCCTCTTTGAATAATAGTGCATTGTCCTTGCATCTTTCAGATATATGATAAATTTTATTCTTCTAAAATAAAAGCAAAAGTGTATAGATCTACATGAAAACAATGTGCAAAATGATTGAGTAAATAATGAGAAATTATGAGACAATCAAGACCGGATTTTTGTTTTAGAGACTATAAAAAGTAGCATAGCAAAGCTTAACTTAAAACTGGAGCTACCACATTGGTCCTCATCTCATGTACTTTTGTTTTCAAGAGAGATGCTTTGATGTTTTTGTAACTCATAAGATGTTATGATGATACATGTCTGTACTATTATATGATGATACTCTACAAGAAAGTAGGCTAAGGAGTGGATTAAAATGGTTTGGGGGGGGGGGGNGGGGGGGGGACATAGGACATTGTGTAGTGCAGGGTACTGTAAGACGCTGATCGATGAGATCATGAAAAACATAAGGAATTCCAAACTTGAGACACACCATTGACAAAACGTGTGCTTCTATTGTATCCAGCAAGTCATGTTAATGCAGGTTTTTGGCTGTGGGTACATATCTCACAGTCATAGGCAGTTTGTCTGTCTCATCTCATTTGAGTGAATTTTTCAAGAAAGAGGAAAACTGTATTTTAGAAAATGCAAGAAAATGCAAGAAAATAATGGGAATCTCAAGCTTTGGTGCTGTTTTCTTAAAGGAAGCCTGCATCGTCCTACAGACCACATTAAATCATACGATACCCTATTATTCTAATAAAACAGTCTTTCAAGTATCTATCATAACAACATAAAGCTTCTGCAGGCCCCAGACAACCCACAGGATTACATTATCCAAAGTCCGAATTGTTACAACCACTGCGGCCATAAGCTTACGTCAAATACGTTCTAGCCACATGGCCAAGCTGTCTAGCATGTTGGTATGAATGTTCTAATTCCTCTGTGGACAGTAGATATGTCAAACAAAATTATTTTGAGGCAATAAAAATGCAGAATACTTTTTGTGGCTGACACTATCAAACTTTACGTTCGAATTTGGATGAGCAGAACCTTAATTAAAAGCTGAATAATACATTGTCAGATAGGGGGTGTCTGTAGCTGCTGGAACTGAAGTGACGTCATCGTTTTTGCCACAGGTCTCTGCTGATCAGGCAAGGGAAATAATTCTGGATGCACGGTACCAGTAACAGAACAATGCTCTTTCTTCGCAGAATTGAGACAACTGGGCATCATAGATAATATTTAGAGAGAAAAAGTATTGAAAAACATAATATTATTTTTGATGTGCGTGTCCTCCTTTAACCAATGACATTGTGACCTACTTTGTCTATAGGTTGTAGCAAGCACAAAAAAATAGCCCAGTTTGAAAATTGCCTATTTCTGAGATAGGCATTCTGCCTATGATTTTTATGATATGCATACTTCTATATTTACATGCTAAATTCAACGGTAAACAGTGTTAAGATCTACAAACCATGACAACCATTGCTGTTTTCAAGACTGAATTACACAGCCCGAGTGTACTAAAGAGTTATCCTGAAGAAATGGTTAATTCCCTTGCTTTACTACTATCGAGACTCTACAGTAGTTAGAAAATGCAACAAAATCCTTACAGCATTCAAGTCTACTAAACGTACTGAAAGGCAACCTCTGCTTGTATTTGATGATTTAGCACTTTCACTTCCTAAAATTAAGTACAGTGGAACCCGCTTAAGCGAGACACGCGTGAGCGGGACGCCCGCTTAAGTGAGACGAATGCCCGGGGAACGGAATTTTTGCTTTTTAAATCTATACATGTGAGCGGGACGGCAACCCGCTTAAGCGAGACGACTTGGAGCCAGATCTCCGTAATATACACGCTGTTTTTTGACAGCAATGCTGCAAATTGTCACTATCGTACTATGTCTGAGTGCTTGTTTACCTGTGCCAATCAGCTGAAAACCTGAGAGCTACAAAGAAGCTTGTACCGACGGCCCTGATTACCCCCCTTACGTTACATGAGAAGTGATTGACACTACCTCCCCATAGCCTTCTGAGAGGCAGTTGACCCTTCGGTGCATGCATGGACGAATTAGAGCGGACATCCTAGCCGCTGGTCATTTAACCCGCGCAAGCATCAACGGATCAAGATAAGTAAGCCCCACCCCCTGTCAGCCACACTGACATAGTCTCTCCAGTTTTATTTTAACATGTATTATTTCTCTCCCTCTGATGTAAACATGTCTCGGTCTTTAAAAGAAATTGTTTTTTAATTTTCAAACTAGAGTGGTGAGAAGGCTTAGGTGCTTCTTTGAAACCAACCATAAATTCCGTTCCCCGCAAAGTATGACTAATAATATGCACTGCAAGTCTACTGAAAATGCAGTTAGGCTGCAATAAGTATANCTTCAGCCAAAAAAATGACTTAGGCAATTATCTTATGAGCATGACAATATGTCATAGGATTACAACTGCCTTTCTATAAATGACTGGCTTATAAGGAGATCTTCACAAATGTTTGCAAACTTATAAGTAGTCTCTTCAACAAAAGTTCTGAATGTTTCTGTCTGTCCCTGCAATAAAGCACTCATCCTGCCTTTGTGGTGCAATAGCCAGAAATAATCACTCTAATTACTTTCTACATGTGGTGTGAATGTTCACTTATCTCATCAGACCCTTCCCAAACACAAAAAGCAAATGACAGACTGTCTCAGATGGTATCAATACAGTCAGCGGCACCCTACATGACAAGACAATAACATAGCATAATTAGCTGGTATAGTCAGGCACTCTAGCTCTGCTGAAGGTGTAAAGTTACAAGAGTAGAAAAGGTCTTCATCTGATGATTCAGCTTAGAACTACATACAAGCTCCATTGCATCACGGAAGCATGGAAAAAATTGCAAGTAAATGAAAAGTGAAATTGAGTAGCATGTTTTGTTCTAAATTTTTACTGTCTCTATGTTCTCTTAAATAAGATGTAATTAAGCTTTAAAGAGATTAAACAAAATGTAATAAATCAAGCTTATTGTACTAGGACTGAAAGCATCATCTAAACATTTGCAAACCATTCCACGATGAGGTAGTTCATTTATGGTCCTGTCTCTCTATCTTTTCAGAAAAGATAAAAAACAAAGTTAGACAACAAAATGATGCAAGAGTTGAGCACATGAACTTTGTATAATGCTATGAATTTCTTTGCTTGGCCACCAGCCCTGAGCTTTAAAAAGTGCACAACCAAATATACACACAATTATCTTGGTTTGTTCACACAGCTTATAACAATTTCTAAAGAGTTGGAACAGTTCCCAATCAACTTCTGAAATCTGAGAAGTTATGGCTGACATACATAAATAAACATGCCTAATTCTGGAGTTGCCTGAGAAATTCAGATGCCTATACTCTGTTCATTACTGACTGTTTTAAAGCAGTGCAATCCAGTCATTACCTTGGAAGGCAAGCACCACCAACTAACAGCCACTGTAGACACTACCTTGACTTCACTGGATTTGCTTTCATATTTCATATTCTGGACATTTTTGTATCAGTTTTCGTTACTGTATTATTTGGAGGGACTGTAAACTAGTGATCTGCAAAGTTTCTATGCATAAAGAAGTGCTTGATCATGAAATCCAAAGAAAGAGTGCTCCACTGTGAAGTGTGGGATTACATTCAAATGAATGAAGTGTCCCATCATGCCTCTCTTCCCCTTTTATACCCCGAGTAGGCCTTTAAGTCTTGAATATCATGCATGAGGTTCTTTAAAGTGCTACCAATTGTAAAACAATAAAACTGCATAATATCCCTCCTACCACCTCTGTCTTATCCAAACAGCCATAAAATAAATGCAGAGCCAAACAAATGATATGTACTATCTTAGTCCCAAACAAATCATATGTATCTTGGTCTTACTCTACATGTACTACTTAAGATAACACAAATGATATCTTTTCATTTACTCAAAAAGAATCATGATTAGCATTTAACCAATCAAATAAAGGATATAAACATAGCTATACTCCTATAAGAAACAGGGCAAAACAATTTTCAAAAGTCAACAAATTGAACATTCATGTAAAAACATACAGGGCAAAAGCAGTTCTCAGCAGTAGAAAATAGTATCACAAGAGAAAACACATCTAACATGTAACCAATGTAATACTTGGGAATGCGGTAATATATATTTATGGTAATAGACTATGTAGACTATAGTGCTACCAGTAGGTAAACTAAGTAATGCTCATACACTGGCAAGAATTTATGGATATGTAAATGATGCATACATAAATCAATCTACCTACTAAATTTCTGAATGTTGGTAAGCAACAGATACATTTATATTATTAGCATAACATGGAATTTTTTATGCAGTAATAACTGCAAGTGTTATAATGTTCATAGAATTATTTTATCAGAACTTCTCTCTTGCATCAATTTCTGCCTGCAAATTATAAGTGAAGTGAGTCATGCTCTAGATTAACTTCCTTCTTGAACAGACTGAATGACTATAGAAATACTGCCACCTTCATGACTTAGCCACAGTATTTTGAGAAAATTGAATTTAGAGTGCTTTCCTTCAGCTTCAAGCCATACAGCATTCAAATTGTTTCATAAATTACAGGATATTATGCAATGAAAATTACATACCAGACAACCTTTCAGCAGGTCAATAAGTAATGTAAATTCACTTTTCATTAAATTTGGAAATAAGTCATTTTGCCAAAGGATAGCAGTGATAGACCGCCACTGACAAAAATGTTGGTAAAGACAATGCATCATTGCATTTAAGAAGGCTTAATTAAACTATGAGGCTAGGAAGAAGCAACAATAACACACTATTCCAAAGAACTGAAAGGCCATCTAATATATATATTTGTTTATCATTTCTCATGGAGAAATAAATCACCAAAATATCTGTCCTGGTTCATCAGATTATACTTCATTTTCCCTTGCTCCCTTTCAAACAGTCTGATGGTTTTTAGACTTACTGGCATAAAAGTATATTCGCGAATTATACCTTTATGCCACTATGTAAGAAAAAAAACCAACAAGAGGGAGCTGTACACAGAACAATCTGAAAAGTTTTAAACTTCATAAAGGTTGGCATTTCAATATAATTTAACAAAGTGAACAGAATGTTGCTGACATGGATGAAGATCCTGCAAAGTACCTAGTGAAAAAGACTAACCTTCTCAGATTGTCTTGGGAGGTGGCCTGCCTTAATTGTTAATATTTTTAGTCTGATCCTCTATGCCTTTTCAAAAACTTGATAAATAAGGGTATCCCTTATACTGTATTTCTTTTGAGTGGTATGAATGCATGTGATCTTCACAGGATAAACTACCTACAGAATACTGTTGTATCCCTGAATACCATTTAAGAAGGAACAAAAATGGAATGGTGGACTTTTATAAACAACTGAACACAGGCAAATATCAACTCTGCTGCCAGCTTACCCCTACGGCAAGATAAAAATACATATATATGCTTATCTTCTGGGTTGACCTATAATGTCATATTCCTCTAAGTAAGTCTAATGCAACTTTTGGCATGAATTTGGGCCACTTCTAATGAAGATCATATTCATGTTAAGTTCAAGAAAGCCACACAAAAATGTTATGAGTTAATAAGAAATTAGGTCTTTTATATGTCAGTAATGTCAGTAAAAAATTGAAAAGATCCTTTTTTTTTTTTCTCTTAACTTCATTCATAGGGAATATGATGTTAACAGTCAACACTAACAACAAGCACTCTTAAAAGCTTGTAGACATACATGTAAGTCGATGATATATCCATAAATGCTGAATGTTAAATTTATATTCATGTATTTGAATAAAACTGTGGTGGATCATGATCCACAGTACCTGCCATCATTCTATTTTGACCATTTGTGTGAGCAGTGGGACTGTGTTCTAGATAAGGGGATTTTGATTATATCTAGTGGCTTACAAAACCATATAAAATGAAATCACTATATATAATGTAATAAATGATACACGTTATCATAAGAAATGGTTGTTGTTTATCTAAATTAATATTTCTTAAGATCACTGGGTATTATTTGGTAAAACATGTATAAAATTTCTCACATCTTCAAGCAGTGAGATATTACCACATTTTGACAGAATACAGTCTTCAGTGTGCTTAAATGACTTAATTCAAAGAAAAACACTCATCACTGCAGTGTAACTTCAACTATTCCTTGCCTTTTCAACCCTCTGCAACAGATTATATATCACTGTTAGGTGCAAACCACATAAATGTAAATGTGGATCAAAATCATACTTTATAGATTCTGAAGTGGAAAAAATGGTATATTCTATGAACTCCAAATAATCACATCAAAATTGACAGAAAATATGTAAAGTGGTCATATGATCTAATCACATACAACCACAGAGGACAACTTTTGGATGTACTAACAATCAATCCAGCAAAACTGCAAGGACCTCAGAGATTCAAATTTTGTTGTGAAATGTTTGAGCAAGCCCTGATGTCACTTGTCTTAAATATGGTATGTACTTACTAATTCATAGTTTGTGTGCACTGTTTGAAATTGTTTCTTTCAAACTGTCATTGTCAAATTATTAACAAATTGAAAGAGCTGGTCAGTTATGTTTTCAGCAACAGCTGTAAAGGTATCAGGCTCTGAATTTATTTTGCTTCTCCTATAAAATTAACATTTTCACAGTTATATGGTTAGCATCAGACTGAAGATTTGCTGGACTATATGGGTTAAGGTGAAATCTGTTGGCTTCTAAATATGGGACCTATTCAGAGCAGAAAATCATTTAGGGAATGTCTGCTGAAGCACTAACAGTGTTATGGAATGTTTGCAATACATCAGAATGTCTTTGTGATTTCTCTGCTAATTGTGACCATTGAAATTTGTCAACTTCCTGTGAGTGAAAACATATTTCAGCTGATATTTTATACACGTGGATCTTGAAAATGGAATCATGACATCAATTTCAAGGCTGAGGAAAATAAAACAAAGCATATTTCATTGCATCCATGCAAAATCTTACATCTGGCACCTACATCAGGAGTTACTCTCACAGGAAATATTGCTTGAATGTGAAGTAAATTGATATTTGCATGAGTGTATCTTTATTTAAAATTGGGTTGTCCTGAAATTAAAGCTCATGAGTTGGATGGTACGGACTTTTACAATGTGTTAGTTTGAGCATGATAAGCTACATTTATCATGGAATATTGTCTCGTAAGCATAATCATGATTATACTGGAATTCACAATGAGGTGATGCAACATCGTATGAGACTTTACACACCTCATAATACAACAATTGTAAAACTCATTCACTATCTTGCATTTTGGTCTTCTGGCCAGAATTCAGCACGGACGCTAAAGTTTCAAACCTCCTAACACTTTGTATTTTTAAAACAAGGAGAATTACCTGCACTTATAAAGTTAAAGGCATGTTGCACAAATCAGGTTCCTACCACTCTTTTGTAGTATTGAAATCAGCAAAATTATGCAGCATTACATTGCGAGATGAAACCCCCTAACCTGAATATTTAGCATAGAGAAGTAAACAAAATAATAAAAAGAAAAGGAAGCTATGAAATGCCCCAGAAGTTAGGAATCTTTTGTAGGCCAGAGACATATCAAAGCTAGAAGGTCATCATACAAAATTCATTTGTACAAGTAAGCATTGTATAGACATCCAATACAGACAGGCCCAGAATCTAAATCAGGACATGCATACTACATATACCTGTAGTCATTATACATACATAACATAATATTGTTATAATCAGGCAGGTTGCACCTGATGCTGCTCTCGCGCTTAAACTGTCAGACTCAATGAAATAATTGCACCACACACATAGAAGTCATCTGAAATCTCTCACACAAAATAATGCTTTGTAGTAGCATTGCTGTATGCTAAGCCTTTTCATAGACAATGGATAACTCTTCCAGGCACTCCTAGGTACTTTTATGCTTTTTTAAATTTCAAATTATTTTTATAACACGAAATCCCACAGTTTTGAAAGTTTATGTATTCTCAGTTTCCTCTTAGCAACATGCTGATGCCCATTATTTTTGCAAACAAGTAAATACGCAAAATAAATAAACAGTACTTTTAAACTGCCTTCAGAGACACTTGTGAGTACCTAAGTGTGAGCAGGCAAGGGTGAGACTACACAGTGAAACATTGCCTGAGAACTTCTTTAGTGGTGTCCCTTGCATTTCTGAACAAGTCAGAGGTGAAGGCAGGTGTACATACACTTCAAACTTATAGCTCTAGTGATGTCTTCTCTGTGGTATTGGTTGGCTACAGTATTTGCAAATCTAGAGTGAAGAGAGCCAGCTCTATTCTTTTCTGCCTCATCAAGAACTGCGCCTTTGTTCAGCCTGCAAGGAATTGTGGATTTAGAGTTCTCAGGTAGGCCCTATGTGGAGAGATCACCCTACCTCTCCTGCATTCATTACCTTTTCACTGATCTACATAAGTTACCTATTTCATAGATATTCATGGGTAAGAAAAGGACCCTTACTCTTCGTACAGCCATTCTACTGGTGCCTCCTCTGAGGCGTTTGTGAGTATTTTTATGTATTACACTTTTTAATAGTAGGAAAGAGGATATGTGTAAACTGATGCCTCATGAAGTCGTCTGAGGGCAGCCAGTAAGAAATGCCTGGAAGAATTGAAATGTGTTGATAACTTTGTCTTCCCTTCTCCATGACATAACCTGTTTGCCATAAAAAAACAATTAATTGAGCAATACATGTAATTAAAATAAATAAGGCTGCATATTTTGAGGTTTATTGAATGTTCTGATTTAAACAATCTGATACGCCCTATTGGAAAAAAACAACAGAACATACACGCAAAAAAAAACAAGACAAAACAAATAGCGAAAAATTGTTGTAAAAATTTGAGCAGCCGCATACTGTACCATACTTTTTTTACAATAATAATGAAATTTAAAACACTATCCTCAGAATGCTCTAGATATACATGTTGCTCTGAGCAGAATCTTTTGAATTCCAAAACAGTAATATGATCAGAGTAGACTTCCTTTGGACTGTATATCCTGTCAGAAAGGATGATAGATCAGGCATAATTTTTGTTTGTGCATTCCAATATGCATCTACAGATATGCATTGGTATTATCAGTGATTTTGTACATTATGCACTCTGTACATTTTCTGTTCTCATCAGACAAGCATTTCTTTAACACATGGACATAACTTGGATAATTTCTCAACATATCCACTTAAAAAAAAACTTTGCTTTCATGATATAATTATGGCATCTCAAGATTTAGCTGATAAGGGTTTTCTCCAAGTATCATACTTCTGGTCATATTATCATTCTGTATGCCGATCTGACTGAATTGAAGCATATCAAACAGGAACATAATGAAGATGTGATTCTCAGTGGATCATGAACATTTCTGCACCTGGCACTTGCAAACTTGTGGATGGATCAAATTCAGATGAACATCGTCACTTCCAAGAACTGAAAAGAGAAACAGAAAAAGAAAATACAACTGCCTGCAAAATCTGAAGCATGTTTCTATCGTAGCAGCATTTCCATAGCAACAAATACTACAATTACAAGCGAAGTCTGATATGCAATATCAAAAATTCAAGTTCAATATTCAATTTACAGTTGCGTTTTGGTAATAAAAAAAGAAAAGCACATATCATTCAAAGATCCTAGTTTCTGAGTTGTCTACAGAGTTCAGAAATTTATTAGCCTACCTCATTTCTTGTAAATTCTACAGCATCTCCGCCAACTCCTCGTCTCTTTTGCTGCTCATGGAATGAAGCTGAAAAGTCACAGAAATGTTAATGTTATGCAACAATCAAAATTTTAAAACTGCCATTCAACAGCATTTTAACACTTCCACTGTTTGCAATCACATTAAGATGTACTACAAGGAAAGAGATACATATAAATTATGACAGCGATTTCCAGTTTCCAATTCAATCCCGTGCTGCAAAGGAACACACACACACAGTGAACAATACAGATCTACACATTTCAGAGACTTTAGGTGATGTGTAATAATCACCATGAATTCACTGGATTTCTATGAAACAGAAATAGATAGAGGTAGTGACGAACAGGTCACCTTTTGGCGCGTGGCCGAGTAAGTGCAAGGATGTGTGGTCACATGATCTCGCCTTAACTAACAGCCCTGGCAGGCTATGCTAATTAAGCTGGTATACATACCTCATATCGTGGAGTTTAGGTTTGTGACACCTATTAGAGGGGCAAATCACTCATTGTGTACAACACAATTAATCCGCTAATATATAAAATCCCCCTTTTTTGGGGGCCCTGCCAGCCAATGTCAGAGGGCAGAAATGTGTAATGACCTGTGATCCAAATAATGCATCCCATTTTAAAGTTTCAGGTACAATTTGAGCCTTCTAGATACAAAAATAAAATGTGTAGACCTATGTATTCGCACGCGGTCAAAACCAGCAAATGAAAAATTGGGGACTAAATCAGAATTCGAGGTCACCTTTTTCAAAAGACATTTGTGAAAAATTTTGGGCGTTGACCCCCCTTTTTCTTGTTAAAAGATTGGACAAAAGAAGTACTTTAACCTCCATGAAAGACATTTCCCCAAATCACAGTGGTATATATAGAATAACACAAAATATTTATAGGGCCAAGAGAAGAAAAAACAATAGGTGTCAAGGTCTTTGACACCTATTGTTTTCTTCTTTTGGCCCTATTAACATTTTGGTCTTAGACACCTATGCTTCACTTCTGCCCACATCCATCCCCTTGAGTGATTTATGACCAGTGATGCAACTAGCACCGCCCCTAATCGCAGACAACAGTGCCTGAGGCAATAGTAACTGTCAATCAAATCCTTTCTTGCTGTATGGCATCTTAACGATCTAACATGCTCCTTGTGCAAATGATAGTTTTGTACTGTAAGAATCATAGGCCAGTAAGAGCTCACCAAGCAATATAGGCACACCCCCACCCCCCTCAAAAAAAAGGCACTGACAACCATACATAGGCTATGCATACATTAATAATGTGACTCAAACGGTGCTTAGATACAGTAGATGCTCTTTTTCTAAGATTGCAGCATTGCACTCAAAGTCAGGCAGTTATCCACAGTCTTTACAAAAAGCTTATGTCATTTATATAAAAACAAGGCATGCAATTTAGCACCATGAGAAGTTTTCACACATGGATAACTGTCTTCACATACTGAGTGCTAGCTTGCTTCTTGCTTTTTGATGTCACCCCTCTGCCCCACGCTAAAAGGGAAGGCCAGTTATCGCGTCTCATACGGTGTGAAAATTCCGCCTTTCAACCCACAATTTCTCAGAAGTGCTTGGGAGAGGGAAACATAAGGGGCTGAAAATTTATGACAAAATAATATGAATTTTTAAGGCTGTGAAGCAAATAGCTATCTCTGTCCCTTTAAGATCAAAGAACCTACATAATTTCCATCAAACACCCTGAACAACAACACCAACCTCCACGGCTCACACTACAACCAAGATATAATAAACTGAAAACTGGTAAGGCTATTCCTCTGTCTAAAGCACTATTGTGGTTGTCCTAACTAAGTTCCACTACAGTTAATACCTACCAAATAATGATGTAAGTTTGCATATGATCATAACAAAGTCGGGCAAAGTGATGTGATTGTCACGGCCTCCGTACCGCCTCACTATGGAGGTCAAAACACCTCGGCTGACAGGGAAACCTGCACATATCAAACAATAAAGAAAACTTCTGAGAGAGTATCAACATAAACTCAAAGATGCCTATCAATAAATCTCTATACATGTATATTATCATATATGAAAATTATATGCTATTCCACACCATCTAAATGATGGTATTGATAAATTTCATGATACTGTAGAATATTGTTTGTGTTTTTTTTATGTCTATGACTGATCGCGTGTACATTTCATTAGAAAACAGGTGGATTAATTATGAGGCCAGAGGGGCTTAGCTTACCATTAAAGGAATAAAAATGATATAAAATGTTGCATTTACCCTATCCTAATCTCCTTCCCAGGCATCCTCTTCAGGAGGACAACATGTAATGTATACAATGATTCAGGAACTGATAGATTCTCATCCCCCGCTTTCTACACACCACCTGCATAAATTTTCTGCTTTCATATATGCGTAAAAGACCTGTTGGAGGCATGAAATGATTTCAATTTCATAATCTGCTACAAACTTTTTGCCTTGTCAAAACACAATTTAGAGAGCTGTTGGTTGCAGGAGCGCTTACCTAATTTAGAGAACAAGGTACCCAGTTCGTAAGTGTCAACTGTGTTGCTGTTGTCAGTATCAAATTGTTTGAATACTTCCTGGAACACAAACCATCAGAAATAAACAACAACTGTGAATAGTAAGCTATGAACACTACAGACATCAGACCTGTCATGAACATGACCTTCACACAGGTGGGTGATGTGGTACTTCAGCGTCTCATTAAAATTTCTTACAGATCACAAGACTGTTGTATCTTCAAGATCAGCTTTACCTTTGTTAGCATCTAACATGACCGTAGCTCTTTATTTTTGCAGCAAGTACCAATAAATTAAATGGACAATTCTTATGCTGTCTTGAAGATAATGATTAACAAAACCATCAGTGAAAATTTAACATATGGTGAAGATAGGATAAACTTCATTCATCCATTTGCAAATTTGCCTGGAACAAATGCAGAATACAGAAAACATTTTAACCGTGAATTACGATCATAAACATGATCATGTACAGATATGGCATACAGTCGCTCGCTCGCTCGCACGCGTGCACGCGCATACGCGCACACGCACGCACGCACTCACACACGCACGCACGCACATAAAATATATACATAATCATAAACATAGATCTGCGTGCACACAAGGAGAAGGAGTCTGAATTGAATTCTTTGCCTTTGCTATAGCAATCAGTGTCTTTATGTGCGGTGGGCTTGCAGGTTACTGCACTGGTGATGTAAAGTAATGTAAACTTCCTCTACCTCCCACCCCTCCCCCTTCTCATTGATGTGTTTTCTATGCTTTGTGCTGACCGTTAACCTAACTCACAGACTTCGTCACTCGTGCCCAGTCTCGAGGTTCATCAGTGTCAGAAAGTCTATGGTCCTTTCGTTCTGTGGCTATCTGGCATGGATGTTGATGTAATACTAATACGGCCAGATGTGCGTTTCGGTGCTGACCTACTGACTCGTCATTTAAATTAAAATGTATTGTTGTTCATTGTTTGGGGTAAACAGGGATCTGATTGGCGAGTGTGCCATAAGTTATGATTGGTTGGTTGGGTGCCTGTCTTTGGTCTTTCAGCCTAGCCTAGAAATTGTTCCGACTGGTGAGGTGATTCTAGGAGAAACAAACGATCCCATATCTCTGAGGGTTGGCACTTGTCTCTCCCCAGTTCAAGAGCATAGAAAACACATCAACAAGAAAGTGAGGAGTGGGGGGTGGGGGACGTGGGAAGGGGTAGAGGAAGTTTACATTACTTTACATCACCAGTGCAGGTGTCTCTTGTAATACTGTCACAAAGAAACAGGACAATGACTTGTATCATTGAGTATAACATTCAAATTTCCAGAAGCTTCACCTTCATGAAATGCAGCTCTTCTTAAAACATAAGAACTGCAGTGCAAGTTAATAACAGTATTTTATATATACCTTTCGCATCAAGGCAATGCCTTCTTAGGCAACTTCACATTATATAAGATTATTCAAATTCAGCGATATACACAGCTGCTTCTGCTTACCCTGTAAGCTTTGATCTCTTTCCATGCCCGTCTGGCTTCAGTCACACTGAGGAAACCTGACTTGTTTTCCTAGAAATTGGTCAAGGAGTTTTCTATTACCATTCTCATCACTTTGTGCCTATACTCCTTTCCAACCACTTCCAGTTTTCCCTTTCTAGCTTTGGGAATCCCATCTCCTTCGTTTTTAATCTTACCTTTTAACTTTCAAAATTATCTATTCAGTTCATGTCTCATTATAACAAAGCAACTTTCTTATAATTTATGACTGAAAATATCCTTGTCTCTTTACTATGTCTTAAATATCCTACCTAATCTCTTAAAATTCTCCAATTCCCCAAAATGTTTATAAAATCATCCTTAGTCTCCAATATTATATTTTTCATTCCTCTGACCCCAATTTAACACAAATGAGAACTGATCAGTTTTTGCATGTCATGGAAATGTCATTCAAGATTATACAATTTTCCTAGAACAGTCTTTTTTCACACAATGCATCAAAGAGTTGGGCTGATTTAGTTTATGTGCAGGACACCTATAAATGAGGAAGATGATGTTATAGCATGCTATTGGTTCTTGGCCAGTGCAGGTTACAGGACATATGTACACATATTCAGTCTTCAGTGATTTAATAGTGCAATGCCTCTGAATACACAAGGCAATCTTATCAATAAGGATACATCCATCAAGGTGACAAGGCTCCGACAAGACTCCAAAGGAAACTGTAAGGGGTCTTTTAATTCTGGAAAGAAATACAAAGAGAAAGAAAACTTAATGGATGTTAAGTGCTGAAATATTGAATCTCATCAGTATGAGTATGAACCATTAGGACATAGATTAAAGATGAGTATATCTTTACAGCAATGCATGATGACCTCGGAGTTGAATATTCAGTGATGTAAACAAGTCAAAAACCGATAATATATTGGGAAAATCTTGCTTGCAAAGCTTGACTTCATTTCATGATAGATAATTTGACAAAATATGTAAGCTGGTGGCAAGGCATATAGTATTCCTTCTTTATTAAGGGGGAGGAATGTGAACTCTGATAATTTTTCAGAAGTAACATATTATTTTAGGGAAGTGTGTCACCTGGGATTTCACCAAATTATTGTGAATGTTCAATTTTGAGAAGATGGGCCCAAAAAAAACCTACACTAGAATTTTCCTGTCACTATCGGGAATCAAACCCACTGTCTCTCAGCTTACAAGTCTGATCGTGCTACCACTACCCCACAGGGACGCTAACTTCACAGCAATTTAATTCTTAAATACCTCCCGCTTGAATACGTTCCCTAACTTCCATGTGTGAGCCTAGTGTTCATCCATAACCCTGACACATTTCCCATTTGCTCACATATGGTTTCCCATTTTCAGTGCTGACTATCCTAATTCTCATCATCCCTGGCCCCCATCCACCCTCCACTGCCCCAATCTTCCTTTCTTATTGCCTTCCTGTCCCTGTGGCATATTTTTCCTGCTATTGTTAAAGAAGATCATACCTTGTGATGATATGTCCTGGAGAAATGTACTGAGTTCAACAGCATCCAACCTCTTGTCTGAGCCAGCATGCCTTTCAAACACCTCGGTCACATTGTCTTTGGGAGATCTTGGTGGCTGGAACGCACAAGCAATATATTATTATCAAGCTGAAAATCAGGCCTCGGTTAACAACGTACAGAACTTACATTATTATCTTTACATGTCTTGAAGTAATCAAAAAAGTGTATGAGATCCCTCAGATCATATGACAATGTTTGTGTAGGAATATGGAATTAAAATCATCTTCAAGAATACTGGAGCAGTCATGAAATCCATGCCTAATTCCTTATAACAGTACTATGTCCTTTAAACTTGTGTTTTTTCTTTTACTCATGAATTCTGATAATGTCATCAGAACAGATCTAATATTAGCAAAATAATGCTTTAACTTGCATATGCAGTGTGACTTCTTTGTGAGATACAACTTTATGTTTCAACACAGACTTGATAAAACTCAACACTGAGTATCATGCTGATGAGTTATTCAAGAATAACATGATGTTTGATGAACTTTAAATTGTAAAAATTGTCTAAACATTTAAGTCCACAGCATTTACAAATGGTAATGCCTTTCCATTCTTCAGTAATCTGAATACCAAGCCAAGGTGGAGGAATACTTACAGGTGTTACTTCAACCATTTCATCAAGGACCCTGAAAAATAAGAATCAAATAGTTAGACAAAACACACAAAAACAAATTTATCCATCTATAACTGTTGAAATTTCTGATGAAAGTAGACTAGTTGAATTTTAAAAATGCAAAAAAAAANCTACAGCACGCTGAATACGTTTAGAATCCGTACACACCAGTGTATGCATCTAGTTCACTAACCACATCTATTCATACACAAATGAATCCCTATCACAATTACTTTAAGTTCTCATATACAACCTAGTTGCATCATTACCATCATCACAACTATATAATATACTTATCACCACTATCATTTATTACTTTGTAAACTTACCAGCTCTTGCTGGCTTATTCTCAGAGCCTGACTGCGTCCGTCTACTCAGCTCGACGTCTTAGATCGCAGTGAAGTTATTACACAGACTTGCTAGTTACTCAGCCCCTACAACTCCACGCTTTTTTCCCATGATAGTTAGCAGTTTTCATGCTGCTGACTGTTCACAACAAATAGACAGCATTCCGCTTAATAACAACTTGTTTATAGATACCGACTATCTGACTCGTGACAGATGGATGGATGGATGGATGGATGGATGGATGGGTGGTTGGGTGGAAAGATGAATGGATGGATGGATGCATTTTTGTTTGATGTTTGTCCTGTTCTGTCACTTGATATTTATATATGTATGCCCACATACCACATTGTGGCCTGAGGTTTTTTTTTGTCTTTATATTTTATAACTTATCAATAAACTACAGGTTCATAAGCACTGAAAGTATTTGTCCCCCACCTCACTCCATGCATCATGCCTTATTATGTGTGATAAGCAGCCGAAGTAATCATGTGCACTGTGCATGCGCTATCTACACTTGGACCCTCACTCTGCCAGCATCCTTACACACGCAAACCTCCACTGAGCACTCCAACCATAAAAAAGAAAATTTAAGGGAAGACACAGCTCTTCTTGTGTAGATTATGATGCAATACCTTGGTGTGCATAGCCCTTTTCTGATTCAGTGCATTTTGCATGCAAAGTTGTGCGCCAAAATGCTAAACAGTGCATATTTTTATATCTGTTGTGGGTGGTGATCTTGGGAAAACTAAACCTCACAATCTATAGATTTCACACCAAGACACATTAATACTTATCCATTATGGTGGAGTTTTAAAGATTTGTATTTCAGCATGAAGAATACCTTAACAGAATTAATGGAACGGCTGTCTCTCAAAATAATATAATAAGAATAAACTAATCAAAATAAAATGCCACTATTAGAGGCATTGGTGAATTCTGGTGGTCAGCTAATAACTGTATTTTGAGAAAAAGATTTTCTAAGATTATCACCCACAATAGAAAAAAATGCACTATTTGGAATCTTACTGCACAACTGTGCATGAAAAATGTACTGAATTAGAAAAAAAAATAGAAAAAAAAAGTGCCCATAAAGGTAATGCACTCTAATCTGTAAGGGCTATGCCTGCCCTTAATCTTACCAATACAGTCCTAACCCACATCATCAAAGTAATCAAAGCCCTATAAAACTGTGCACCCTAAGAGTTATTTTTCTTCCTATGTGTATTGTCTGAAGCAGTTGTAACTATGTACATGAAGAGCAAGCAGTGTTTTTGTACCTAGAGAAAGAGCCCTTCATTTCAAGCCCAAGTGCACAAAATCCCTGCATACTCTAAGCTCTAGCACCCAATCATTTCAAATTTTACTCACAAACTTGAAAACTTGGAACTGAAGAACAGCATACACACTCTGAATGAGTTACTCAAGGCAAATAATGTAAAGGAAATCTCTCCTCACACATGCTCATGTATTTCTTTTACGTTTTAATGACACTAGCTTTATCAATGACCCATTTTAAAAACTCTCACACCATCTAGATTTATTCAAGGATCTTCTCCTCACATCCCCCTCTTCTCTCCTTCTCCACGGTTCCTAGCCCTAGCCTATTCTATGCACAATGGTGTATCCAATACACAATAAGGACCAATCACATGCATTCAGATGCTCTCTTATCAGTTAGATTTTTTTGACACAGTGCCACAAAAAGAGAAACCCAGCAATCCAGGGTCAAGATACATATACAGTCCCTCTCAGATGAAATACTCTCATGAATTTCTTTTCAACTATTTTCGCACTTTTGAAATTACTCTGGAATCATGTGCATTTTTCTATGATTATGTAGGGACGAATAATGACTCTTATCCCACAATTCACTGAGCTAAATTTCAATTCAGTGCTTTCAGTAGTTCTCACGTCTATTAGCAACACAGGTTTTATTTTTATTTTTCGAAGTAAATTCATAGTTTAGATAACAATTGAAGGAATCCAGATTCCAACTGTTTTGCTATCAAGAAATCATCACAACTAAGTCATTTTCAACAGAAGTGCACAGAAAAAATAACTCTAGATCCACATTCTTAAGCAACAATACAAAGAATATTATCATTATGTTGTTATGTGACACTGATGCTGATCAGCGATGTGTGGAGGAAAAGGACAGTAAACTGCTGATGCCCAGTGACAACATGTAGAGAAATAGTGTTAAATTATGGACTGGTCCTCTGAAATCTGAATTTGTATGGTCTTCATGTATCAACCCCGGCACCCTCAAGTCATGCAGGCTAATCAACAGTTATCTCACCCACTCTCAACACGTTTTTCTGTGAAGAGTCTCAGCATGAATGTTGCCTCTTCATGAGGGTGGAATGTACTTGGGATGATAACGTATGTTCCAGTCTGCAGCTCAAATCTCTTGGTCACTTCACGGTAGAATCTGTAGGACCCAGAACGTGCAGTCAGCTGTAAGGCATTACTTGGGGACCTTGAGCCATCAAGAGGTCGAAGGTCAGGTGTCCGCAGCTGTGGATCACATGACCAAGAAGCACCCATTATACCCTAAGTGGAATCTGATGAAGACTTGAAAGCCTAATTGAAAATAGACTTAAAGACGTTAAGCGTTTCCACTACACTGTTTTACTGCTTTTAAGATAAAATTTTTAAAAAACTTCTCTTCACAAATAAATTTACCAAAAATCCTTCATTCCAAAGTTATTTCTTTTCAGACTTCAAGCTCAGTTTTTTGTTTTTTGTTATTTTTTTTCTTTCATTGATAATAAAGAAATTGTTTTGTTTTTCTAACAGAAACGTGTTAACATAAAATGGAAATATTGGTCTTCTTTACTCTTCAAGCAAAAATAAAAGAGGAAAGTAAGGCAAATTCACATTTTCTTATCTGATACCCCTGTGCCAAGAGTTATGCAAAATCCTCTTAGCACTCTGTGCACGCCCATATCTGAATTTTCTTAGATTGCCACTGATACATCTACCATAACAACAAATTGTAAGCAGGCATGGTAATAGATGAATGTGGATTGTAAAGGCAAGACAGAGGTTTTATTGAAATTGCTTTAAACCTTTACCTTGTAGACATCAAAGCCAATAGCAATCTGGCTCTCATTGTCTTTCTCTTTCTCCATGAGAGACACAAGCAGAGTGCAGTCATCTCCGTGGCCCATGGTTGTATCTGGCACATCAAGGGTCACATAGAACTGTGGATTCTTCCAGTAGAGATCTGATGGAACCAAGATGGAGAGAGCATGGGATAACAGAATACATGTACTTAGAGAAAGGAAAGGAATATATGGGGATTCATCATGAAAAAGATTCTCTAGGACCAATGAGTGAAAGACTGGATGGTACTGATATCACTAGAACATCTCACTTCAGGGCACTTCTAACCATAAATCTCTTTTCAGTGAAGAGATGGATTGGTGGGCCATTTTAAGGAAGAGTTTGTAAAATGCATACAACTCAATAGAGCTGTAAGCTAGAATAGACTTCTTGCAAATGATTAGAAATGAGCATGCTAAATGTTAACAAAGGTATTAAGGTATTACAATGTATGTCTGGAAAAGCCTCCAGTATCAGAGCCATAGTCAGGGATGAGAAAAGTGACATGATTCAAAACCAATCCAGTGATATGGAAGCTATGATGAGCACTTTGAGCACAGATTTTGTGAGGGTAAAGATGAAGGTTAACGATGGTGTGAAAGTGAAGGTGTTTACAGTAATGTGGCAGTAGTTGGTGTAGTAGACATAATCACAAAAGCTCTAGCTGATACTGGCACAGTGAGGCTATGGTATGTTTTCATACCCCAAAGATTATAATTTACTGTACTGCCATTATTACAGTCATATATTATAGAGAGATAGTAAATATTTTTCAGTTTACTGGGTCAGCAAGTTGAGTAAACTACTTACATTCATAGGGTGAATTCCCGCAACCACCTGCAGTCACACCTTTAATCCAGGCGTCATGATACACACTCACATTCCACATCTGCTTCCTCTGAAGATAAAGACATGGAAAACAATGCTGAAACTAGATATTTAATACTGGATGTTAAATGGAACAGTTTATTCTATTGTCTTCCATTTATTATTTAGGGGAAAGAATGTGAGCCCAATCTGATAATTTTTTAGCTGTTGCACATTATCTTGGGAAATGTGTCTCTAAGAATTTTCCAAATTAACTGAGCAAAATCAGTTTTGAGAGGAAAGACCAAAGAAACCTGACGCTAGAAAGTTTCCTATCCCTACCAGGGATCATTTCTGGGTTTCTCAGCATAAAAGTCTGAATGTGTTACCACTACACTACAGAGGTGCTAACTTCACAACAATTTAATCTTTACATACCCCCTTCCGGAATATTTCCCTAACTTCCATGTGTGAGCCTCAATTTCATTGTGACTATTTCACACTTCCCACCTGCTCATGCAAAGACATTTTTTTTGTTTGGGCAAATTTTCCATAAAAAGGCCAACTCAGCATATCAGCAACGCTTTGAAAAAAGAAATGACAACAAGAAGGTGAAAAAAGAATGCTCAACTATAGCAGCTGGCTATAAAAATGGTGCTGGAAAATCATGGCAGGCTATGAAGCAGCAATTTATTGAGACTGTATTATGGGACATATATCGTAATATCCATATTGACAAATAAGGTAATATTCCTTAATACTCCTTTGTTAACTTCAATGTTAACAAACATGGCAAGGACGAAAATGGATTCTGCAGAAAACCAGCAAAGTTTTTATAAAGTATATCTGGACAAATCACCTCCAATTCACAATAGGCAAAGAAAATTAATTCAGCAGCAACGGCTCAGCTGTTCCCGTGTCCCCCCACCAACTTCCAACTCTCCAAAGGTACCAGGTGCTTCCAACTCTCCAAAGGTACCAGGTGCTTCCAACTCTCCAAAGGTNTTCCCTAACTTCCATGTGTGAGCCTCAATTTCATTGTGACTATTTCACACTTCCCACCTGCTCATGCAAAGACATTTTTTTTTGTTTGGGCAATTTTCCATAAACAAGGCCAACTCAGCATATCAGCAATGCTTTGAAAAAAGAAATGACAACAAGAAGGTGAAAAAAGAATGCTCAATTATAGCAGCTGGCTATAAAAATGGTGCTGGAAAATCATGGCAGGCTATGAAGCAGCAATTTATTGAGACTGTATAATGGGACATATATCATAATATCCATATTGACAAATAAGGTAATATTCCTTAATACTCCTTTGTTATCTTCAATGTTAACAAACATGGCAAGGATGAAAATGGATTTTGCAGAAAACCAACAAAGTTTTTATAAAGTATATGTGGACAAATCACCTCCATTTCACAATATACAAAGATAATTCAGCAGTCAGCAACGGCTCAGCTGTTCCTGTGTCCCCCAACAACTTCCAACTCTCCAAAGGTACCAGGTGCTTCCAACTCTCCAAATGTACCGGGTGCTTCCAATTCTCCCAAGGTACCAGGTGCTTCCAACTTTCCAAATGTACCAGGTGCTTCCAATTCTCCAAAAGTCCCTGGTGCTACCATCTCTCCAAAGGTACCAGCTCTCCAAAGGTACCAGGTTCTTACCAGCTCTCCAAAGGTACCAGGTGCTATATCACTATCTTGAAATGATAGCATTCTCATGTTTACATATTTATCTGAAATTAAAGTTTGAAAGAACAAAGTAACTTCCTTACATTATTGTCAGCAAGTTCTGCGATGTAGGCATCTGGCTGTAGGTGACAAAGCTGTATCTCATCAAAGTTGTAGACAAAATCCTCATAACTTATCCTGTGAGGACAAAAGGAAAATGAGATGTGACAACATGGTCTTCATTCATGATTTGTAATGGGTACTGTATTTTGGTATTACTGACTTCTTCCTAATCCTCTTGGCAAAGTATACTTTGTCAACTTTCACTGATAAATAAGAAGCAATAACAAATATTAAAATGTCTCAGCTAAAAAAAAACCAAGGAAAATGTTATTTTGTTAGAAGGTGATTAGGCCTACCTGGACCCTTCCTCTCACGTCACCATTCATGCCACGAGGCTACTTATATCTCTTTCACAAACTTACCATACAGGTTATACACAGAAATTTGTGCATACTGATGAAGACCATGCCAATATCTTCAAGAAGTGAACATCATCTTCCTATTCTTCTCCTTCTTCGTCTTCATGCTCACAAACCACTATAGGCCATGAACTGAATGGTCACTTGCAGGTCTGTGAAATTCCTCCACAGCTTCTTCTCACAGAAAATTTTTATGTCAAGCTTATTCTTACCAATTCAATTCATTTTATTTATTCAAATTCCTTCTCCTGTTACCAACCATGAACCCGGTTTAAAAAATTGTGACTTACCAAAATTCCCCTTCATCCCTCTCCCTGTATCTCAGCTCCTCCTGTAGCTGTTGGGAAAGACGCCTCATCTCTGGAGATCTGAGGACAGGTGATGCCAGTCCATACATTAATTCAGACAATGCCTGACTTGACAAAAGCATGCATCAAATGCAGAAATATTGTGGGGCTCTGATCATATTATCTATATCGACAAATCAGTTCATATTCTGTAAATGAAGTCAAATACAATCTTTAGTATCATTTTGTTCAGAAGTTTAACTCCATTATAATGAAAGAAATTTTAAGATGTACTGTATTTCTAAGGTAAGCAATTGACAAGATTGTATGTGTGTGACAACAAAAACTCTGGGGTCATTCTCAGCACTGTAGATCTAATCCTATTTTGTAAAGTGACATTCCCTTAGGAAATATGGCCTTGAATCTGCCTATGTCTCCGATTATAAAAAGTCAATACACTTGGAGCATTCCAAATTTATAAAATATCTTAAAATTATGTGCATCAAGGCCACAAGGTACACTATATACATACAGACCTTTGTAAGCCTTAATTTTTTAAAGATAAATACACCTTCCTACTAAACTCACCCATCAGACCATGGCCCATTCCACTCTCCCTGACCCCATGGGTTCCGCAACCTTAGCAAATTCACAGTTCCTCGTCCTGTGGGAATCTAGGACAATAAAACAAACCAGTTTTGTGCCACCAGGCATGTGTCTACATAACAACAATAATTCTAGATATGCCACTTTTACAGTCTGTGTTAGGGCCAGCTGCATTATTTGGCTTCATTTTTAAACTGTACAAGAAGAAATCCACAGTGCAACAATAGAAGTTTACAAAAATAGAACATCAAAAATGGCTTGAAGCTGCCTGTTTTATGCTTCAGTAGCACCAATAAATTAGAGGCTTCATAAATACTCCAACAATTGATTGAAAAAAGACAAAAAAGCCCTCACACCATATGAGATGTAAACTTGCTGAAATATCAACCAGCCAAAAAAGGCTAAAAAAATAAATATTCTGAAGGTGACATGAACAATGAAACTGAAATTGGCTGACTGTGACCTTGGCCTTGACCCTTGCCTACCTGTTTAAAGCCAGTGACGCTGTAAGCATGACCTTTGTACAGACCATTGGGCATTTTGATCTCTGTCATGGGAGAGTTGTTTGGTCGCTGCAAACAAAACATACCAAGGATGATCACAACTGATACACTCATGTAAACATATATAAAGGTTTGACATAACAGGGAGATAGAGCTGTCACATAATTATAGCCAATCACAATAAAGTAAGCAGATTCACAATACAAAAACACTATCATAAATGTGCACAATCCAATATTATAAGGTGAAAGCCATCTCTCTATATGACAAAGTGATGCTTACAATGAAGGGCAGAACACCTAACACTCCCATGCCATTTGAAGCAGCTAGAAACCTTTTGTTAAATTACATCAGACTCTCATACAATCCCAAACTTCTAGAGTCTTATCCAGATTTCACAACTTATTTCCCACACAACTTTAATGAAGTTATAAACAATCAGTCACTGAGAAGTGCCAGTAGTGAAATTTGGCAAATGCCTGTGACAATAAATATATAGCAGTAACGCTGATCAACAATTTCAGAGGGGTTTTTCATACTATTAACTAAATTAAAGTCTTCTTCACTGATATATTAGGAGCTCACTGAAAATCGGCTTTTAACCCATATGACCTATGGGAAGCAATAAAATTGGACTTAAGGTCAAATGAAATCAGCAAACAGATGGGACAAATAGAAGAGACAGGAGAAAAACTCAGTATTTTAAAAAATCTAGCAGGAGTCCTTGTGTAACTGGGTGAAAAGGCATATAGTATAGTCTTCTCTCTTTACTAAGGGGGAGGAATATGAGCTCAGTTTGATAATTTTCCAGATGTTACATACTATTTTAAGGAAGTGTGTCACAGGGATTTTACCAGATTGATGTGAATTATCAATTTTGAGAAGATGGGTCGAAAAAACCTACACTAGAAATTTCCTATCCCTGCTGGGAATCGAACCTGGATCTCTCAGCTTGCAAGTCTAAGGTTGTTACCACTACACTACAGGGATGCTAAACTTCACAGCAATTAATCCTTAAATACCTACTGCCTGGATATGTTCCCTAACTTCCACGTGTGATCCTAGTGTTCACTCGTGACCCTAATACACTTTCTGACTGCTCACACTCCCCCTTCTTTATCCATATCATGTCCTCATGACAACTTACAGTTCTCAATAAGTATGAGGTCATTCTTATATGATATCTCAACTCCATCGGCATACTGTCCACAATGAACCTGAGGCCATTCTTATATGGTTATCTCAGTTCTTAGAATACTACCTCCCACTTTGTCTTGTGTCTCTGCCTATGGATTACAGAATCTCTACTCTCGTTACTGCATCCCCAAGGCCCAAATGAGACATCCTGCCGAAATCGCCAAAAGTAACGGGGTGGCAAGGCATAATAATAGTTTTCATTCTTTATTATCAAGGGGGAGGAATGTGAACTCAGTCTGATAATTTTTCAGATGTTACATATTATTTTAGGGAAGTGTGTCACCAGGGATTTTACCAAATTAATGTGAATAATCAATTTCGAGAAGATGGGTCAAAAATAACCTACACTAGAAATTTCCTGGCCAGGAATCGAACCTCGGGCTCTCAGCTTGCAAGTCTGAACGTGTTACCACTACACTACAGGGACGCTAACTTCACAGCAATTTAATCCTTAAATACCTACTGCTTGAATATGTTCCCTACTTTTCACGTTTGAATCTAGTGTTCACCTGTGACCCTAACATACTTCCCAACTGCTCACACTTGGCTACGAGGAAAATATATGTAAAGGCTGAATTAGAAGTTATATTCGTGACAGAGGAAAGAGGTGCTGCAATTAGAGCAAACATTACATGGATGGAAAAGGAGAAAATGCATACAGTCTAGGTTCGTCAAAGAATAGGAAAAAAGTTATACTAAACATCTTCAAATGGACAACAAACAATCTCACAAACAGAATTATAAATAAAGTATGTTTTCACTATACTGAATTATTAACATAATTAACGGAAGAATATTCCATCAGGGCCTGAATATATTAAAACTTACAGAAAAGCAATTAGTTCACTGTGTGAAAGGCCCAACAATAGAAGAAATGGGAAGAAATTGTAAAAACCTAATAAATAAGTGAAAGCCTGGCTCAAAGAATTTTGCAAAATGGCTATGCCCAATATTTAAGACCACTTATTGGCTAGTTTTCACATTTGCTGTAAGACAGAAACTCTTTGGTGACTCACAGACTGTTAGAAAACATCTTCAACACGCAAAGAAGATTTAGTGAGAGAGATGGACATGAAAATCAGAGACAATTATTGGTTATATAAATAGACTATAGAACTCTGGTAAAGAGTCTAGCAGAAAGATTAAGCAAACGTTTACCGTATTCACAATCTGAGATTCAACAGGAACACATGAAAGAAAGATGAGCATTGGTGTCATTGAGACAAATGGACGACATCATGGAATTAAATTATAAAACTTAAAGAAAATAATTTCCTCTGGTTGAACAGTAGGTCACTTTGAATGCCGTTACGGTTTAAATAGAAATTATTCCCTCAAACCAGGCATTACATGTTTACAATACCAAACAATTAATTCCAAATGTTCAAATGTAATAGTCCTTCCTCAGGGAACAAACTAAACACGTCACTGATTACTAAATGATCACTACAACACAGATGAACATGTATCACATTGTAATAAAAAGCAATGAGACCAAATTACAAACGACAAACGACAAAAATAACAAAAATAGAACTAAATGCTTTCAGAATAGTAACCATGAATAAATGTTCATTCATTTAGAAAAATAGGGATCTGCGGTATTTACAAACTGGAGGAAGTGAAAATGGATGAGGATGCTGCAAAACAAAACTGAGGCTTGTACATAGAATGGGGACTGGATGACAGAAGTTTTCCTAACAGAAAGGGTAATTAGACAGGGAGTCTTTGTTCTCTGCTAATTTATCTTTTGTTCTCCGCTAATTTATCATTTGGCAGCAAAAACAGTTTCCTATAACATCAGTCAAAGTTACAGTGAATATGGACAAATAACTAGGATGTTGGGAATCCTCAAGATAAAGCACTTCACAAGTGACATCATTCTTTTGTGGTAATTTTTTTTCTTCTCTGTGGTGTTTCAAAGCACTCTCTTGCCAGGGCATGGCAGCATCCAAAGCCTCATATGTGATATAGCCATAACTATGCTTAAAAGAGAAATTAAAGTTTCAAACAAATGGCACTGACAAAATTATATATCTGTAGCATGTTAATGTAACCATGTGACTGTGTCTTCTCTCTTTGGTCTCCCTAAGTCTCCAGTCAAACATCTACAGTTGCTGCTGCTTCAATTCACAAACACCACAAAAGGCTGGCCGGTACGCATACATGTCATCAGTATTGCCATTTACAGTTATATTCCACTTGACTTAAAAAGAGAATTAGAGCTGGAAAATGTTATACCGGTACTTCAACACAGAAAATGCGAAACAATATCAGTATTATTAGAAACTTACAAAAATACAAGCTCCCATCAATGTTTTCATCTTGAAGGAGGTGTACAATAAGGAATACAGTTCAGGAGAGACTTCATTCTTTTGTTGCATATCAATGACCTCAGAAATTCCTCCAGTCATGTCCACCATGGCATCCTGCATCTTCCCTCCATCCAGATTTTCATAGTTTCCCCTCAGTCTGAAAAAGACATATTCATAATATGTATTAGGTGGCAAAACGCTTTCTACTTAATTCATAAACAATAACTTCAAGAGTTAAAAAACTGGACAGAAATAAACAGACAGACACAGTCTGTGAAAGATGTGGGATTCAATGATCTAAGAAGTAGATTTTTGTCACCCCAACACAAAAAGAAAAAAATGTGTAGAAAATGATGTGCTATGGCACATGTGTCAGACACATTTGGTTTGCTATTTTTTGACATGTCAATAATTTTTTTTAAAAAATGTTTTGGCAAAGATCTTACTATAGCACCTAGAGTTTTGAAATTTATAGCATTAAGGGCTTATATCCATCTGCTAATGTGTGCAAAATTTCAGTAGCATAAAATTTAAAAATAAAAAGTGATTACACTTAGAAATTGAGTCAATTTGTGCGGTTACATGACCATGTTGCCTATAAGTTGTTTTGACTGTCAAGTCTAAGTTTGTGGGTTCAGTTCATGGACCATGGTGTGGTGTCTGTAGGAAAGACACTTTACTCCCATTTACCCACTTGACTCAGGCATGAATGAGTACTTGGCTTTTGAGTCAGGGAGAATAGGGCACTGCACTGTGGCAAATGACTTTGTGACTGATTTTGTAAAAGATATATTACTAGTGTTGTTGTATATATTGTCTTTATCATGAATGAAATGTATTACATTACATTGTATCACTGTAAAAAGAACTTCCTTTGAGACAAACAAAGACTGATTTTATCTTGACCTTTTTCACATTGTTTTCTTATTTTTTTTTTGTCATCTTATTATGTGTCAAACAAAGAGGATGTGCTTGAACTGGGGACACAAAACTGACTGCCTAAATAAGTCTGCAATCATATGCCCTGTGTCCAAAATATTTGGCATAAATGCCTCAATTTATCAGCCCCTCCCCCTCTAACTTTACTGTGTTGCTTGTGGCTGTAAACATACACCATGCCCTGTTTCCTCCCAAACCCCTTCACCTCCCCTTATTTTCCATTACAAATTGAATAAAGAGTTATGTGAGTTTTACTTCTGAGCAGTGAAGATTGATAGTGCCTTAAACACTAATTATATTGCAAGGTGGGATCATGTCTCAATCTCATACAGACAATTTTTTATATATTCTTTGAACTTCCACCCTGTTTTTGACTCACTTGGCATAGGCCTTCTCAATCAAGCAAGGCCAGAACTCATTGGGTCTCTCTTTGTTGCTGCTGTAGATAAGTCTGTTGTATTCTGTTGGAAGATAGTCATCTATGACCACCTCAGTCCACTTCCCATACCACCAGAAATTGAATCTGAACATGCCTGGGAATAGGAAGAGGAAATTATTCTTTTGAGGATCAAAATGTCAACAAATGTACAAAAACTACATAAAGAATGTGTGACAAGTTATTAAAGGCCAGTAATATAAAGAAATGGACTGTTCTTAATTGACATTTGCTCTAACATTTTTACATTACTAGACCAACATCTTGCAGTTAAATTAAATCTCATATCATTAAAGACAGAATTTAATTTCAGAGTAAAAATTTTGCATGTCCTGAGAAATTTGAATCTAAATTTCCCTGCTCTAGAGATCTTTAATTGAGGTTTTAGGATGGGCACAATTCCGTGTCATCAACAAAGCAGGAATTGCATTGAGTCAGTGAGTCAGCAAGTCAGTGTGATGCCAACATCCTCCACTGGTATATATATGACTTTGAGCTATCAGAATACAGATGGTGACGACTTGATGTTGCCTTCATTGACTGTGTTTCTGTAATTACATAATTTACACTCCCACAGGAAATTTCCTATGGGTAGCAATACTGATGGAAAGTGGTGTTTATGGGTCAATGTGAGGAGTTTTGTGATCACATCACACCCCACTACTATGCATGTGATGATAATGGCAGAGATGAATAGGAGGAGGCAACAGATGCTGCTTCTGCTCTTCATGACAAAAATTCATACCCGTGTATCTCTCAGGTTCAAAGCCTTGGTCCATGGGAACAACTCTCTCAAACTCATGTTTATGTGATGTGGCCATGACGGCTGCTGCCGCAATAAACCAACAATTGCCTGAAAAATGGGACAAAATGTCACAAATTGAGAACAACAAAACAAATTTGGCTATACCTTCATGAGCAAGGAACAAAATCATTAATTAAATTAGCTTTCTACAAATTGTGTGTACAGCTTCCTCTTCTCTAACTTCCAAGAAAGTCTCATGAAATATGGAAATTTCACACATGTACTGGGTGGCCACTTTGTATGACAGGTTTAACAGCCTTTTCGTCCACTAACACCACCTTGATAATTAAGTGAACAACAAAACAACATTTCTGACCATGTTGCAAAGCTCTTAAGTGCTCCTGCTACTTTCAATAAAATGATCGCGTGAAACACAAATAACAAATTTTTAAACTACATAATAATACGGGAACAAGCAATGCTAGCTTGTTATTAAGTGCAGCCCATGCAGTACCAGGTAAAATTTAACTTAAAAATACAGAAAATGGTTTACAAGATATAGCCACCAAGCTACCTCTACATGTTTTCACTGTGCTTTTGATATATGCATTCAAACTGCAATTCAGTTTTTGCACTATGTTCACAATATAGTCATGTGTGCCCTCGAAGAGATGGGAAAGGGAAGGGGTTGCATGGATAGTTTTAGGGGTCCCATGAGCTGCCACTGGGTACAAGTACATGTATGTGTATCTATACAACATTGCAACATACCCAGTTCGCCTTGCTCGATATCATGACGATTGACTTTTTCCACCACAAACTGGGGATCACTAACCATATCCTGCAAAGAAGCAGAAGTACAGAATTACAAACAGGCCATGTCAGTAAATAAAATTATTTGAGGCTCAGGCTAGTGCAGTGGTGATGATGATGATGATAGTGATGATGATGATGATGATAATGATGATAATGCTGACGGTGCTGGAGGAGATACTGATGATGCAAGTGACTGTCTAAATCTGTCGGCATTAACAAAAATAATGACATGAGAGTTCTAAGAATAAATTTGCTAGTCAACCCATAATGGGCATTTAAATGATAATTTCTGACAATGATAGTTTGCATTAAAAATTTTGACACATCACAGTTTATTATTATGTGTTTGAAAGTCTGTGTGTGAGTTTGTCTTTGTGTCTTTATGTGAGTGTGCACAACTGAGTACTGGTAGATTTTCACTGCAAAGCATCAGCCCAAAGAAAATATTAATGCTTTCATTTTATTATAAAGAACATGTAGCAGTGCAGCAGGTTACACAAATATAGATTCTTGGACGACATGTTAGGTCTACTGGTGCTGGAAATGAAATGCTTATTTCATATGATATTTAGGAGAAAACGATTCTTCTCTGCAAATGTCCACAGCTCTGGATATTACATAAATCTCCTATTGCTTGGGTGATTATTTTAGGTATGAAGATGCTGCATCTGGCATAAAATATGCAATTTTAAATAGTCCCTATAAAAATCAAAATCAGAAGGGGAGGAAGGGGTTGGATTTTAACTTCAAAGGCTTAGATAGGTGCAAGTACATGTGCAGACTCAGAATAGGTGAGGTTTAGTTACTCAAGTATAAAATTTGAGGTTGTTGCTAGGTGGGCAAGGTTACCATGATTACTGAGTGAAAAGACCTAAAATATTAGGTTGTCTGCTTCACTGCTTAAGTTCTCAAGGGCTAACTGGTTCAGGGGCATTTTTTCTTCGTGTCAAAATTTTGGAGGAAGAGCTAAAGAATATGTTTGGAAAGTATTTTGACACGGCACCCCAGGATAAGTTAATGAGAGGTGTAAAACCTATTATAGCCAACAGTGACAAAAACATTGGCATCTTCATACCTATAGGCCATCCATGGGCTATCACTTGCATAGATTTTCTTGTGATTGTGGACTATAGGCCATCCACAGAGTAACAGTTTCACAATATATGTACACAATGCAAGTACTACATGTAGAGCCTGGTGGTTTGTGACACCTATTAGAAGGGCAAATCACTGATTGTGTACAACCAATTAATCCGCTAATATATAAAATCCCCCTTTTGAGGGGCCCAGCCAACCAGTGTGAGGGTGTAAAATGTAAAATGACCTGTGATCTAAATAAAGCATCCACTTTTAAAAGTTTCAGGTACAATCTGAACCTTCTAGATAAAAAAATAAAATGTGTAAGCCTATGTATTCGCACGCGGTCAAAACCAGCCAAATGAAAAATTGGGGACCAAATCAGAATTCAGGGTGATCTTTTTCAAAAGACATTTGTGAAAAATTTTGGGCGTTGACTCCTCTTTTCCTCCCCGTTAAAAGATCGGGCAAAAGAAATACTTTCACCTCCATGGAAGAAATTTCCCGAAATCAAAGCGGCATATATAGAATAACACAAAATGTTAATAGGACAAAAAGAAGAAAAAACAATAGGTGTTAAAGACCTGGTTCCTCCCTCACCTTGCAGGGACACTACTCAAGAAAGTTCAAGGTATTTGCTATTACGAGTTTTTCCCCTGCTTGTATATAGGTCTTTGACACCTATTGTTTTTTCTTCTTTTGGCCCTATTAACATTTTGCGTTATTCTAAATATACCACTGTGATTTGGGGAAATTTCTNACCCCAGGGTAAGTTAATGACAGGTGTAAAACCTAATATAGCCAACAGTGAAAAAAAACATTGGCATCTTCATACCTATAGGCCATCCATGGGCTATCACTTGCATAGATTTTCTTATGATTGTGGACCCCTGGTTGATCATTCCACATGCTAAACAAGGCTGGGTTGTTGGTGAAGATTACTTTCAACGAAACAAATCACCAAAGGCCATCCACAGAGTAACAGTTTCGCAGTATATGTACACAATGCAAGTACTACATGTTGAGCCTGGTGGTTTGTGACACCTATTAGAAGGGCAAATCACTGATTGTGTACAACCACAATTAATCCGCTAATATATAAAACCCCCCTTTTTGGGAGCCCTGCCAGCCAGTGGTAGGGTGTAAAAATGTGTAAAATGACCTGTGATCTAAATAAAGCATCCACTTTCAAAGTTTCAGGTACAATTTGAGCCTTCTAGACAAAAAAATAAAATGTGTAAGCCTATGTATTCGCACGCGGTCAAAACCAGCCAAACGAAACATTGGGGACCAAATCAGAATTCGGGGTGATCTTTTTCAAAAGACATTTGTGAAAAATTTTGGGCGTTGACTCCTCTTTTCCTTCCCGTTAAAAGATCGGGCAAAAGAAGTACTTTAACCTCCATGGAAGAAATTTCCCGAAATCAAAGAGAATAACACAAAATGTTAATAGGACAAAAAGAAGAAAAAACAATAGGTGTTAAAGACCTGGTTCCTCCCTCACCTTGCAGGGACACTACTCAAGAAAGTTCAAGGTATTTGCTATTACGAGTTTTTCCCCTGCTTGTATATAGGTCTTTGACACCTATTGTTTTTTCTTCTTTTGGCCCTATTAACATTTTGCGTTATTCTAAATATACCACTGTGATTTGGGGAAATTTCTTCCATGGAGGTTAAAGTACTTCTTTTGCCCGATCTTTTAACGGGAAGAAAAAGGGGGGTCAACGCCCAAAATTTTTCACAAATGTCTTTTGAAAAAGATCACCTCAAATTCTGATTTGGTCCCCAAATTTCCATTTGGCTGGTTTTGACCGCGTGCGAATACATAGGTCTACACATTTTATTTTTTTATCTAGAAGGCTCAAATTGTACCTGAAACTTTAAAATTGGATGCTTTATTTAGATCACAGGTCATTTTACACATTTCTACACCCTAACATTGGCTGGCAGGGCCCCCAAAAAGGGGGATTTTATATATTAGCGGATTAATTGGCTACACTATGAGTGATTTGCCCTTCTAATAGGTGTCACAAACCTATAGTTGTTGCCACTGTGACGATGTATTCTGAGGCACTTGACATAACACTACTAGAAGACTAAAAGTCCCCGTCATATGGGTATGAAGATGCCAATAGTCTGGCATTCTGTTATGCAATTTTAAATAGTGGCCTTGGGGAGGGGGGAAAAGGGTTGGATATGCATTTCAAAGGCTTATATAGATGCAAATACACAGATCAAGGGAAGTTTAACCACTCAAGTATAAACTTTGTGGTTGTTGCTGGGTGATAAGATTACCCTGTTTACTGTGTGAAAAGGTCTAAAATATTAGACAGCCTCATTCACCCAAAAGTTCTCAAACTTTAAAATGGTCGTGGAGCATTTTTCTAAGTGTCAAAATTAGGAGGAAGTTTCAAACAATATGTGTGGATCGTATTTTGGTATTGGACGCCTGAATAAGTTAATGAGAGGTGAAAAAACCTTATAAACCCAACAGTGGAAAAACACTGGCACCTTCATGCCTTAAACTTCATCAACTTCATCACCTAGATAAGACACGCGTGCTCTTGCCGAACTATGAAAATTTTCCCCTTGCAGAATAAAAAAAAATGTAATATAATCTGTAAATACCGACTGGATCGGTAATGTAGCAGTTCAAGTACGAGACAGGTTAATATAAAGTGAAGAGTGTTTTCTCAGAAACTTCTAAAGTCTGCTTTGAATACTCTTCAAATAATGGGATATCATGTAACACAAGTGAATTTTTATATATTTTGAAATTAATTCCTAACTCCTGAGAAAATCCAGATTTCAAGCTCAGTTTATAGAGAAATGCATCTCTGAACAAACTACTCATTCACTTTTCAAAAAGAAGAGCACCTTGTTATGAGAAAGCCCTCTTCAAAGGTCACCAGACCCTAGAAATCTCGCTGGAAGTTACAGGTCTTTGACACCTATTGTTTTTTCTTCTTTTGGCCCTATTAACATTTTGTGTTATTCTACTTATACCATTGTGATTTGGGGAAATTTCTTCCATGGAGGTTAAAGTACTTCTTTTGCCCGATCTTTCAACGGGAAGAAAAATGGGGGTCAACGCCCAAAATTTTTCACAAATGTCTTTTGAAAAAGGTCACCTCAAATTCTGATTTGGTCCCCAATTTTTCATTTGGCTGATTTTGCGCGTGCGAATACATAGGCCTACACATTTTATTTTTCTATCTAGAAGGCTCAAATTGTACCTGAAACTNATGTAGCAGTTCAAGTACGAGACGGGTTAATATAAAGTGAAGAGTGTTTTCTCCAAAACTCCTTAAGTATGCTTTGAAGACTGTTCAAATAATGGGATATCATATAACACAAGTGATTTTTTATTTATTTTGAAATTAATTCCTATCTCCTGGGAAAATCCAGATTTCAAGCTCAGTTCGTAGAGAAATGCATCTCTGAACAAACTACTCATTCACTTTTCAAAAAGAAGAGGACCTTGTTATGAGAAAGCCCTCTTCAAAGGTCACCAGACCCAAGAAATCTCGCTGGAAGTTACAGACAAGCAAGGGACTTAATATCTGTCAAGGAATAAATAACCAGTAAGATGCACTTGGCCTACAGCTAAATTTAGAGTAACTTACAATTGGCCTTTTCCAGACGATCTGTCCCTGGAGGTGCCGAGATGTCGCTGGTGGTCTTCCATCCTTGTATAGAGATCTAACATTGGGAGGGAACTGCGGATCAGCAAACAGTGCTCCTCTTGTGCTAAGCAGCTCACTTCTAAGCGTGTCATAGCTCTTTGGACCCTGCACTTTGCTAGCCATTCTAGGGTAGCTTTCTGTCCGTATGTGGTTCTCCACTCTGGTATGGTTCTCTATTCTTGTTTGGCCCTCCATTCTTGTATGGTTCTCCATTCTAGTGTGATTCTGCATGATAGAGACCTACAGAATCCTCAAAACTGGTGGAATGATGACCTTTTGGAATGACACTATGTCCTCCGTGTATGATACAACGCTGTAAGATGTCTTTGACACGTCCAATTCTAAACCAATGCTGGAATGATGTCCATTAAGAAGCCGTTAATGAACTATTTCAAGACACAGTTGTAGGAATGATTCATCCACCATAAAGGCAGAAAATCTTTAACCAAATGAAGGATGCAAATCCTTGTGGATGGGTGATGGAATGGAATGGAATGACTCGTTTCGAAGCTGCTCTCGACCTTGAGTTCAGTCCCAGAATGTATGTCTATGTTTCGAGCAGTCCAGAGTTATTAATGAGTTTCCAGCCTCAAGAAGGTCGTAAGTGCTCCTGCTTGCCGCGAGCAGTATGACTCATGGTTGTTAACTGTCTCTTGCACGGACTAGTCACATCTGAGGAAAGACAAGCAACGATGTTAAACAATGCAAAGCGGTTTTGTCTCCTTAATCATATATTAGTCAAAGCAAGTAACCCATACAGACGGATGAAGCACAGGAATCCCTGCAGCCAGCACAAAATCATGCTCACTGGTCTCACTGATATCTCCTAACTAGTGTTACGCTTTTGCGTTTCCAGCTTTTTCGGTCCCTGCTGACACCAGCACTTTCAGACCTCCCTGACGCTAGAAGTTTAAGAAAAAAAAATAAGAAAAAAAAATAAGAAAAAAAAATAAGAAAAAAAAAGAAAAAACCAAAAAACTCAAAAACATTATTCTTCGACGGCCAAATATCGAACAATCGTTTGATTTCAAAGCTCAACGACATTGTAATTTCAGCATGGTCACAATAAATTACTGGAGCGATCCTTCACTTTCTAATTCAATAAGGCAAAGCATCGGATGAACTAACTGCTCTCTTCCGATAATGTAATAACAATTGTGATAGTGCTTTAAGATATTTTTGCCATAATATAAAATACTGGAGTGCTGTATCATGGAAAAGCTGGATTCCCTTCCCCAATCCCCTCGTTGAACGCCAGTCCTGAATGAGAGATGGATGGATCCTTTTCAAATGTTGGTAGGTGATGTTAGTTCCAAGTGAGGAAAAAAAATGTAAAAACTTTAACAAGCGCTATTGTGACAGTTTTAACGATTGGATTACGTGCCACTTCACCAGTGAAAGTAACTTTAAATGTTTAAGATTCCGTGCAAATGTCAAAAAGGCGGAAAAGTGCAATAATATTGGTTGTGTAAATTGAGCGTGAGTAGGAAGTGTAAGTGAAAACAAAGGAAGAGAAGGGGGGCGTGTGAGAGAGGGAAGGGAAAGGAGGGTAAGAGAACGTATTTTAACGGATACCCCTGGGTGGGTGGATATAACCAAATGGTAAGTATGGAGACTTCACTCACTTCACCAATGGATGGCGTCGCTTTGCGTGTTTTGTTACTATTATGGTTGTGCATTCCAGAGTTTAGGAATAACAAGGAAGTGCATGGACTATGTGGCACCGCTATATCTCTCTCGTTTCTATCTCTCTCCCTAAGTCCTCTGTCTCTCTCTTTCGCTCCCTGTTTCTTTCACTCGTTGTGCATGCTACTATTAAAGTCCTCTCCACTTTACCGCAACACCATAGGAGAATTGGAAGAGTTACTAAAAAGCGGCAAATGCGATAAAACGACCTGTTTTTATTTTTTTTATTTCCTAATGTTTTTCGTTACTACTATAGTAGTGCATTCCAAAGTTTACGAATACCCAGAAAGTGCATGTGCCATGTAGCATCTCTTTCTCTTTCACTCCCTCTGTCTCTCTTTCTCTCTTTCTCTCTTTCTCAACCGCTGAAGGCCTGTTAAAGTCTACTCGCTTAACCGCAACTCCACGACTGATTCGAAGAGTTGTTAAAACCCAGAGGATGCGGTAAAACGGAGCTCTTTTTATTTCTAACTTTTATACAGAAACGACCTTATTACTGTGCAGTTTGAAAAATGATGTTATAAAGCCAAATACAGCGATTACGCGGATTGACATTAATGGATGTCGACTTATCCCCTTCTCTCTCTCTCTCTCTCTCTCTCTCTCTCTCTCTCAGCCCTAGACACCCAGATATGATGCCCTGCAGGGTCTGGGTAAAGATCATTAAAGGGCTGAGGTCGGGGTCTGTATAGTGTTACTATTAACGTCACATCCCAGGGCAGACCTTTTCACAGTAAATCATTGGCGAAGGCTGCACAGGCGTACATTAAACGGGTTGTCTGGTTGCAGATTGGTGGGGAGGGGGGAGGGGGCAGAGATGGGGAGGGGGAGAGTGATGGGAAGGAGCGGATTTAGTAGTGGGGGAAAAGCATTACATGGGAGAATTAACAGAGATTTAAGCATGGAATATGCGAAACGCTTTATACGAAACTAGCGATAATTAAGAGAGTTTGCGCATTAACGATGGGATCTCTTACCATCGTAAGAATAATAGTGTATAACTGCTGAATGTACCCTATGTAGCGTTCGGTGAGAGGACATAGAAATATATATTAAAAAACATTTGGGAAAGATCACATTTATATATATTATTAAAGAGAATAAAAAAAGTAAAGATACATTTCCGCTATTTTAACGGGGAAAAAAACGTTTACGCTAAATTAGATCAAAATTCACTTTTTGATACCTTAGTTTAGAGCCTAGTATTCTTCATCTTTCCGTCTGGGTCACTGTCTCATAGCTTTGATAGATTTCCAGATAGCCAACACTATACGCCATTGATTAATTGATACAGAGAGGCGCGGGACGGAAGTTAGTTTTTTTTTTTTCGCATCGTCAATAAAAAAGTGATTTTGGACTAGATTATAAGGTCTTTCTTCGTAAAATGGTAGAATCTGAAAGCTTGCGCATTAACGATGGAATTTCTTAACATCGTAAGATCTACATTAATTCTGCACGTTGAACGCTTCTAGGAGTGCATTCAGCACTAATGCATTAATGTAATTTTCACGATGGTAAGAGATTCCATCGTTAATGCGCAAGCTCTCAAGGAGCCCTGTAATGGTTAATCACAAATGTAGTTAAGAAAGTGCTTATACTATACATCATTGCCCGTGAAACTAAATGTTCTACACTAATTGAAATCAAAGACTAATCTATACAGTAATAGCCATATAGGTGCCACTGATGGTAGTTTATTTCGCAGTAAAGATTGATCTATAATAACACCAGTATGCACCGTTGTTGGTGGTGTAATCGAGTGTTGTTACTACAACGGAACACCATGAACTCAAATCCCAATGGACTAGTCTGTATAAAATGTTTATTTGTTCATCTATTCCCCCAGACAACTGCGGTTGCAAATTATAGCCAATTTCTGCGTTTTTTGAGGCTTTGCTGCAGTTCTGCAAATTTTCACAAATTAGACTTTTTCCGCACACGTGGTGCAAATTTTGCCAATTTTAGCCAACCAGTGCACTTTTTAATGCCACAGTCGCAATACTGAGTCAACGGGAACTATATGTTCCATTTCTACAAGTTTACAACAGAAACCTTGTGAACATTGCGATGTCGTGGTAAATATGACGGAAGGACGATGCTATTTTTGCAATTTTTTTGTGCAAATTTTGTAATTCTTGGTGCAAATTTGGAGGGGTNGGGGGGGGGGGGGGGGGGAGGTCAAAGTGCAATTTTACGCAGGGACAGATTTATATATATATATGTTCGAGTTTGTGAGTAAATCAATACAAAAACTAGGTTACTCAGGATCCGAGAATTACATCGGGTATCAATGGGAGGGGGNGGGGTCATGAGATTCGTGGTCGTAGGGTCCGTCGAATGTACCCCTCCAGCCCCCATAGCTGAACATGCAAAATACGCCACTGAGGCATAGGGTAGGAGCAATGAGCACGACAAAATTGGAAACGTTAAAAAAACTAAACGGTTAGAGAGAATGAATAGTGATGGTGGTTGGCGGAAAGGGGGAGGAGGGAGGGAAGGTGCGGGATCCGCTCCTGGAGGACAGGTGTGAGAGTTTAAGAGTGCCGGTATAGGATAAAGACCTTGTCAGGTGGGGGTTACATTCATTAACGTGAGTTAATCGCACCAGATGGGAGTGAGTCAGTTTCCTTTTTTTTCTTCTTTCCTGCAGGCTTTTCCGCATAACTCCATAACTTAAGTTTAAGGTGTATCTAGGCTGGGTCTCTTTGAAGAACTGAGGAGAAAAATATGTCGGGTCGGTCGGGCCTCCAAGAGGAATTTAGGTAAGTGAAACTTCTGACAAAAAAATGAAAGGAACTGAATTTTTGTACAGTATATTTATAGTCTAAAGGGAAGGTTAACTGAAAAATGAAAGACCTGATGGAACAAACATAATAAAAGGATCGTCACACGCTAATATCGGTGTGCTATTTTCGCAACTTGTGAAATCAAGTTTGTTTTTAAGATAGTAAGTGTGAAGGGTATGTTGAGTAAGAAAGGAAGAAAGAAAGAAAGAAAAGAAAGAAAGTAATTTTAAAAAAAAGAAAAAGTAAGAAAGAACCAAAAAAAAAGAGAGAGAAGGAAAGAAAGAGAAGGAAAGAAAGAAAGAAATAAAAAAGAAAGAAAGAAAGACAGAAAGAAAGAAAGAAAGAAAGAAAGAAAGAAAGAAAGAAAGAAAGAAAGAAAGAAAGACTGCGGAGAAGTAGTAGTTACTAATGATAGTACCGTTAAGTCGCCTATCTAACATGCTTAACGCAAATGCAAAGCCCTAAGTTTGTAAAACATGATTAATACAATGTATCCGGCTGTCTCCCTGTATTTGACAAGGAAAACGTAACAGTAAATCTTAAGGCTAGGTCTTCAGGGGCATGGCAAAGATCATTCTTACTATGAAATGAGGACTGATAATGAAGAGTCAAGAGGCACATTGTCGGTGTCAGTGAATTGATCAATATAAAAGTCTATATTAATTTATGCTCGTATAAGTTCTTTTCATACCTACAATTTGATCTTGTTCATTATCTGCCTATAATTATCTGCAGAGTAGACGGGAGTCTTGAGGACTGTAACATTCCGTCGAGCAATCGAGTGAACGTACTGCGTTAACTACAGTGAACATTACTAATGTTTTGGAAGTTTCCCGTGGTTACCGCAGCGCGTTAAGTAACGTAAGGATTGTGCTTACGGCCACAGGTCTCTTTACAGCGAATGTGTAGTGCAGGCATTATAATCAGTGGAAAACCATTTTTGGACTCTACAGAAAAAAAAACAATCGGCAAACGCTGGTTTGTCTACTTACCAAGTGATCATAATCATTCATACATTTTGTCCACTAAGATGCTGCCAACGACCAGCATGAACCCACAACAATATTCCTTACAAAGAGACACATGTACATCTCTTGTTTGAGTCAGCTGTTTCTAAATATAGGGCTGCTATCACTTCTTGTTTACTGCCATTAGCTCTATGCATCGCTAAAAATAGTTTACGCATATCGAATGTTCATTACGTTGATGACCTAACCACATGTCTTTTTAGAACACAATTCTGATATCATTCCTGGCTTATCATGTCGAACCACTTGACAATGCACTGCTAAAAAAATATCTTATTAAACGAACAGGTAACAACTATTGTTGTTGTATCCTTTCTAAAAATAAAAGAAAAATGTTCACAGCCGTTGAAAATGACTATCGTAGATACTGTACACTCACTCTAGCGCACGTGGTCACGAGCAACTGCTCTCTCTCTCTCTCTCCGGCTCACGAGACTTCTATAAATATCACTATCTTGGGAACCCCCCGGTGGGTTAATTACTCCAAAATATAAATGATTCCTAAAGTGTAACGCTTGATTTGCACGGAGGCCTGTCCCTGTTATAGCCCCTTAATGACTCAGACATCACATTCCACATGCGAATGCTCAGGTAAGATGTAACGAATGAAGTTGGATTTAACGGCAACGGCAATTTTAGTAACCGTCTTTTTATGCGGCCACTGAGTCTATAACACTTGCGCTGAGAAAAAGCAAACTTTAGAGAGTATAAAATACTTTACTGCAGTTTTCTTTTTTTCCCCACAGCAACATCCTGTTTTAAAAAGGCCGCTCTGAAAGCGCGCAAGAAAACTGCGTTCAATGTTATGATACACACATAAAAAGTTTACTCATTTCTGAGGATGATGCTCATCATCTACGTAAATTATTTTTGGATTTTTGGAAGTCTCCGGATATGGTAACTGCTCTAAGGGGCTATAAATACCATCAAAAACCACTGCTATGTAATGAATGCTCAATATCACATACCCTGTTAAGAACGTATCGTTAATCCAGGGGTGGTTTTTCAAAACGATAAAATTATCATGGCCTGTGGCCATATGCATAAACCTTAGGTTAGTTAACGCACTGCGGTAACTACATGAAACTCGCAAAACAGTAGTAGTGTTCACTGTGGTTAACGCATTGCGTTAATTAACGTACGGATTATGCCACTGTATACTCGGTTACTACTTATGGTAAAAAGACGAACACACTGAGAACAAGGAATTCGGCACTAGTGAATGAAAGAGATCTATATCTGGAGACGCCCGGTGATACCTATTACATGTCTATATATATTTGGAATTTTTAATTGAAAGATATTATGTCCACATCAAAGTTTAGGGATATACGATTTTTTTAAAATAGAACTCCTGACATGTACTCTAAAGAGTGCAAGTTACCTCTCACCTCATGAAAACGGTTGAAAGCGAAAGTCTTTGGAGGTCTTTGCCCTGGGCCGATATCCCGTATCTTATAAGGTTGCTCCAAAACGAGCGATATTAAAAGCAATTCCAAATGAAATGCTGAGTGCAGAAACGACTGAAGATCATAAAGATTATATCTCAATTCGCTGACGCATGTTCCGGCTATTAGTCACGTTTCCTGAGAAATCAGGGAATCAGCTGATTCCTGCAAAGCTATCGTCTCGTTGGTCTTAAGTGGCTGTAAGAGTGTAAAAATAACATACGGCCATTCCGTCACTTGACTAAGTAACTTGGGATGCTCGATTTCGCCGTATCTTAATTCTCTCCCACCCCCCCCCCCCCCCCCCCCNCCCAAACACTGTCAAAACATTGCCAAACGCCCACGCCCTTACGGCGAAATCGAGTTCATCCAAGCAACTCCCGATCTAATGATGTTTGCAAACTTCAATTTTCTGCCATGGACCAACACTGAGGCCAAGTGCAATGTACACTTCTTAACTTTACCGATTACTCTTGAGCTCAAATTACAGTTAATCCATTGCTCTATTCGACGGCTGTAGTTTGTACAATGTAGCCTGAAGTGCAGTCGTCAGATCATTTAACAGCGCCGACTTTCTGGAAATGACTTTCAATACATGGCCACTCGTATATTAGAACGATCGTTTTCATATTTGATAGCGAGTTGGCGTCTCCCTCTGTCCTTAACGCTCTGAAACTAGTTTCCAGCTGAACCGGGAATTTTCACAGTGACGCTCCGCCGGATTCACGTTGTGAAGCAAACATATCAAACATGCATGAACAAGGGAGGGTGGGGAGAAGTGGGGGGAGTTTCAGAAGCCCGGGCACAAGAAGCTGACTGACTCAGGAATCAGGGCTCATAATATAAGGTTAACGCTAGAGAACTTTAGACAGTACGCACTGAAAATCTAAGAGAATTGTAAATTATTTGGAAATTTGTAACGTGAAAGAGTATCCAGTATGATATTATTATAGAATCAATTTTACCATATGGATGTGAAGCCTAAACCATCACCAAACAAACAGATAGCTCACCGAAAAAAGCCACAGAAATGTGGTTCCTAAGACGAATACGGAATATACCATGGACAGAAGAAAAATAATTGTGCAGGTCCTGAAGTAAACAAATCATAAAGTACTTACATAAGTGAGGAGAAGACAGTCAAAATTCAAAAGAGAATGAGAAGACAACAGCTAGCACAATAGTTACAGTCTAAAAAATCCACATTTTTTTTTCAAAACCTTTAATTCGCGTACATCTTCCTTCCTTCTGACCATTTCTGAGAAATCATCGCTCGAATATCGGGATTTTCATCCTGCCTACGCCACCATTACTTGTGCTGTGTGACGTCATAATGCGAGAAAAGCTAACAGACGATTGGTGCGGACGCATATGCAAAGTGTTTGTTCCAGTCGTCTGGAAAGGGAAAACATACGCGGTTTAAATTTTATGAAAAATAATGTGAACTTATTAGACTATGAAGCACAAAAACTGCTCCTTTCCCTTAAAGGTAGGAAGCAGACAGACAGAATGTAAGTCTATAGTCCCCACACCAGTCGGCGTGATACGTAAGAGAAACGAGTCAGCCCGAGTTTTATAAGTAAACACTGATAAAGAGAATAAGGATTCCAGAAGAAAAACACACATGGTAAACAAATATTTCCAGTACAAGAGGTTTGAGGTCAGGGTGTTCTGTTCTATCATATCTGACAAAGACAAAGATTGTAAATTAACAAGATGTGACACTCGGCCTAACAAATGGCCATAACACCATTTAGCGTCTCCTGGCGAAAGAGGTAAAACACGGCTGTCACAGATATTGTTGACAATGGTGTGTAGGCTCAGGCTCAAAGGCAAAATTATCGAGTTGGATGTGTCATTCACTCAGATTTCCAAAAGACAGAAAGGTCAGAAATGAGTCATTATATTGCATTATTTTCCTGGGGTTTTGCTTTCAGTTCAACTTGTGTTCTTAGATTTACCCTAGACCTAGATCCAGATCCATATAGTTATGAAGCCACGGACACTTTTTTTCAAAGGGTCATTACCTAGAGTGACCCGTATTGCTTCTCTACAATCTTTGACAACAGCCAGCATTTTTAGTCGTCATCAACCGGTTTGTGGCTGCATCCTGTTTTCGAGCTAGCGCAAGCAATAAAACTAATCCAGACCCAGGACTAATCTAGTTCATGATAATTATACATGTATATTTTCTTTCCTATGCCAAACATTCCTGTGCAACAAAATTTTAAAAATCAAAATTTCTGGCTGAACATACGATCTAATCTCAATGTCTTTTCACTGGTACAGGTAAAAGTTTTTGAACTATATCGCAATATTACAGGTTTCCTCTTCATCGCAGCTTCCACCTAATTGCAATCTATTCAGATAAAAGAATACAAACATTTCTATGTAAATGTCGTTGGACAGTTTCTTAACCTCACAGCTTTTAAAGGGAGTCGCCAGTAGTTATGCGGCATCAACTATAATACATGTATATATGTTATGGGAGTGTAAAGAGGAATGGCTCAAGGGTTTAAGGGCTTTACAGTTATGCGTTATAATTTATAACGGCAATTAAAAGAAACATGTAGACATAAATCACAGAGAAGGCATGTCCTGGATTTGACTTCAGGTTACAAGCTAGGCAAGTTACATCATCCCATATCACGCATTACATTTCACGAAAAGACAACCCGAATCTAGATGGAGCGAAAAGGCACAATAGAAATGAAGCATCATGTTACATAGTTTCTCAGGCCAGTTCATTCTCAACATACTAACTGATTATGATAAAGAGATGACAGGCAAAATCCCGGTTAACAACAAAGGCAAAATCCCGGTTAACAACAAATACAATGCCGTCCAGCAAGCGTTTCCAAAACGTAGCTCAAATTCCAAGGCACATTTAAAGAGTCTACCAAAGATACACAAATAAGAGATCTAAAAGTGTGCATCACCATCATGCAACATTATTCAGTTGAAGGGTTTTGCAATTATTTGCATTGTATCCATTTGGAATTTTCATTGTTCTTAACATTCTTCATCCCTTAATGGCTTTATAACAAAGAAACCATACTTTATTAACCCTTCTAATGCTACGCTTCCATATGCACCAGGGAACTCCGAAGCGTTTTCAGGGTTATGTACTGTTACCGACCTGCTGAGTAATTTTGCCTATTAACCAGTTTGTCACTACGGCACGTTGTTCGAAGTTCGCTTCTGCCGATTGACTGGTAGCGTCAACTGTATCCGCACCTCGTGAAGAGAGTTGATGTTGGTTTGAGTGAATGAGGGTGACTGCCACGCTACAACGATTAATATTCATACACCATGAAGCCTCATGTGACAGCGGATTTCGTGCTTTTTGATACGGAACTCTTGAAAATAATCAAAAGTATTTAACTCACTGCACCAACTGATTGCTGGAATAACCCCGCCTGTAGCCACTTGATGCACACGAATCACTTCCGATTTCAAATAAGAAGGGCCAGTTGATACTGGAACAAAGTGAGTAAAACGAGGCTGAATCACTGAGCGAACTACAAGTGGTATGTTACTTCCTATCATGAGGCTAAAGGGTCAACGAGTCTCCAAAACTTGGCAACCCCAGGGCTTCGTGATAACCAAAGAAAAAAAAATTGGTATGAGTAAGATGGAACACAGCCAAACAAGGAAGAAAAGGGGAAATGCCAATCTTGATCACGTGGTTAAGAGATCAGCAGGTTTCATAAATCTATTAGACCTGCTCTATAAGAAGCAATATGAATGAGCAATCCGTCTCAAGAATCGCAACTGGTACTCAGATCAATGCACTTGTGTAAGATAAGACAACAAAAACCAGTTTGGGCTAATCTGTTTAAAGAACACTTGCTCTAGACTCTCTGGTGTACAATACAATCTGGTACAACACTGTAAACAACTTCTGAGATGACAACGGCTTCTGGAAACGGTGTAAACAACTTCAGATCAACAGATCTCGGGCACAAAGATGTATAAACTATTGAAAAACTGAGCATTTAAACACGCAACACCTACACGTTACTAATTACAGTGTTTTCTCACAAGTACATAGCACTCAGTGACATATTGGCTTAGCATTACATACACATTCGCTGAAGAGCTATATTTTTTAAATAATATTCCCAAATTATAAACAATATCTCTCGACCACAGACCTTGGACTATCTTACCCCACTTTTATCAATATTATAATATGACATGACGTGTAAACTTCATAATGATGTAGTGTAGACCGATGGAAAGGCAGGGAGGGTGCAGACGAGGCGGGGTGACTTCCTTCACGTGCCAGTGAACTCCGGTAGCAGTAGGTGATCCCACACAGGCCGAACAAAGTGCAGTTTGGTGAGGCGAAGAAAGGAGTTGGCTCACTTGACAACAGTTTGCTGAACCTTCAAACGATAATCACTAGAAAAGGACGTCGCCCAATGTGATTTGCCATTTTTATACTCTTTGTACCGTTACTGTCTTAGCGATCATGTGAATTGAACAACCACAACATTGAGCTGTAAGCAAAACAACTATGTGGTACATTCAGTAGATTAACAAAGATCCTGCACAGACTGTCAAAGACGATCACATGTATCTCGACTGCATCACAACGAAGGCACGCGTATATTTATTTTGCTTTCTGACAGTGACCTTGAGGCATCAACTTGCAAAATATTTTCATTAATCTCTTCCCACAGTAACACTCGCTTGGGCTACTTTGACATGATTTGTAAATTTACTGCCCACACAAATATCTCAGTGCCATATTGACATTAGCGTCAGCCTGCGACATTCCACACAAAGCCCGTTACAGCTCTTTATCTACCGCCTCATTCTTTACTTTGAAGCGTTAACACTGATGTCATGCTTGTATCAAGAGAAACTAGTGCACTGACATAATCGGACAGAGAACCTTTGCTTGAAAGTAACCCGTTTAATGTATATTACAAGGTGTAATCAAACCAAGTCGGTCATGGTCGTGGCTGGCAAATGTAACTGACATCATTTTAAGCTGCGCTGTCCGATTGCTACAATCAGAAGGAAAGCCCTATCTATAAACAACTGTGGATACTATCGCTATTCAGATGAAGCTTTGCTTGCATATTTCAAATACAAGACGTTTTAATATGAAGTTTCCTTACAGCAACATTTAGAAGGACAATAAATCTGGCGATCTGAAAAATTTCAATGCAGTATGAACTCCTTACTCATGAAATTTGAGGGGGAAAAAGCGCGATGAAGCACAAATGAATTCTAATTAGTGAAGTCTTCTATCATACATCTTGTGGTTTGACGTAGATGGCCACGACACTGCATCTATACTGAGCACTGCCTTAACGCACGTCCTTCTTCAGAAGCTGCTATTCCTTCCATGAAGTCCTTGGAAACGTTGTCTCCCTCACAGTCTGTTAATTGACTCTCCTGTCCTGTGTTAGTACTGTTAGTCACCCGCAGTTGTTATGCTGATGTGTTGTGTCTCCCGACTGCCCTTTTCTTTTTCACTGCGGCTTTGGTTTTCTCTGTGTCACTCAATGTTTATACTGGTCTGTAAGATGATTCCTCTATCCTGCTTTTCGTCTGAAACGTCCTCATGACAAAACGTGCATCACTTAAACGTTTAAACATTTTAGTACTTACCATGGTTAATTTATCACACCTTGGTAAACATGCCATCCAAATGAAAGAGCTCATTACAATAGCCATTCAGTGTAATTCTATCACAACTGACAATTCCTTACTGTTTCACATCTCCAGACTATCCACTCTCAAGCCACCGAATGCCTTGTGCACTTTCTTACGCCCTATGCCTGCTCTGTGCTGCACCTCGCAACAGCCCCAAACTACATACCGGCTCGCGTCAGTCGGACAAATTTAATATGTGCTTTTAGATTAGGCAGAAAGATAATATTCAGGGTGGGATGACCCATGACAATGGCTTCAAGATCTGGGAATCCGATTCATGTTTCGCTTTTGTCATCACATAACGAGGAGACCTGTGAGGGATTTATATAACTGACAGGAGGGGGGTTAAAAGGAAAACGATTTAAATGGGGAAAACGCCGGTGAGGAAAATACTAGCATGGGTTGTAAATGGACCAGGGTATGACGAAGTGATATGGAAAGTTTGTATTTGCACAAGTGGTTCCTGTGCATACAATACTCAAGGCAAAGCATTTGGTGGGCGTCTTTTATAATCACAGTTCGCTGACATCGGGAAGTATTTGATGGTGGTTTCGTTTCCTTCGGTTTTTTCGTTCTATGTTTAAGCTTGCTAATCTGTCACTTTCAAGACCATCTGACTGAATACTTAACCAGTAGTGACAAAACTGGGTTTCAAATATAGAAGAGTCTCAACTCAAATTCCAACGGGCGAGGCCATAGGTTCATGTTTGGGAGGTGTTCGAATTTGTAAAGAGATTTAACCCCTTTGCTATGCATGTTTTTCAAGTGCTGTTGTCACGAAATTACGGTGAGCTCATTAGCCTTTACGTTGGTTTGTGTAAGTTTGGATTTTACGGCGGTCTAGCGGGATTACGGCTATGCTGCGTCCTGTATATGACGAAGGAATAGTTCATTACATAGGAAATACGGCGCGGGGATCCACGGATGTGATTAGTGATTGTAATGCCCTCATTTCACTGTATGTGCAAATTATGATACGACAATGCTGATGCCTTCTGTGAACTGTTAATTACATAGATATGATTTGGGATGCTCACATGTTCTTATACCTTGAGCAAAATAAAGTTTCTTGAATCTTGTATCTTGACACAGGAATGTTACTTTCAGGACGTTCATGTACCTCCCAGCGCTGCTGGGCCAGAGGGTATGAGCATATACCTTATTATATAGAGCGAAGAGGCCAAGAGAAAATAAGAGTATGCAGTGCGGTAACTATGGTGTTGGCAGCGGTTATTGCATTACGTTAACTAACGTATGCATTATGCATACGGCCACCACTCATTATAACCAGCATGTAGGTGTTTCGAGTATATGAAATTGAAGGTCATGATCTCTTAGTGTTGTGTATTTCGGTGCAATCACATTGAAATGTTCTGCTTTCTAAAATTATTCTCGAGTTCTTCTGGAAGCATAACTAGTTGATGTACTGCCCCTGCGTCAAGATTGTAATCTTAGCAGACAGACATTCGATCGACGTCGCGTATATTAGGGCCAAGTAAATATAGATCAGGATCTACATCAATTTATCCTCTACGATTAAAAAAAAAAAAAACCTTTGCGATTGGTATTTCAGATAATCTACGAATTTGGCAGACGTGTTGGTTTTCTTTTTTTATTCACCCTTTAAATTTAACTAAACTATCAATTTAACTTCCGAAACCATCAGTAAAATATGCAGAGGCATTTGGAGAGTTTTTGATTGATTAGGGTTACAACTCGATGGCAGAGGCCTAATAATATTGGGCTAGTGCACTTTGTCCAAAAAAAAAAAATGTTTTGTTACAATCGTGCCATTCCCAACAGGACTTTCCCTTTATTTAATAGCCAAAGCGACACAGGGACATGCGATCTGCGAGTGCGACTTAAGGGGAAAAAAATCAGGGAAGAAATTTGGCGCAATAATCGACTGCAACAGCTCAGTCCACTGTCAAAAAAAAAAAAAGCACGTGCGCAAACTGGGATGTTGGGATCGATCGATCGGAGGTTCTAAATTGGCAACACGTCCCACATCCCCGATCAGCCATGTCATTTTGGAAGTAGAAAAGGAGCGATGGAGGATGGATAGGGAAGAGGTAAAAGGAAGAGAATCACTGATAAAGAAAATATGGGCCCGGAAACACACAGTAATGAGGAGAGAGACAGCGCCACTAGGATAAAAACGAGCCGAAAGAAGAAAGGATAATTGTCACGGAAATGAATGAATGAATGAATGAATGAATGAATGAATGAATGAATGAATGACAGGCAGGTGATTGATGTAAAGANGCATAATCCTTACGTTAATTAACGCACTGCGGTAACTATGGTGTTGGCAGCGGTTATTGCATTACGTTAACTAACGTACGGATTATGTATACGGTCACTACTCATTATAACGAGCATGTAGGTGTTTCGAGTATATGAAACTGAAGGTCATGATCTCTAAGTGTTGTGTATTTCGGTGCAATCACATTGAAATGTTCTGCTTTCTAAAATTAATCTCGAGTTCTTCTGGAAGCATATCTAGTTGATGTACTGCCCCTGCGTCAAGATTGTAGATCTTAGCAGACAGACATTCGATCGACGTCGCGTATATTAGGGCCAAGTAAATATAGATCAGGATCTACATCAATTTATCCTCTACGATTAAAAAAAAAAACCCTTTGCGATTGCGATTGGGATTTCAGATAATCTACGAATTTGGCAGACGTGTTGGTTTGGGTTTTTTTTTATTCACCCTTTAAATTTAACTAAACTATCAATTTAACTTCCGAAACCAGCAGTAAAATATGCAGAGACATTTGGAGAGTTTTTGATTGATTAGGGTTACAACTCGATGGCAGAGCCCCAGTAATGTTTGGCTTGTGCACTTTGTCGAAAAAAAAAATCCGTCATTTTGTTAAATCGTGGTATTCCCAACAGGACTTTCCCTTTATTTAATAGCCAAAGCGACACAGGGACATGCGATCTGTGAGAGCGACTTAAGGGGGGGAAAAAAATCAGGGAAGAAATTTGGCACAATAATCGACTGCAACAGCTCAGTCCACTGTCAAAAAAAAAAAAAAGCACGTGCGCAAACTGGGATGTTGGGATCGATCGATCGGAGGTTCTAAATTGGCAACACGTCCCACATCCCCGATCAGCCATGTCATTTTGGAAGTAGAAAAGGAGCGATGGAGGATGGATAGGGAAGAGGTAAAAGGAAGAGAATCACTGATAAAGAAAATATGGGCCCGGAAACACACAGTAATGAGGAGAGAGACAGCGCCACTAGGATAAAAACGAGCCGAAAGAAGAAAGGATAATTGTCACGGAAATGAATGAATGAATGAATGAATGAATGAATGAATGAATGAATGAATGACAGGCAGGTGATTGATGTAAAGAAGGACAGAGAGCTGGCTGGCTGGCTGGCTGGCTGGCTGGCTGGTTGGCTGGCTGGCTGGCTGGCTGGCTGGCTGGTTGGCTGGATGGCTGGGTGGATGGGTGGATGGATGGATGGATGGATGGATGGATGGATGGATGGATGGAAAAACTCCAAAATATTAATGACAATAACCGGAGGAAACTTCCACATTAACTGTAGGGTAATAAATAAATGAAAAGGTTGCAGTTAGGCTTGACGACATATGTTAAAATAAGCCATGCATGCATGCATGCAGAGGGTTAGATTCTAGATAAATCATCTCCTCAGTGTTATATTGTTCTGAATTGGTCGTATAGAATTAAACATTTTGGTTTTCATCTACCTTTAAGTTTGGGAAGGTTTCTGGGGCCACATGTACAATAATTTAGGCATAATTTACAATAATATGATGTCAAGCTTTAAAAGCAACTATGAGCGACTCAGAACAGTATAAACTGAAGGTACAAAATAGACAGACATGCAGAGACGTGCACCTATGCAATTGCTAGTCACCTGGGCAGACAGACAGAAAGACAAGAGTATAGGCGATCAGACTGACAAAAAGACACGCAACCACCCAACAAGCTGGGTAACAGACTTCAAAAGAAACAGACTAAAAGACAAGCAGGCCGACAAACTCAAACAGAAACAGACTTAAGGACAACCAAACCAACTAAAATATACTTTTTTTTTTAAAAATGAAAGACAAGCAGACAGACTGATTCCACAAGAAGCAGACTAAGAGACAAGCAGGCAGACAAACTCAAATAGACACAACGGCAAACAAGCAGACAAAAAAAAAATCTGAAAGACAAGCACGCACACAAACTCAAAAAGAAAAACGCTTAAAAACAAGTAGACAGATCAACAAATAAACTGAACGATAAGCTGGGGGATAGCATCACGAAAACAACAACAACAACAACAACAACAACAACAACAACAACAACAACAACAACAACGAGACAGACTATTGAAGAAACAGAAAGACAAATTGGAGACAACCTAAGGAAGAGACGTAAAGAAAGCTGGGGAACACTGAAAAAGAAACAGGCAGCATCTAATCCAGTGGACAAAGGGATGAAGATACAGAGACTAGCAGAGAGGCAGACTGGAAAAGAAATAATCAAACAAAGAAGACATTTTTGAAGAAATAAAAAGACAAGAAAGCAGACAGACTGAAGTAAAAAGACACAAAAGCAGTAGGTGGACAAATAAGAAACGGAAAGACGGATCGTCAGGCAAACTGAAGAAAAAGAACAGAAGCTGCAGGCAGAACACAAGAAGGCAGAACACTAGAAGGCAGAACACAAGAAGGCAGAACACAAGAAGGCAGAGAGACTGAAGAGGAAATAAACAAATGATCACATTGAAGAGGAAGTAGAAAATCAAGCTACCAGAATGTCTGAGAGAAAGACAGGAAATCAAGCAGATGAACAGAATGAAGAAATAAAAAAAAAAGCTAATGGATAGATGGGAGAAGAAATAGACAAATAAGAAAAAACGAGCAGGCAAACAGAGGAAGAAACAGGCAGAAAGGCAAGTTATCAGACAGGTTGACGGATGGACTGAAGGTGGTTGTAGTGTAGTGTGTGAATAATACCAATACTCTAGAAACCATGATGAGAAATGCAAGAATCTACGCATAACCAACTCCAAGACTTCAGAGCGCGCAAGAGGCAAACCTGCCATCACTCCATGCTACCCCCATGACTGCGCCCTTGCCAGATCTTTCATCCTCACTCCCCCGAGTGAAGACCTTGGCAACACTAGATTGGACCATGGCCTGCAGGAGCCCTCATAATGTGGTCTCATACGGTTTGGGCCAGGTACAGTTTTGAAGCCACCTTGTAAACTTTACGGAGTCCTTAGGACAGCTAATTATTGCGATATCGTACTTGACATAATTCAGCTGAACATTCGAATAAGCTAACTTTGAGACTCGTTTTGCCATGTACAGATTGTATGAAGATAAATCTTGACTATAAGTTAGGGTGTACCCTAAATCAAATATCTAATGATTAATGATGTCTACTTCAGATATTTACTTGAAGAGACCCGAATCTTCAGACATTGACAGAATCTCTTGCCTCTGACATACTGCAAGAAAAAAAAACAACTCTCTAAAGCTGGCACTGTAACCAAAATGGTTTCCATTATTGACACTGCGCAGTGCATTGGCACTGTCAAACGGTATCTTCAGATAGCATAACTGATAATCCCTGCAGCTGTTTGGTTTAGTACCGTTAGCAAATACAAACTGCATTATGGAATATAATAATTTATGACTGTTTGCAGACAGTACCCAGCTCATGCAGTAGGCTGTGTGGGCAAATTTTATACGAAACTATTACATGTGCTTCGCTTATCTCATGTCAAGCTCGTGACATGCATAATATTCTTCATACATGTTTAAAGAAAATATACATGGGCGACCCCACACTAGGCTGAATATTGACTCAAGTCGATGGAATCAATTCCTCAGATTACAAGTTTGTTTTCTGTATCTCCATGTGGTCGAAATCTGCCGATTTAAGTGAACAACTTTTCTCAAACCCCAGCTACCAAAACATGGTCTAGCAGCACAAAGTAAGGATAAGAGTGACATAGATATATTGTACACTGTGAGTGATGATGACCATGAAGCAGCAAGTAAGAGCATGGACACTTTTCAGTTTTAACCATGTAATCTGCATATCCCACTGAAGTCTTCAACTTTTCTCAAACTCTGACTGCCGGAATGAAGTCTAGTAGCACAGAATAATGATGATTGCCATATAAATTGTACACTAGGAGTTGCCGTGATCAGGAGGCAGCGAGCGCGCGCATAGATCTTTATAGTATTTGACTTTCGGTAATGAGTACAACTTTTCTCAAACTCCAGCTACCGGAACAAAGTCTAGAAGCACAGAGTAAGGAAGGTCGCCATAATTGTATACCGGGAGTCGCAATAACCAGAGGGCAGCGAGCGTACGTATGGACCTATACTTGCAGTATTAGACTCTCGGCAGTGCGTATAACTTTTCTGAAATGCCAGCTACCGAAACAGTCTAGTAGCACGTAATAAAGATGACTGATATAAACTGTACATTGGAAGTGAACGTGATCCGTCTGATAGCGAATTTGCTGAAGGATACATTTTCGTCTTGAAAATCACACCTTTTTATTTTTTACATCATTGCTTCTGATATACGGTGTATGTACGTAAATGCAAACCTGACCTGTATGCTTTTATGAATACTCGTTTCTCGTGCCGTTGCTGCAGTCCAAGTCCACTGACGCGAAGCACATACTGACTGGCTAGCGGTATCATATTGTACGTTTGTGCAGCAGATGTTTGAGCTCTTGGTCGGGATGCAATCATCCCAAACATTAAAATTACAATATGACGGTTTATCAATGTTATCTTTTCATTAAAGCAAACCCACCAATGGGACTATTCGAGCACTCTGTCATGACCTCTGTTCATAAATTCCCAACTGTCACAGAGGACAAATATTAGCACGATGTGATCCCTATGAGTATGTTTAATGATATACCACACAGAAAGTATTGGGGATAAACAGAACCATATTTGCTGGCTGAAACAAGCTGATCCTCAGTGGATAACTACTGTCTGCTAAACTCGGCCAAAGTCCGTTATTCATCTTGAGGAAAAAAATAAAGTTAAACTGATCTTTCAATAGAAAATTATCCAGACGCAGCGGCTTCTTCAATACAGGCGATACATCCGGAAAGGCCAAGTGCAAAATAAATAGATTTGAATTTGAAAACGCAAACATAAGAGTCATGTGTGCCAAACTTTCATATCTTGCTCAACAACACTGTACCCGGCGCAAACGGTGTGACCACATTCTCGCTATTGCAGGCTTAAAGAAATTTCTTGATGATCCTGCCTGGTGTATCTAAGGACCCAAACGGAGAAGTGAGGATGGATCTGGTGGACACAGCCATGGGTCTTAGTAGCACTGGATGATGACAGACTTTGCCCTGCCGCTATCTGAACGTCTGGTAGTTGTTGGTGTAGATGGGGCGCATTTGAAATCAGAGGCTTCTGTTGTATCAGTATTGTGGTGTGGTGGGGTGTGGTGTGGTGCTATGTAATGTGGTGTGGTGTGATGTGGTGTGGTATGGTGCTGTGTGGTGTGGTGCTGTGTGGTGTGGTGCTGTGTGGTATGGTGTGGTGTGGCGTGGCGTGGTATGGTGCTGTGCGGTATGGTGTAGTGCGATGCGGTGTGGAGTGATGTGGTGTGGTGTGGTGTGGTGTGGTGTGGTTTGGTGTGGTGGTGTGGTGGTGGTGTGCTGTGTAGTGTGGTGCTGTGTGATGCGGTGTAGTGTGGTGTGGTGTAGTGATGGTGTGGTGTAGTGTGGTGTGGTGTGGTGTAGTGTGGTGTGGTGTGGTGTGGTGTAGTGTGGTGTGGTGTTGAGTGGCGTGGTGTGCTGTGTAGTGTGATGTGGTGCGGTGCGGTGCGGTGCAGGGTGGGTGGTGTGGTATGGTGTGGTGCTGTGTGGCGCGGTGTGGTGTGGTGTGGTGTGGTGTGGTGTGGTGTGGTGTGGTGTGGTGTGGTGTGGTGTGGTGTGGTGTGGTGTGGTGTGGTGTGGTGTGGTGTGGTGTGGTGTGGTGTGGTGTGGTGTGGTGTGGTGTGGTGTGGTGTGGTGTGGTGTGGTGTGGTGTGGTGTGGTGGTGTGCTGTGTAGTGTGGTGCTGTGTGGTGTGATGTAGTGTGGTGTGGTGTGGTGTGGCTGATGTGGCGTGGTATGGTGTAGTGCGATGCGGTGTGGTGTGATGTGGTGGGGTGGTGTGGTGTGGTGGTGTGCTGTGTAGTGTGGTGCTGTGTGGTGTGGTGTAGTGTGGTGTGGTGTGGTGTGGTGGTGTGCTGTGTAGTGTGGTGCTGTGTGGTGTGGTGTAGTGTGTGGTGGTGTGGTGTGGTGGTGTGCTGTGTAGTGTGGTGCTGTGTGGTGTGGTGTAGTGTGGTGTGGTGTGGTGTGGTGGTGTGCTGTGTAGTGTGGTGCTGTGTGGTGTGGTGTAGTGTGGTGTGGTGTGGTGTGGTGGTGTGCTGTGTAGTGTGGTGCTGTGTGGTGTGGTGTAGTGTGGTGTGGTGTAGTGTGGTGTGGTGTAGTGTGGTGTGGTGTTGCGTGGCGTGGTGTGCTGTGTAGTGTGATGTGGTGCGGTGCGGTGCAGTGTGGGTGGATGGTGTGGTATGGTGTGGTGTGGTGTGGTGCTGTGTGATGTGGTGTGGTGTGGTGTGGTGCTGTGTGATGTGATGTGGTGTGGTGTGGTGTGGTGTGGTGTGGTGTGGTGTGGTGCTGTGTGGCGTGGTGTGGTGTGGTGTGATATGATGGAGTGCTGTGTGGCGTGGTGTGGTGTGGTGTGGCGTGGCGTGGCGTGGTGTGGTGTGATGTAGTGTGGTGTGGTATGGTGTGGTGTGGCTGGTGTGGCGTGGTATGATGTGGTGTGGTATGGTGCGGTGTGTTGTGGTGTGGTGTGGTGTGATATGGTGCGGTGTGGTGTGGTGTGGTGTGGTGTGTTGTGTAATAGCACGAGGCGTAGGAAGATAAGAAACGGGAAACAGGGAAAAAACCAAAGAGTGCTGAAGGTGGTCGTGTGAAAGCAATGGTGCATTTTCCTGTGTTTCACCCCTTCCCTGTAAGGAACAGCGTTGATGTTAGGGTTAGAAATCAAGATAATTCAGCAAAGGTAAGACACACCACTTTAAACTACAATGCATGCAGCTGCCATTTTACGGGAAAATACCGTATGTCCCAAAATCACTACTTCACAGGAGACACAAACAAAACAAACAAAAATCGCATTGCATCTCTGTTTATTAATAATAAATTGCGCATACAGTTGGTTGTTTTGGAAGTCATAAAAGCTAGGCTGGAATAATCCACTGGAACGACAGGAAAACAGTATACATTATACATAGGTGCCAAAAGGTCAGCCTGATCTAATTTGGAACATATGATCTTTCCCCGTAAAACGGCAGAGATGTAAAAATGAGAAATGTGAGGCTAAATTTAACGACTCTGATCTTATAATGGCCATACCCTACAAATCCCCTACGGAAGGATTTTCACGTGTAGGCCATCCTACTACATGCTCCTGACCTGAACCAGTAAACACACTAAAGATGGATTCTTTTGATGTGGTTGGTATAAAAAAAAAAAGGGGGGCTGGGATTTTTTTTTTTTTTGTGGGGCATATTATATACACAAAGAAAGAAAAGAAGTCGTTTTTTTCAATCTTAGTCGCTTTCCTCCCCCCTCCCCTGCATAATGTAGGATGGCCCACATATGGAAATCCTTCCCCTCCTACAAACGACAATATCTAAAGATTTTCTCCCCTAATGCTTGGTTTAGGGTCAAAGGCATATTTCGGGGTAGGGTTAATGACCCCCCCCACCCCACCCCCTCAGAACAGTCCCTATAGATTATCATTATCTAGGTACTTTCACATGTACGCTTTCTCTTTTCGTAACCCTAACCCTACACCTAAACCAAGCTATTCCCCTGGAAACAAAAACATTTTTGATCTAAATCAACCCCTTGCCTTCCTAAGAGTTTATGCATTATCAAGCCAGTCTCTCACTGGCGCCAGATTAAAGTGGCATTTGGAGACAATTTATGAACGTTTCCACTTGAAACGTGCTTGAATAGCTTTAACGTTTATCAGATACCCTAATACTTGCAAAAAACACGGAACTATCAATGTTTAGTATCAGTATAAAACCAAGTAACTGAGCATAGTGTAAAACATGCATGTAAAACTAATGAAAAGGCATCAGGCATCACCGTTAACTAAATGTTATGAGAGATCATTGAAACGGACTATTACAGTGTGACTTAGACACAAACCAAAATAATAACCTTAAATTTTGAGTAAACCATGCTAGGTCCTATCGTATTCTTGTTATCATGTGATTTTTTTTTTTTAAGTTGATACCTGATGTTTAGTTGCTGTTGACAGTTAAAGTATGAGAAAGTAATGAGAAGTGATTGCTGGTGGATGTTGGATGTGTTGACACGTATAAGATGTGATGAAGATGTCGAACCCCTCTCTGACCNCATAAGTTGGCGTAAATACAAATACGTTGATAGACTCTGAAGTGTTACGTATCTATAATATGGTATGTGGGCAAGGGTTGAAGACAGGTTTGTTGGGAATACACAATATTTAGGCATCAGTTAAAATTATATCGAGTAGTTCTAAGAAAGGCATGACCACGGAACGAATATACAGACACTGACAGTACTAATCCGGACAATAAATCAGGAGAGAGACAGAGAGACAGAGGGAGAGAGAAAAAGAACAGCGTGTTCGGCAAAGACATGCACCGAAACGCACAGCAAACGAGGCCATGGAAGTCCTAAAACCTGACCATTGCAGCTGATCAGAATCATCTAAAACCTCTTGTAAAAAAACGATTTTAAAACATATTTTAAAGTAACTGTACTGCCAATTTGAAAAGAACATGAAATACCCCATTTTACAAACATACAGCCGCAAATAATAAATGGAACCAGACTGGTATGTCTTATCTATGAAGATCTCAAATTCAAAGGTCACAAAGATAAAGTAAATATTGCAATTATTTTACACCTAAAAAAAAAAACTAAAACCAAAGACCAAGGCTGAAAGGCAGAATAAAGACTATTATGATTTTCTGCGCCAAAGAGCGCCAACATTACTACGGGGCACCTGCGGAAAGTTTTCAAGCAATCCAAACAAAAGAAAAAGCAGAAAATAAGGCGTATCGAGAAGAAGACACGCTGTAAATGACAATTAAAAAGAAATCGCAAAACTGTATGAAGGCGCCTAAGCGTCTTTTTGCCCTTTTTAATCGTTTTCAAGAATTTACTTGAACGCTTTTCGTGGCTACTACCGGCATTTATTCTAAAATGAGCCAATCGATGATTACTACCAGAAATCCATACACCTAAGAACCCACCCTGTAGGATGCATATGAGTAGCATGATACTTGCAACTGATTATCTTTCTCGTAAACATTTGCTTGTCACATATTTTCTAAGATTCAAGCCCTGAAAATGTGTCTAGAGTTTAAGTAACAGAGAACTTCCTGAAAATATGACAAGTTAATAGCCTGGGAAGTTTTAAAAGTTTTTATTCTAGGAAGTTCTTTTCATGACTTCTCATGAGGTGATTCAAAGTCGGATGAGCTGAAAATAACCAGCCAGTGGGATAAAATGAGCAGGGGTTCTCAACATTTTTTTGAGATATGGGGCCGGTTTTGCATCATTGTAAAGTAATGATGTAAGACTCTGGGAAATACAAGCACTTTATATCATGACAGTTCAAGATCACATCTGCCACCATTGCAGGTAGGCCATATTTTGGGGCGCCAGCCATCATTTGAGAACCCCTGTGCCATGAAGAGATTCCTACGGTACTTATCTGAATACTTTCTTGTCTCAGGCGTGAAAGGACGTTCACTCCAACACTGTTTAGAATCAGTTCTGGCCTTCCCCGGTTCAACTGGTATACAAAACCTGTATGCATGCAGACTGCCTCCAAGCACGATGGTCAATCGCTCATTGAACTGTAAGATCTTGCATTCTTCTGCGTCGGTCACAATGTTACTTGTTCTATCAGACACCAAGCACTATACTGTCTACAATGTCCGCTGTCTTTTCTCGAACACCACGGACTTGACGGGTAATGGGTGGACTTCTTGATTATTTATTTACTCGACTCTGATGGTCATTAAACATTTACAAAGTGATTACATGTGTCTCTGGCGCTAAGTACCTTAGACTCGTAATCGTGATCATAAATTATTGTGAACCTAGATGTCGCCCACCAGAGATGAATTTCTACACCAGTTAGAGCCAATCGCTGTGTTCACCATCTACTGCATGCTGCCCGAGAATTTCGTTCACTTGGGGAAAAAATGTTTTGTCGCAAGCATCAACAAAAGTAAAATAGTTGAACAGAGTCATGTTGCAGGAAAACATCTTACCTACTATATTTATCTCTATGCGATTACGACTCACTGTCGCACAGATCAAATTCGCGCTCACAACAGCACATTCCATTTCTACCTCTCCGTGTGAATGGGGAACGGGAACGCACAACACAGACCGAAAGCTACTGAAGACTATTCGCATGGTCATGTTCAATTTCACTGCAAGTTCTAGGTTTATGAGGCAGTAGCGTTTCAGGTGTGTGTGTACAGGTGTGGAAGGGAAGGAGTGGACACGACACTATAAGCATTCGCCTAATTTAAAAAAAAAAAATGTGAACATTTTTAAAAGGGGAGTGGGGAAGGGGGAAAGGGTTCCACGAGCCCATTGTGATAAGCGCCAAATTTCGGACCGCCTAGAAGCTCGCACCAGCCCTAACACATACATGCTAAATTTTTAATACTTGTTTGAGATTTCTTGTCAAAAGCACTGCCCTTCTTCCATCCGCCTCTCTCTCTCTCTCTCTCTCTCTCTCTCTCTCTCTCTCTCCTTGGCNGTCTCTCTCTCTGTCTCTGTCTCTCTCTCTCTCTCTCTCTCTCTCTCTCTCTCTCTCTCTCTCTCTCTCTCTCTCGGTGTGATGATGCTGTTCGTAGACGACTCAGTTATTACGCATTCACGGTCGTCGGGACAACATGAGCTACATTTCCAAATAATCATTACTTCCGTTTGCTACATCCCCACTGTCAGAGGAATCTGACTGGCCATTATGGTCAGTAACAATGGCTTTCATTGGCTGATGCACCTTTTACTTAGGGACGCAAACTTTGTCTGTCTGTCTATCTATCTATCTATCTATCTATCTATCTATCTATCTATCTATCTATCTATCTATCTATCTATCTATCTATCTATCTATCTATCTATNTCTCCTCTCTCTCGTGTTGATGCTGTTCGTAGACGACTTGGTTATTACGCATCCACGGTCGTCGGGACATCATGAGCTACATTTCCAAATAATCATTACTTCCGTTTGCTACATTCCCATTGTCAGAGGAATCTGACTGGCTATTATGGTCAGTAACACTGGCTTTCATTCAATCATTGGCTGATGTACCTTTTACTAAGGGACGCAAGATTTGTCTATCTATCTATCTATCTATCTATCTATCTATCTATCTATCTATCTATCTATCTATCTGTCTGTCTCTGTCTGTCTGTCTCTGTCTGTCTGTCTGCCTACCTACCTACCTACCTACCTACCTACCTACCTACCTATCTATCTATCTATCTATCTATCTATCTATCTATCTATCTGTCTGTCTATCTATCTATCTATCTATCTATATAGATATCTATCTGTACACAAACATTTATAGTTTACGTCAACGGGAAGAGAGTTTTATTGGAGTTGACTCATTAAAATCAAATTAGCTGTAAGGGAGGCTCGGAGGGGAGGTGACGATCCTTCCTTTAGTGAAAAAATTCCTCGTTTCGGCGCACCTTTCAAATACGTTCTCTGCTCGGACTCTCTCAGGGGACTGCATCTCTATCGCATGAGTGCCAAAGAATCAAATCAAAGTGCGTCCCAAAAAGTTTTAGATTTTTATTTCATTAATTCAAATTGGCCCTGTGAATTATGAATGTCATGGGAATGACAGTGTGTGTGTGTGTGTGTGGTGGGATGGAACTAAGAGAAGGGTTTGGTGGGGAGGACAAAGTCAAGAATGAGAGAGAAAAGTCAGCAGGAAAGTGGTAAAGACAGAGAGACGTACAGATAGATGGGAAGCTTAACAGTCACATCTTATGACCAACTAAAGGAAACACGAGGGAATATAGCTTGCTTCATTTGATGGACTTATAACAAACATCAGAATAAAAAGATCATCGTAAAATTCTTGATGAGGTCACTTAAGATTCACGTCCCAAGCTACGCCCCTGAACCGAGCTAAAACTGAATTATACTGTGAAAAAAGTTTTTAAAAAAAGATCAGGGTCTTCTCTTCACACTTTGGCTGATGTAGCACTGCGCACTGAGAGGAAAGAAAACAAAGAAATAATGTAGTCTATATTTTACCTACACCCGAGGCTGAAACAAATCTAATAAATGTCCTTTCGACGAAAATAAATCGGCATGTAAAGAGATATTATGGAAAGTGGCGAAGAGAGAAATACGGAGGAAGACGGGCTGAAAAAGGCGAAATATACATAAAGGGGAGGAGGAGGAGCAAACTTATAAAAGAAGTTCACGGCACAGATTTATCTCAATTCATACTGGAAAATAGCCAATTCAAAAAGTACACAATACGTTAAGAACGTGTGGTTTATCTAAGCGACGCCCTTGTATTTGCTCTTGGATATGCTTATATTATAGTTAGGAAGTGATCACCATTTCACATATTCGCGCTAATCTCTTTATCCAGCAAAAAAACATTTAAAAATTTAAAAATGCAACTTCCGGAGGCATTTGGATAAGTGTGCAGGTAATTTGGTGTCCGTGGTGATGTGGAATGCATAAACAAAAACAATGAGTCATCCCCTTCCCATTTTTCATTCTCTCTCTCTCTCTCTCTCTCTCTCGCGTTCTCTCTCTCTCCTCTCTCTCTCTCTCTTCCCTCCCTCCAATCCCCACCTTGCTTTCACATACATAGATACACAGTATACAGGGACGCAGAGAGAGCGAAAGATAGAGAGAGAGAGAAAGAGAAGGAGAGAGAGAATAGCAATACTTAAAGAATAAATATATTCTTTTCAACGCATACTTATGGGGAAGGGGGTGCGGTTGGTGGNTCTCTCTCTCTCTCTCTCGCGCGCGCGCGCGCGCGCGCTCTCTCTCTCTTCTCTCTCTTTCTCTCTCTCTCTCGTCCCTCCCTCCCTCCAATCCCCATCTTGCTTTCACATACATAGATACACAATATACAGGGACGCAGAGAGAGCGAGAGAGGATAGAGAGATAGAGAGAGAGAAAGAGAAGGAGAGAGAGAATAGCAATACTTGAAGAATAAATACAGTGTATATTTTTTTCAACGCGTACTTGGGGTGGGGGGCTTCACAGGATGACTTTGGCCAGCGTCTTTTAGTGCCCTATTCGGTCATAACTCCAGTTTTAACAATGAAAATGAACATACACTGTACATGCAGCTCCTTTCTACTCTCCTCTTCTCCTCCTCCCTCCTTCCTTCCCCCCTTCCTTTACCCTCACAAATTTAATTTCTTGTCGTCCGACGCGGGGCCACCTACAAGCGCGGCGCCCAGGGCAAGGGCCCATGGTGCCAATGCCTAAATCCGCCCGTAACAATACAGTACACAATCTCTGCATAATATACCTGATTATCGAACTTTGGCGTCCTATTGTATTAGTTTCAGTGACTGTTGAATTAACAAACAGAGCAATGAACTCCTTAAAAGTTAAAGCGGGCATTATTTACATTGTTGCAGTTATTTACTTAGTTGTAATGTTCCTGTATGGATTATTCCCTACGATAATGAGAACAGGGCGAGATGGAAACAGAAATCATTCGTAAATACCGTCTCCCAGGGTAGTGGTTAGTAGTGTCCATGTGAAAGTGATTTGAGATGAATTTGGGCTCAGAGTGACAGGACAGAGAAAGAAATGGAGATAACACGGAGAGAAAACAGAGAGGGGATGAAGAAGAGAGACAGTGTATGTAAGTGAGTGAGAGAGAGAGAGAGGGGGAGAGAGAGAGAGAGAGAGAGAGAGAGAGAGAGNAGAGAGAGAGAGAGAGAGAGAGAGAGAGAGAGAGAGAGAGAGAGAGAGTAGGCTTACATTTAAGTGCAGTGAAGTAAAATGCAAAAGCAGAAGGTAGTTTTAGTCTACTTCCCCAGCGATGCTTAGTTTCCTTCGGGCTAAAACAAACAGAGACACCCTTAAAGACGACTTCACATGATTCCATATTTCGTTTGTATTTCGACTGGAACCACATCTAATGCACCCTTTGCATTTTGGTATGCCACCTTCCACATCAAATCCAAAGAGAGATGCACTAGAACGGCACACCAAAACGTTCCCAAGTATTTAACAGTTGATTTCGAACAAAATTTTCATGTGAAACATCGAAAAAAAAATTGAACTGTGTGAACACCCCTTAAGAAAAACCGGCAGTGGCTCCAAGCCCACCTGAGCTAAACCTCAAGTTATTAAGAATAATCTAAGGTGACTTGACATGAGTTTTTAAAGTAACAGCATGAAGCCACAGTGAGAACTGGCACATCCTGATTAAACGATGTGTGTCAAACTGAAGACGTTAGCCTTGTCTACGGACTTATCCACTCACGCCGGTTTATTTCTACGGCTGCACTATCACAGCATGACGGCCGAGTTCAAAGCAGGGATTCTCAAATTGTGTTCTTGGTGGGCATNCTGGAACCACAACTAATGCACCCCTTTGCATTTTGGTATGCCATCTTCCACATCAAATCCAAAGAGAGATGCACTAGAACGGCACACCAAAACGTTGCCAAGTATTTAACAGTTGATTTCGAACAAAATTTTCATGTGAAACATCGAAAAAAAAAAATTGAACTGTGTGAACACTCCTTAAGAAAAACCGGCAGTGGCTCCAAGCCCACCTGAGCTAAACCTCAAGTTATTAAGAATAATCTAAGGTGACTTGACATGAGTTTTTAAAGTAACAGCATGAAGCCACAGTGGCAACTGGCACATCCTGATTAAACGATGTGTGTCAAACTGAAGACGTTAGCCTTGTCTACGGACTTATCCACTCACGCCGGTTTATTTCTACGGCTGCACTATCACAGCATGACGGCCGAGTTCAAAGCAGGGATTCTCAAATTGTGTTCTTGGTGGGCATACCCTCTGACGCCAACAGGAATTCCAGTACCTGTTCTCATTAAAGGTACACCTATACCAGTTGGGGAACCCCTTGTTTAGGTTCAATGTCAGAGACTCTCATACTGTGATAGATAAGCAGACCCTAAAGCTGATTCCACAGCTTTGAGGCAGGGACGTAATTATCAAAATAAATCCCCCTTCCCGAATTGGTGGGTGAGTGGGTGAAGCCACACCGTTTTGGGGGGGGGGGGGGGNGGGGGGGAGATGAGGAGGGATGAGGGAGACAAAGTGGCTGTGGCCCTGCCTCAAAGGAAGCTTTTCCAAGAAAGAGAAATACACACAGACGAGAACATGATATCCTTTAGATTTGGCAATAAAAGGCATAAAACAGTAGAAAGCTGTCCACTGTTAGTGAAGTGAGGGTACGCGAACTGTGAAAGTGTGGTAACCTCTGGTTACTTTGCTTAGACTACAAGGTAGTCTCAACAAGTCGTATCTGTGAACTTTTGGATAGCTAACAAGAGGCGAGGCTGTTTTCATTGGGTTTGTGGAAGAGGCATAAAGCATGTTTTCATGGCTTTCTATGCGCTTCGTTGGCTTTTCTCACAAATGAAATGTGATACATATATTTAAATGGGCCCCTTTTCAGGCAATTTGGCGCAATGGATACTACAGTTTACTAGTGTACAGTTGCCACACTACACTGCCTTAGCCCTGAATCAGCAAATTCTACCAATGCGTGTGACGCTTCCTACATTCCACGCCCTACTTCCTAAGGTATCATTCATGAACATAAAACCTAATGTCTGATGCGCATTACAATTTGGCAGTTCCGTCCTCAACCTTGCAATATTGCAGTTTGTATTAATGTAAAATTCATGAAAGAAACTGACGCAACCTTTTACCCTGCTGTAAAAATTACAAAATCTCGATATTCAGGTTACACCGGGGCAATAGTGTCTAAACAATGTGAATAGAAATACAGTTATTTGCTTGCGATGGGTAAAACGAACAACAACAAAAAAAAAGCTGCAGAGTCTGGCATGGTGAGAGTGAATCGTTCCTACCTTGAGATATTTTTTGTTTTGTTTTGTTTTTGATCGTTAAAATGGCAAGGGCGGCGTTTTAACAGCATAGAAGGTCTTGTTTGAAAATGTATCTTAAAACCTAACTTTCTTGTTTGAAATGTATCTTAAAACTTAACTTTCTTGTTTGAAATGTATCTTAAAACCGAACTTTCTTGTTTTAAATGTATCTTAAAACCTAACTTCCGGCTTTGTGAACGAAATGGAAGGAGCGGGCGGGGGAAGGTTCCAAGACCCTCTGCATGAGCATTCTTCATCATTCTTAAGAATTCACTCATCAGCCCACCTCTCCAACAGTTTAATGTAAAAGTGCACGACAATTAATTAGTTGTGAGAAACCTGACGCTGGAGTCGATGGCTGCATAAATCTGTTTGTCTAACCTGCCATACCAGTGTTCTTGTGCTAATTTTAGACCTGACAGCCTTTCTTACGCTACAAAAAAAAAAAAAAATGATGGAAAGGTAGACTACGGCGTCGGTCTAATTAGTACAGAAATACTCCACACCAGATGACTCAAACTTGAAAACTTCCAGGGTAACCTAAGTACCTTTTACCCCATCAAGGTGAACTAATTTGGGGCATCAGTTTACCCTTCGTTCTTCACCTGGAGTGGTAGAACAAAAGTAAGGGGAGGTGTAGGTGGTGGGTGGGAGGAGGAGGAGGAGTCAGTTGCCCAAGTCCTTAGAAAAGAAACATCGTACAGTCGCTCTCTCTCATTTTTCTATAGAAAATGTGCTTTCCTTTGCTAATATGAAGGGTAAGGCACCTGAAAAATGTAGTTTGGTTAAAACTAAAGCTGTTGTATTCTGTAATGTTGGGCAGATTCATCATCTCTTAATGTTTTGATATCTCTTTTTCTCTCTCTTTCTCCTAAATGCCATCTAGTCTTCTCCCTTTTCTTTACTACTACTACTACTACTACTACTACTACTACTACTACTACTACTACTACTGCTACCACTATCATTACTGTAACCGAGTGGAAAGGCGTAGTATAGAATTCATTCTTTATAATTAAAGGGGGAGGAATGTGAGTTCAGTCTGATAAGTTTTCAGATGGTACATATTATTTTAGGAAAGTTTGTCACCAGGAATTTTACCAAATTACTGTGAATGATCCATTTTGAGAAGATGGGTCGAAAGAAACCTACACAAGAAATTTCTTGTCCGTGCCGGGGATCGAACCAGGGTTATCTCAGCTTGCAAGTCTGAATGTGGTACCACTACACTACAGGGACGCTAACTTCACAGCAATTTAATTCTTATATATACCTACAGCCTAAATATGTTCCCTAACTTCCACGTTCGAGCCTAAAGCTCACCTGTGACCCTAACACACTTACCGACTGCTCACACTACTACTACTACTACTACAACTACTTTTATTAACACTACTATTACTCCTCACTACTCCTATAACTGCTACTGCTATCACTTCAGCGAATACTTGTACTACACTACTAGAACTACTGCTGCAGCTTTTAGGGCTGTTACTATTACTTTTGCGATATCTACTGTGTCTACTTTTGCAGACTACAACTATGGCTGCTGCTATGTTTGATATAAAGCCTATAACCGGCAAAATTTCTGTAAGCCTTATTTTAGCACTGCTTCTATCATTACTCCAGCAGCGACTGCTTCTCCACTGTTCTTCCTCTCATCCACTCTATTACTCTTATTCTGTCACACATTGTTATCTAGTATACTACTCTTATCTTTTACCTTTTCTCCTGTCTTTATAAAGTTTTAAGGACAGATGACACCGGCTATGTCTTACTATGCAGGTAAACAGGTCGGAGATGGATCACCAGTTTCAATAATAAACTCCCTTTCTCGCGTAGGCGTTGCACTGTGCCAATCAGCCCAGGCATCTTAATGTATTATTAATGACATATATGTCACCTTCCTAATTAGAACGGCTAGTAGAATATGTCTATATTTAGGACCGAAGACTCGAGCAAGGCAGTCTCTAGATCTAGAAGCTAACAAGAGCGTTTTCTACGTCAATCCACTTAATAGCGTACCGCATTATAGAGATAATCGCGACTCACAATCTTTTTCGTATCATGTAATGCTCATGTAGATTATTAATCATTTCCTGTCTGAGACCCAGAATAATATACACCATCTGGAATATCTGATCATATCGAGCCTAATGTTATTATATTTGTACAGTACCAGCTGCTCTAATCATTAACTTCAAACAGGCCTACGTATGTGGCGTTCATTATGATAGAGACCCTCGTCTGGTACGTTCATAATTTATCACTTTGGTTAGAAATAAAAAATTAGATGTCAATACTTTGTTTTACAGTACTTAAATCTGTTTTTTTTTCAAAGTCCAGGTCACACTTTTCAGTCAACGAGTCTATCATTTTTGGAGGGGAAGAGGGGGGAGGGGAGAGGTGAATGATGGAGGTAGGTAGAAAAATGGGCATGATGCACTCGCTTTGGCTTTGAGAGCGGAAGCACACAGGAAAGATCTAAGATGGCATAGAAGAATCTTGGGGGGAGGGGGGAGGGAAAGGAGGGGAGAGGGTTAGGAGCGAGGTACCAGTCTCACAAAAGCTGTATGGATCCATCGTTTCCTTTGAAAGAAGCAGTGACAGTGAAGCAAAATAAGCTGTTGTAAAAGTGACGGTGGTCATAACTAGTTATAGTTGACAATATGTCTAATTTCCACTTTACATACGAAAAAGGATTCTTGGCTATCTAAGAACAGCTCGCACTACTCTTTAACAGCTCAAAGCAAATCGTCTTATGTTTTTTTTCCCCGGGAAGAGGTGGGGGGAGGGTGGAATATGTTCGAAAGCTTTTTTTTTTAAATTCCATTTTCTGAGAAGAAAGCAGGCATTTGGGAAATTGTCTCTAGTCTAAAGGCAACAAAGGCAATGCGTATCGCAGTTGAAAATATCTGTCTCTTTATACATGTATAGTGATAAGCCCTGCTCAGCCTCAAAGCGTGTCTAAGTACTAGCTGGTTGAAAAGCCATTCACTGCCGCGTCCGAGGTGACTTTTTGCATATTTTGTGAGAAACGGCTTTGGTTTGGAATACGCTAATCGGAAAAAAAAAATGGCCGTGTCAGTCACCTATGAAACGGTCGACAGCTCTTCTCCTTGTTCACGATATCACAAGGTGTTAAAACAGGATACCAAGCATCAAGTCATGTTGTACAGTATAGGTGTAATGAAAAGAAATTCCAAGGCGCCCTGGCATGCGTGACCAGTCATAACTTTACATGAAAGCAGAAGAAAACATCAACAAGTATCCTAGGCTAGATCTAGAATGAGACTACTGTACCATGCATCACAGTCGAGAGCTGGCTCTTGCTGGCTTTTAGCAGTCTAGCGAAGAGACGCAGTAAAAGTATGCTACATGATAATACATGTTCCGTTTGTAACATCGTCTTTGACATTATTTGTGTAACGCGAAGTCACTCATCCGTTACAGTTACAGAGCCAAAGATGTAAGGCATGCGCTCTTTTGTTATTAGGAAGCGACGCTACATTAATTTGTGTTCGTTCGTTGGTGCTTTTTAATATATATACATGTATTTGACAACAGCGTTCACGAGCGATGGCTATATTGCCTTTTCCCACCTCCATCCACTCCTGATAAGTTGGTTTTTTTTTGTTTGCTTTGCTCAATTTCTTCAATCTTTACCTTAATGCAAGAATAATAAAAGCAATTCCTATATGCCTTGACCCATTCCGCAAACTGCTGCGTATAACACAGTATAACACTCAATAAAGCCTTGATTTCATTTAGGGTATTCGGATATTAGCCTGAAACATTCGACCGGAACATCAAAATATTGCTGCTACTATGAATTCCATGTCCATCAAAGTTAACGGCGTTGGGCGTACCACGGTAAATTTAATATCTGCGGCTTTATCGACATTCGATATTTCATAGTTTGAAAGACTGGATGGATAGTTAAGGATAGAGAATAAACAAAACTGATCTGTTGATGTAAGCGACTATATCCTTCATGTCGAGATTAGGTATATGTGAAGGAATACAATCTCTGCATCAAGTCGAATCAGTGTTTGCAAAGACCTAACTTTAAAGAGTGGGTCTAAATCGCCCCGCATCTCAGATTTGTGCGTGACCTTGATTCGAATCTGTACCTTAATCTATTAATCCAAGGCCCTGATTTGGCCTGATCTCTGCCAATAATGATTTCCTAGTACTGATATCCTAATCACATTGATCCAGCCGCGATCTAACAATGAGGAAGTCCTGTAAAGGTGGCAATGCAAAGCTCTATATTAGACTCGTTTATCTCAGGATTTAGAAGTTCACGAACATCATCTATTGCAAGATTTAACATAACAGGTGTTAAATGTATAGTACTTACCTTGACTACAGAGTGGGAGACACAGAGGGCAAAGCATGCAAATGTTACCGGTATCAAAAAATGTCAACACTCGTATATAATGGTATCAGTCGTGGAGAGGCCTCTACGTTTATCTCAGGTGTTATGTAGCTGCAAAACACATGCTGTCGCCGGCTCGAGACATTTCAGGCCTATACCAGTTAGAAATGTTGTTCAGTCCATCCGCATGGTTAATCCCACACAGAAGAAGAGGTTTTACTAAAGAAAAAAAAAAGGGATGAAGAAAAACTTTCATTGACAGCGCAGACCTTGCTGCGGGCCAACGCTACACAAGCACAGCGGTAACAGGACACACGAATGCCGCCCATCAATACAATAACACAAGCCGCGGGGAAAATCGATACGGAACACACGGGCCGGCTGTGTGTGCCTCTATCACTTACATGTCCCGATGATTACACTACACTCCGATTGCCCAACACTTTATGAAGCAGATGGTTTTTGACAGTGCTGTGCACTATATCATGCACAGCTGTTCCTCTTCGCCTTCCTGTGTCTCTTCAACTTCCAAAAAAGTGCTAAAGTTAAGGCCCTTGCTAACTTTCACACATCCGTTTCATTCCAACGGTGAGAAAGAATAAATAAAAAGAATGTTGAGCGTTCGCTTTATAAACGACCAACCCTTCCTGTTGGTCCCAACTAGACTAGTCCAAACCGCCGAACTGTAACAAACTGCTTACATTTCCAACTAGTTTTTGCCTCCAAATAAAGATACCCTATTGAAAATGATGTTTACAAGAACGCAACAGGTGAGGTTACCGGACCCTAAACTTTTAGTTTCCGCCACAACTTTTCATGGCATGCTGCGGCGGTGACCTGAAAGTAGGTTAACGGTCACGGTAGAATTGTCCCTGGGTTAGGTCACATGCAGATTGTGTTGAGAATAGCAGTACAGGTAAAGGTACTGTTCAGGAATCAGGACAAACTACTTTTGACTAACAACAGGATCCCTACCGCGACATGGCACTCGGGTGTGTCATAGAGTGCCCTAATAGGCTGGTAAGTACTATGACCAATAAACAGCGTTACTGCATACTGTAATCACAGTGTCCAGTGAAAGGGGGAGAACTGGAGATCTGCATTAGGGAACAGATGAAAATACTATGTGCAGTGAAAGAGATGCAGAAAACAGGCCGATATGGCAAGAGCGGGTCGTGGAAAGATCATGAACCCAAATATAGTTAATTTTCGCCACGAGTACGTTAATTCTATGGAGCTATGGTGGTGAAATAAGTTTTAACAAAGTTTTGAAAAATGAGAGAGAGAGAGAGATAGACGAACAGAGAGAAAGAGAGAGAGAGAGAGATGACATAGGAGTGGGACAGACCTGATTTTTTTAGTATATGTTAGGGTTCACAAATGCACATCATTCTACAAATTGCGAATGAGGATAATAATAATTCAAAACCAAGATCTCTCTCATCACAAGTAGACATTTTCTTATTATGTAGGATCTAGTCTGTTATTAAACTGCATTGAAGTGTGCATACAAAGTCCCCTCCACACCCCCCCCCCCCCCCCNCCCCCCCCCCCCCAAAACAAAAAAAAACCAAACACACTGTTGACTCTCTGCAACATGCCTGATGTCAGGTGTGTGTGTAATATCCTCTTTCCTATTCTTTTTGACGCTCCTGGGGTAGTTATGAAGTTTCATATACTGTATTTCAATTGGTTCACCAACTGTCTATCCAACTTGTGTCTTTGTATGTCTTTCAGCCAATCAAGACAAGTCATTTTTTGGCTAAATTAAATTACTGATATTATGATGTACAAGATCAAACATTTCAGTAGATGAACAAAAAAAAAACATTCTGATTTAGCATATCTTTATACTGTACTACACAAGTTTTATAACATACTTCACAAATCTGAAGTTTATTCACAATTACTGGCCATTTCCCCATAAAAGCAGTGTTTTTGTGTATGGAAATGATTTCACCCTCAATTTATGCTGGAAACCAATTTTCGAAATTGGATGTCCCTATTCAATCTTCGAAACGATCAATCTTCTTTTGTTCCTAGTTTAGTGACATAAGCCTCCTTTTGAATGGCTGAGCAGGCAGAACTATGCATCACACAATACACCATGATTCCTTCTTTGTTTATAACATAATTCTCGAGGTAACCTACTGTAGACCTTAGATAGATGTAATCACTGCCAGTCTGCAGTTATCCAGTGTGTATGTGATACACAGAAAGAAAACGTATAATACCAGAGCAAAAGGAAGATATGTTCTTCATCAGTCACGGCGACCACAGAAACATAAAAAGCTGCTTCCAAAATTTGGAATTTTCCAGACAAAAGAATACTGTCTTTATTACAAAATTTTGTGTAAAGAGGCAAAATTTTAACGAAATTTTTCAAGAAAATAACCTACTAATTGTGGCATCCATACCATCATCATTTTTCATACACTTAATGGTATGATTTGCCCATGTCAAATGACATACTACTGATTCACAATCAGTAACACAGCCATGTGACATCTCTGGATGAACAGTATCGCTTTTCATCATCTACTCCACTGCTAAAGGACAAATAATGACATCACTTTCACAGCAGATAACTTTCCATACTGAATAGCATCTCATAATGGGATCCTGTCCTGCATTCATCATTACTGCATGCCACCTTATAATGGCTTTGGGGTATCATTCCTATTAGGAATATTTTCAGATGACAATCAGTATGATTTTCTCTCATCACTTTCACTTCACCTTGCAGGCTCAATAAATTAGCATTATTACTAATATTACTCAAATTACAATGAAATCCTCTCTGATCAGTAGTGCTAATAATTATGGTAAAGCTAAATGAAACTTCTATCTTTCATTGACTTTACCTCTTGTTTCATAACCAAGTGCACCCACTCACAAGACACATTGACTATTGTATTACATAATTATTTTATTGTCATTGAATATCAACAAGATACATCCAAAACAACTGACATTATGGGACATGACGAATCAACAGTAAGGAGATGGTACATAGTGATCCATTTGCCTATGCTGTCTCTGTTCTGTATAACACATGATGTAGACAAAGCTATATGCCCTTATACATCACTACAGATGATCTGTCTACATCTTTATACAAAATTTTCAGAAAGGCCACACTGGAAATTGGGCCTATTAAGTCCTAGGACTCACACTAACATAATAATAACAAATAATAATAATGCCGTTTATAAATCAAATTTTGTATCCAGGCTGATGCCTGCTCACATGACTTCACACCATTATTACCCCGGCAAGCCAGATAACTCCAGGACTTTTTCCACTCCCTTAGGAGTATACAGTGCCCCTGCCAATTAAAAGTGCTGAACACTTGCATTTTGACAAGATCTTTCACTGCCTATAGCGAGGTACCCATTTTACAGATGGGTGGACTGAGGAAAATGTGAATGATATGCTTTCCCAAAGCACTTACAACATAATTGCGCTCAGGAATCGAAGCCATGATCTTTAGATCGTGAATCCAATGCCACAATCATTCAGTCACGCTGCTCCACCGAGCATAAAGCAAATAGAAATGGCACAAGGAGTTCTAGCAATTCCTAACATGGACTTCTGAAGTTACTTCAAACTAGGTTTCAGAACTCATCCAGATGACTTTGTAAATGGATCACCATTTACATGAATCAATAGTGGTGGCACATGATCAAATGCACATGCACATGCCTAACAGACGGCACACTGCAATGGTAAATAAAAGTGATTACATGACAGACAGTGGCATTATGTACCACATCTCACAACAGGAGTGTTTTTTCATGACAGCGGTGAGCACAGCCCACAAAACTGACATGTTTCATGTGCCTTATTATAACATAGTGAATCATAGTACAGTTCGCATGATGAAGATGCTGATCACTGATTGCATCAGAATAAACAAAGAACACGGATTTTCATGGTCATACAAAACCTCTGGTTAAAATACAATACTGATAGATCAGAAATATCAGTCCTAAAGGACACAGCTTTTAAGAAAAGCATATTATATGAGCTCAACAGAAACAATAGACAGTCTCTCACTGCACATCAATACAGCAAATAATGCCCATCCCAACACCATGCCTGACTATTTGTGTTAATAAAGATACAGGCTACAGTTGTTGTCTTCTTAAACTCACTAGTGTCTTGAGAAGATCTGAGTAATCAATAAGTACCGCAGCATAAAACCACAGACTAGAGAACCAAGCATAAAAAGCAATCTATTTAAGGATTTCATAGAAGGCTCCAATGCAATTTGGGAAAAAAAAAATTTCCTTTCCACATCACACAATAATTAACACTCAACAAATTCTGGAGATCCCTAGGTGAGAAAAGACACTTTCTGAAGTGCTATTTCTCTGTATTGTATTGGCCTAAAGATTAACACGTCCCTTACTGGTAAAACTTCCTTTCACTGGCTAAGGCCATCTGATATGAAATGATTTCATGGTTTTAATGATTCAGAGCCTAATGGGATGCCTCCCTGCAACAGAACGCCCCAAAGAAGTTATTTTTTCTTCCTTAAAACATTCATAAATGAGGGGAAGGGGAATCCCACTGTGCCCTTCAGATTAACTTAAAAATCAAATGTTGTCATTCAAATTTGAGAAATTCTTAACTAGCAACTCCTCTGTGATCCTGTGGCAAGTGTTGAAGATTTCAGGAATCAACACATTCATACTTTCACTTGCAATCCGCAAGAAAGATTACATCAATGACAAACTTTCTTACAAAAATGACATGGATGTTTTAAGTACTTTAGATGTACCAATAATAATGTGACATCAGTTGAAGAAAGCTACTGAAAGGATAAATCTTTGGTGTTGCTTCATATTCTTCAATTCTGACAAAAATACCCTCCCGATTCTTGCAATTTGCACACCAACTACTGTGAAATACCAGCTCTGACAATTGAAAAAACAAAAATTCTGAAATGAGACTATCATATAATTACAGCAACTTAATTCCAATTGTACAAGCTCCTTTGTATATGCCAATCTTAAGTTCATATTAAACATATTTGTGAATTTGTGTTTCAATGACGGGACGTCTTACCATCATAAGACTAACACTAACTCTGCATGCTAAACGCTACTAAGAAAGCATTCAGCACTACTGCACTGTCGTAATTCTTACGATGGTAAGAGATCTCCTCTTTCATGACAAAGCTCTCAAACAGCTGGCCTACGTAATAAAAAAACATGTGCACAGCAATTTAGTTATCATCCTTTCATCAATGGGTCCTACTGTATGAAATATCAATGTGTCTCTCTTTCAGCAAGAATCATCTCAAGTGAACAGTTAGCAAAACTAACATACTGCAGTCCTAACCTTCTTACATGCTCATCACTATAATAAACTGTCAGGATGCAGTCATAAGTTCCAACCTCTAAAACAGGTCTCAGAAGGTAATCACTGAACGAATGCTGTGGAATAAATGAGAATTTCATGTCAAGATATGACCCAAAAAAAATTAGTTACTGGAACGTGCTCTCTCACAATTATATTTGAATGACTATGATCGTGTGAATCTATTCACAGATCAGAATGTAAGAAATAATACTAGGGATAATGCGACTATCCAAAGACGACATAGGTAAATATAAAAGTGTAATTCACCTTTATGAAAAGTTAAAATAAGCTTTTCACATGGTTCAACTAAGCCAGCCAATGCCTTCCTTTTAATTCCTTCACAGCTTTGTTTTCCATTCACAATGTCTGTTTACCAACAACCATAACGATTACTCAGTCATTCATGCACTCAGGCCTCATTGTCATACCATAGCATATACAAGAATGTTTGTCCTGGCTGGCTGATATGGGAAGGTGCAGCGAATGGCATCTTGTGAAACACTCAATCTGATAAGGGAACCATTCATGTCCGTGTATTTCTTCATAGAAAGTTCAAAAGCTCTTTCGCCTTGCCATATCGTACTCTACATCTATTTTACATACTACATCGCCCAGTGACTGAAGACTGGAACTAATTAGAGACAATGATGATATGCTTGCCACTGAAGATCTATTCATTAAGACATCATTCAACATTATCATCATTTCTTCTGCAAGTAGTGAATAAACAAAGTCGTGAAACTGAAGCATCAAGCAGATAATGGGAAGGGGGTTTGTATCTATGTGCTGAGAATGTATGTTGCATAATGCATCAACATAGCAGGGGTAGAGAGACATGGAGAGAGAATGAGAAAGACAACTAAAAAAAGTAGAGAGCTGAGATTCCATGCAGACCACTCCTCTCACCTCTGGCCAGAATGCATGTAATGGAAAGCTTCATTGATCTTGTCTAGGTGAAGGGTGAAAGAGACAAACTCATCCACCTTGAGCTCTTTCTTCATGTATTCTTCAACCAGCTTAGGGACGGAGTCACGACTTTTCCACCCTGTGGACACAGCAGCACAAAAATGATGAAGATATCCATGAAACTGAAGAGAACTGTACAAATCATTTACACCAGATAACATCAAAGTATCAAAGAAATGGTAGGTATATAGTCTGCATAAATGTTTGCATTGTATTGTTAAAAAAAAATATTCCTTTACTTATTTGTCAAGACAGCCACCCGTTGCCAATGTTAGGGATAATAACTGGCCGATCAGCTGATACTGGGCTGCAAACTTTGACCATGGCCTGACTTGGTTGGTGCTGACACGAGAATTCAGTGTAGATGTGAAAACTGGTTCGACTGTAGTGTTACAAGGGTTATTGCACTCTGATTGAGGCTACAGAGTTTCCCATGGGCAAGAAACACAATTACATTCCACAGGACACTGTCCATCTAGACTTCCTAAATGTAAGATACCAAAGCCTTTTTTCATAAGACCTTGGTTCTGTATCATCACCTATGCTGTCCTTACATCTCCAGAATGTATCACTTGATGAAGACTGGCATGATGCAAGGAGTATCAGCACAATGGTAAACTGGGATGAAAATTCATAATCTCATTAGAATATTGCATTTACCTCACGACAAGGTTGGGTGAACATGAGGTTGGCTTGGGGTGTCTGACATCTGAAAGAAACACCTGATGGCACATGCAGAAACCTGCAAATTGGGGTGTGTATTGTGTAGCCTTTATGCAAACTGCTTCAACAAGAAATATATATCTAAACTCTGGAAATGACAAAGAGTGACTTTGGTAGTTGACAATATCTTTCAAAAGCTTTCAAAACAGACATCTGGAACAATGGCGTATCTGACCCGGCAAATCATTCTCGGCCATATTGTCGACTAATTAATTTGGCTGGATTATAAAGTTCAGTACTGATGACACACCTCCAAAAGCTGACCCTCTCCACACACGTCCAGTGACCAGCTGGAATGGACGAGTACTGATCTCTTGACCAGCTGCAGCGACACCAATGATAGTGGACTCTCCCCAGCCCTTGTGACAACATTCAAGGGCGGCTCTCTGTGAAAATGCATGGATAATTTGCTAGTGTTATTTTCAGTCAATACAGATAAGTCAACACATAGAATGCAATGTGATATCATAACATATAAGGTGAGACATTAAAAATTCTGAAGAAGTTGCTGTTAACATTGCGTAATCGCAACTCTTTGGGACTGTGGAAAAAAAAAAATTGCCATAAAAAGGAGTTGTGATAATCCAGTGACTTTTAATAAAAAAAATATAACATTCTATTAGAGGATGATGTTGCAAATAAGCAAAAACTGTGATATTCAGATTGCAATTAAGCAGACTGACTGTACAGAAGATGAGGTGGTCGTGGATTCTCATGATTTTTTTTAAAACATAACACGGCAGGTTGTCACAACAATACCTCTGAATCATGAGTAAACGCAGAATGTTTCCATTTTCAGACTTTTGCATTAACATGTTAAAATTCATGCATTCCTTCTAAATTAGGTTGATCCTAACATATCGTCGGTGAAAGTCTCTAACCTCGTAAGTCCGCGATTTTTCAAAAATCACTTTTGGTCTATTAATAACATTACAAGGGGTCCACAACCTTGTTTAAAAAAAACATGCCCTACTATTCTTTAGGTATCTAGAATACGATCTATGTAAAAAAAGAGAGTTTAATACCCGGTAGCCTAAAAACAATTAGTTTTTTGTCTCTCCTGAAAAATTTGCTCTGGTGGACTTACGAGGTTAGAGACTTTCACCGGCGATATATCAGATACATCTGGGAAACAGTTCATCTGGCAGAGAACCTACCATTGTATGAACATTCCCAATACATTCAAAAGTGAAGTCAAAACCTCCATCAGTCTTGGACATCACCACTTCCTGTATTGTCTTGTCAGGGTAATCTTTAGGGTTGATGAAAGCTGTCATCCCAAACTCACGAGCTGAGGACAAAATACATCACGAAGTTCTAGCTCTATATATGGTGAACTTTTATTCCTGAATTCTTCCTGTTCCCAGCAATAGAGTTGATCTCTTCCATTTAATTCAAAAGGGATGCTGGTGGTCTCTGCTACAAATCTATATTGTGGATTGAAATGTCACCTCTGTAAATATACTCATGATTTAAATAAATCTAAGTAAACAATTTCGATAAGCTCATCATGAAAATTCCTTGGAAATAACAGAAGACTGATTGAGGATGTGGGGATTCATCAACTTCAGTTTCCACAAAAATTTCATGATAGTGACATTTCTATAAAGTTATTGTATGTTTGAATTTCAGGGACTGAAAAAAACTGGTCGCTTTAACTTTACGACAAGTTCTTGAATATCTTTTAAAAAATATTTAATCCCTTCACTGCCTCATGCCCTAGAAAGTCTCAGGCCTGTGAGATCATGATTTTGTGAAGAATGAAACAGAAGAAACATCATTATTACTACACCCTATTTGATTATTGACTCAGTTTTGTCCCCTCCTTAGAAAATATTACATATATGAAAAATTTTGAATTCTTTAGAGGTTTTGTATTTTGAGAATTTTACTTGAAATCCCTGGCAATGAATGGGTTAATAAAAAAAAAAATATTTACCAGTCTCAGCCTTAGCAGGATTAATGTCAATGCCGAAGATCTGTGAAGCCCCAGCCTTCTTGCAGCCCATGATGACAGCCAAACCCACAGCACCAAGACCCCACACACCACACACTGAGCCTGGAGTTACCTGCCAATTAAGAAGAGGGAATGAAACTTTTGGGATGGGCATGCTTCAGTTCTCTTGCTGTCACTATGACCAGAGAATCCTTCATTTGAAAATGAAAGTAAGACTTTTTAAAAAAATTATTAACCCAGTACAGAAACTGATTTACAATGTCATACAATGTTGTACATCTCATTCATAATGCATTTATAAATAGGCAGAACAATACACATCATATATGTAAATGCATAATATTACAAATGAAATACATAATGAAGCATTGTGGGTTGATCACAGCGCAGCACCCTGCTTCAAGATTTATGGCAGTTCAGAAGGCTGTATATTTTTGTGAGATGAGCCATTGTCATATAAAACTGCCCTAAAAAAAAAGCACTGATAGCAAATCACAGATTTATTCTTTGGAGCATGTAGTAAAACTGTAGACTGTAACTCATAAAACTGAGATCACACAGAAAGCCCTTTTTAAGCAATGCTTTGGTTTTACTACGCCTGAACATGCAAAAAAGAAGAGAATGTGTATTATAAATATGTCAAGAAATACCTTTGCTGTATTCAGTGCTGCACCATAACCTGTGGATATCCCACAACCCAGAAGGCACACCTTATCCAGTGGAGCTTGAGGATCTATCTGTTGATTAAAAAAGAATATTTTTGTTGAGTATAACAGCATGTGGTTTCCACAACATCAATGAATGTTATAGGTATCAGCAGGTTTTGTAACAGATTTTTTCTACTGGTTATGCAGTTTAGGTAGGGCTAAGACACATCACTGGTCTTTTTAAAACTCAGGATAAAATCATAAGCCAGCTTTCACTATGCCTTAATGATCATGAGCTTAGTAAGGTATCACCTTCATGAGTGAACTATCAGCTACGTGCAAAAACACTGACCTTTCATGACACAAAATGATATAATATTTTCTACACTTCACAAACTTCAGAGATAAAGTGATTCTGCATCTTATTCTACTTCTCCAATGGACATCAGTCTAGTTTGCTACAACATCTTTTCAATCTGCAACTGAAATGCCGGTCACATATTTCTCAGCTGACCAGGAGACCATAATTTGGAGTTTTGAAAATATGCAGGGGTAAATTCTTTTGATTCTCTTCAGACTACACTATGTTATTTCTTTGTTTACCATTACCTACCTTAATTTAGCTTAATGCAAGAGGCATTAATGTAAGAGCTGTAAGTTCTATTCTAAAACTGCTTGTTATCTTGAGGTGTTGTCTTATATCGCAAACGATATCACAGCTATATAAAGCTGAATTTCTGCATCAGTCAGTTTGTCATTAATAAATCAATCCTTATTTTGTATCATTTTTTACTCCTGAAATTACTATCTACTATAGTAGAACTGGAAGGTCTAGAATTCCAGGGGATCAACTTGAAAATTTGATCAATGTTCAAGTTTTGTGACGTAAACTTACAACAGAGACAGACAGCTCAGGATTGGAACTTTGACTTGAAGTGTGGAGAAATTTGAGATAGTGAGGTTCTACTATCTCTTCCAGTGACACAGAACCGTGTCAGTGTGCAAGGATTCAAAACAGACATCAGGTACATAAATGATGCAAAGATACAAAGAAAGAAAAGCAGATGAAAGATACAGACACAAAAATCTAACCTTGGCCACTGAGATTTCAGCACAAACTGTGTATTCAGAAAAGGTGCTACATCCCATAAAGTGAAACAGTTCCTTTCCTTTGCAAGTAAACCTCTTTGTCCCATCAGGCATCACTCCTTGACCCTGGGTTGCCCTGAAGCAGCCAAAGGGAGAACAATGTTAAACTATTCAGAAATGGATAATTTTGCCAGCTTGACAAAGTATTTTTCCTGTACACAGATGCCACTCATTTTTCATGGATTTCTCTTAACTTTCTGCGTTTTCACATAGATTTCATAATTTAATTAAAACATACCCATTTTAGCAGCAATTTGTACTGTATCAGGAAAAGGTTGTTATTTTCAGAGTTACACTTGTATCTGGTTAAAATATATACTCTACAGAAGTTCTAAGGCAAACAGCAGGATGACAAGAGAAAACTTAACATTTTCAAACAAATTTTGGGACTGATGTCAGTTTGCTTTTCCTGACTGAAAGACAGTACTGATTTTTAAGAGAATTCTCTGCCAACAGTAACACAAGTCTTTGGCTTAACACCTGAAAGCAGTGCAAGTTTCTCTGCGAGGTCCCATGAAGCATTAACTCCTACTCCTTACATACTGCTACTAATTGAACAGACACATCTAATGCTTACTGACCAGCTCTCAATTATATTTCTCCCTTAGGTGTTAGGTGTAATACACACCTGAAGGATACATCACTGATTAACAAATGGAAAATCCTTCTATAAATATTTTGCAAATTAATTCATGAAGGCAGTAGGCTGGAAAATCTGTTTTTGAGAGTGCCATGCCTGTTTTGAGGAAAATGACTCTAACTGAGAACATGGAAAAGAAAGTAGCAAATGTAAATTAAAAGTCAGAAACTGAAGAGTCTTTTTTTGTCTTACCTGATTTTCTGGCACAAGTTGGTCTTAGGATTTTTACAAAACTTGCAGTCATAGCACTGAGGTGTGTACAGAGGAATCACATGATCACCTGCAGAAAACATATTTCACAACATACAAACAGGTTTATCCTGGACATAAAATAATTAAATCTTGTATACATCATAAGGCATGACCAGAAAGAAAGCTACTGCTAAGGGAAAGAAAAAAAAAATGTTTTGACGGTTTCACAAAGTATTTTGAGCCATTAGGCAAGGGAAGAGACAATTTTTAAATACTACCTAAACTATAAGACAAACCTTCACAAATTTAGCCTAGCATAATTACAAAGGTAATGGTAATCCACAAAAAGACTACTGCCTTCCACAACCAATTTCTTTTACAATGATCACCCTATAGCAAAAGTGAATGCAGATCATGAAAAATTTGGAAAATCAAAATCTGACTGCATGTAAATATATAGGTAGTTTCTGTGTGAAAAACAGTATGCCAACAGCATGAATATTTCTTCTTATAAATAATGTCCTCAGACTTCAGAAGCTTTTCTCTTTGCAGATTTTGTTACTAACAATATCCCAACATTTCTCTAATGAGCCGCACCTGTCACAGCTTCACCCTACCTGGTGCTACAGTGGTCACTCCTTCCCCTACACTCTCCACGATTCCTCCTCCCTCATGACCTAACACAACTGGGAATGCACCCTCAGGGTCATGACCATCTAGGGTGTAGGCATCTGTATGGCATACGCCTGTAGCTAGAATCTGAAATGTGGAACGTCTTATGTCAAACTTGGGGAGGGATATGAAGAAGATGTTGATAAACAGAATCCGAGAGACCAATTCAAATAAAACTGTCTTAGCTAAGGGCATCCTCATTATTATCTATTATTATCTCTCTCATACTAGACAATTATGCTCCACAACTATCTCAAAATGCTCCATCCTTAAAATCAGCGAGGTTGTAAAATGTTATTTGAGTCCGGACTCTTTCTTATAAATTTCAGTATTAAATGTGACAGCATTAATCTGAAAAACATGCTTATCATGAAAGAATTCACAGTCTGTCTCAATTGTTTCAATAAATCTGCACTTTGGCAAACCAACCTCAACTTTGACTTATTCTATCAAAACCATGTGAATGGTTGTTATTCATTATCTATTAACAAATTAATGTGATCCTTCGGGATGCATAAGCTCAGTTGTCTTGTTGTCGTCTAAGGCAGGTAACCCTTATTTTTCCTTATCAAATATAATTCCAGTGTTTTTCTCCAGGTCATATGAGTTGAGGGAGACACTCCCTCCTTGTCATAAATTTGATGGGGGATTTGTAAAGATGGATTTTAGATTTATCTCCCATGACATGCGAACTCTGGAGTGCAGAAATGTTAAGGAGATTGGTGCGCATTCAATGTACTTTTTATGAGGAAGATTCTGATATGGA
>JAWQUT010000191.1:106965-169792 GCA_033807755.1 Ellobium chinense
AACACTGTAATACCTTGAATTTCATATTAGGCATGCTCGAGTGCACAAGTATAAATGGGGAAAATCTTGCCATAGGTCAAATGGCTGACAATTTACCTTTATCCTGACCTCCCCTGCCTTGGGTGGTGCCACTTCAATTGTTTCGATGGACAGTGGTTTCTTGGCCTCCCAAGCGACTGCAGCCTTGCATGAAATAGGCTGTGTTGAGGAAATAAAGTTAAGTGAAGTAAATAAACATAAGATGTCCATAAAAATAACTTTGTAAGGTAAAGCTCCATATACCTTTCTTTCAAACAGATTTACTGTAGTCAATTCCGCTTAATTTTAATTCCTTAGGAGCATGGTAAACATTGTGATTAAATGGTGTTTCATTTATCCAGCAACTTCATACATAGAAACATGACATTTTTTTAAAATTGGAAAGTGATGTGATGAAGTGAAAGCTGTGATTGTAATTAAGTGGGGTCAACCGTACATGCCAACAAACTACTGCAGCTTTTGCTCTGATTTTGTGACACTTCACAGGGTAGACCTGAAGTTAAAGTAGAATTATAACATGCTGAACATAACAATAATAACATGCTCTCGACAGAAGCCATTTTTGGGTCTGCGAGGTCCTGGGAATGAGACATTGTAAGAAGTTCTTGACTAGGACAAACTAAAGTTCAGCACCCACTTAAACATTAAAAATGATCACTGACGTGCAGTGATTCCCACTCTCCCTCCTCTGTCACTCTTTCTTTCCTCCTTTCTTTCTATCTTCATTTGTTTTCCTCCTCGCTAGGCGTGGGACCCCCTACAAGTGTGGAGCCCTAGACATGTGCCAATCACTCATTAGGGTGTACAGAGAAAGGGTCAAGCTGGAGACTGTTTATGTTGATCAAATCTCTCCATCCACACCTACAAGATTAATCACATGTCTCTTCTTTGGAGTTAACCCACAAACCTTACTGCCATGAAAAGCCATCCATCCCCTCCATTAACAGAAAAATGGGCTAGAAGACTTTACTTTTGCTGCTGTCTGCCTGAAATCAAATGTTCCACTATGGGACTTCAGGCTTTCTGATAGATAATTAATTCTCTAACAAGACATGACTGCTAACACTTCTAAGGGTAGAAATCATGTCCTCATTATTCACTGCCTATGTCTGCCATTTCAGCTGGTGCCCAGTTGATGTAGGTTAGCTAGACCTAGAACTATAGATTAGCTATAGATCATGTTGAAAAGCTATAGACTATTTATGGACATAGCATTATTATTCAAGTCACCTAGTTTTTGTCAATCCAGCTTTTGCCCTCTTATTCTTGGTGTCTCACAAGAGAAAGTGTCACACAAATCATAGCAGGTGGATTCACAAGGCAGTTTATGATGTGTCTGTAGTGTTGTTTTTTTCCCTAACCTTTCATGGAAGCCCATAGATTGCTGAAAACTGGTGCCACCATTATATTTTATTTGCATACCTCTCTGGAGTCCAGGGCTAAAAATGTCAGTGTCATGTTGGATGGACAGCTGCTTACTTGGCAGACTTTAGTGAGTTTAGTTTGTTCCCATGGATAGTGCATGGCTTGTTGACTGGAGTCATGGACAAATGGGATGGGGCTTTGTAGTCATTATCATGACTGAGGACAATGGGATTAATTGTGAAATGGTTTTGTTTTTGGTTTGTTTTTTTTTTTTTTGGGGGGGGGGGACCTTTCATCCTCTATGCCTTAGTATTTGTCAACAGATCCCTAACTTTTAGTTGACTGCCTATCCATCTCCTTCGTAATAACAGCTTTCTCGGAAAGCGCCGCTGGAGGCGGGAGAGGTGGTGGCATAATGGAATGTAGCCGGCGAGCTGCATCATTCCATAAACAAGGCTCAGGTCAACGCATTAGCGGAAGCGTCCAAGACCAAATTACAGCACTTTACTTTACTACCGGCACATGTTGAACTCAGACTGACCCAAACGCTATCATAGACTGTTCCAGCATAATTTGCATAAAGAATAGGTCCTGCACTTACTTTCCCTGCTGTTGCCATTATGACCGTTCAGAATCTAAGAATCTACGTAGCAATCTGTGTTACTGCAATGAATGCCGGCAGAAATGAGACAGCACTTTCCTTCCTCAGCGCGGTGACAGCTGGCTAAACTTTGACCTTTGCGTGTCGAGTGCAAAAGTGCAAAACGGTGTTCTATCTCTGTGTATTACCAAAACAAAATAAGCCCAGGCCATACCATACCAGCGAGAGAGAAAGAGAGAGAGAGAGAGAGAGAGAGAGAGAGAGAGAGAGAGAGAGAGAGAGNGAGAGAGAGAGGGAGAAAGAGAGAGAGAGAGAGAGAGAGAGAGAGAGAGGGGGCTTATAATGTAACCATTATCCAGGAGGCCTAAGGCTAGGCGTGCACAGGCAATTTTTTAGTTGCCGTGCACTCGGGAACAGTTTTGTCTCCCCGCAACTTTTTTTTTGAAACCGCGCCCACAGATGGCGACAGTCGGGCAACTGCATGGTTATTTCCTTTTGTTTTGGTGCCTTGGGCACTTGCAGACTGCTGATGTGTTCATTTTACACCATGGATTTTGACGACGCAGTAGTTATTTGTGCACTCATACTTGCACATAGGAAAAAAGAGAAGAGAAAGAGGTTTTGGGTTCATCCTTTGACCAGCCAGAGGCTTTTGATTATTTTGAAAGAGAAGTTTGCTAAACTATACAAAGATCTCAGAACACACCCTCCCAACTATTACCTTTTGAGCACGGACAGTATTGATGAACTTTTACGTCTCCCGGGACCCTCAATTACATACCAAAACACCAGCTGGAGGAACAGCATATCATTGGTACCGAAGACAGTTTTGTCTCCTGTGCGCGCCGCGTCACTGTTTCCTGTATGTTACAGAAATTTGAGCAACCATTTCGTCGCCGGCAAGCTGTGACAAAACACAAACTTTTTATTGCTAGGAACTTCAGTTGCCTGTGCGCGCGGTGCTTCTTTATTTCATTGTTCACATTTGGGCCACTAAACAGTTGCGCTACTAAAGTTGCCCTGTGCGCGCCTACGCTAAGGGACGAAAGTCCCCCCCCCCCTTCCCCAGCCGCAGCCCTTCGGAAAGAATCATGATATTTTTTTTCCCCAACTAGAAACGACCCTCCTGCTTCTTTTGCATCTTCTATATCAATATTGTCCCTTGACCAAGGGCGGATTCAGGGTCTGAGAAACGCTGAGTATGAGATAGATAATAGAGGATAATGTTAGCAAATGATGCCAAACTATTAGAGCAGCAAATTAACGGGCCCGGGTCCTTTTTCATTCTCTCCCTCCCTTCGTGCTCTCCACCCCCTTCCTCCCGTCTTTTAATTTCCCGTATCTTTTTGTTCTTGTCTTCTGGCGTGTGGTCCCCCCCCCCCCCCAAAAAAAAAAAAANAAAAAAAAAAAAAAGCGCTGGGTCCTGGGCCTGTGTGTCAATGTCTATATCCTCCACTGCGTTGGACCCTCCTTACCATCCTCTTCTGACTTGGTGCGTATCTTTGGCGCGCACCTAGGCTCCCTTCCCATCCTAGACATTATTTATGGATCCTTCCCTGTTTAAGAATGTCCGTCCCACCCACTGTTACAGTATTTGTGGTTTGGAACCTATGTTAGGTTTGAGACTTTGAGGTCTTAGGTTGCAGAGAAAACGAGGTCTGTTATATATAGACATATCTATCTAGATCTTCTAAAAGAAAACAAAATCCTTTCTGCTTTCCTTCTCCCACCCCCCTTTCTTTTCTTCTTTTAAGGTAAACATAATCATAGTCACAGCAGTGGCACTTATAACTTTGCTCTAGCGCCATCACCGAGTCAAATGCCGAGGTCCACATCACAGCACATGTATACGTACCAGCGCCATCACTTCTTGTTCAAAAAATCCATGGGCTGCATAGGGCCTATTTTGAGGTGGTCTCTGATATTTTACACCGATATTATGTGAAAGCGAGAGAATGGGAACTCGAGAGAGAAAGACAGAGGTGGGGAAAAGGGGGTGCCGAAGTTTATTTAGATCCCTGGGAGCAAGATATCCTTTCCCACCATTGCTTCCATAAACCGCCAAAGACTACTTTTTCTCACCACTGCCACAATGGCACCACTTTGTTTGGTTGCTAAGCTCTAGAGCGCAAAAATAAGTGGAGGGAGGATGGGAGTGGAGGTAGTGAGGAGCCCAATTTATGTGTTTATGCCCGTCAAATAAATCTTAAACTACAGAAAATTATATATGGCTCTTGTTGAAACAATTTTGATGTCAAGCTGGTATATACTTGTATAGGTATCCGACTTTGAGCTTTTCTGCCATGTAAAACACCACGGTAATTTTATTATATATATGAGGTTTTATCATTGCAGTACAGTCCTCAACATTCACTGTCTAGATTACCTTTATCGCCTAGATTATCTCCAATGAACATGGCAAAAATTTAAAAATGACTGTTTAGACCCTATTCAAATTGTTTCTTATTGCCATAGATAATACAGCCTCATCAGTCTCATTCTCCATCCTCACTGCCACCACTGTCATCATCATTATTCCACTGTTACTGTCAGTGTCATCACCATCGTCATTACTCTCACTGCTACCACCACCATCTCAGTCATCTTTATCACTATCTCCTCTATCACCACCACCAGCAACAATAATTACGAAGTTAATCTCAGACAACATGGTTTCTGAATCAAAAAGCAAAACTGTCAGTAGGGTATAATACCAAAGCAGTTTATTGACAAAAAATTTAACCAACTAACAAGAATGCGTGTCTGCTACATTTAAGATAAATATATCAAACAGGTCAGACATTGATACAAAGTGACCAAGCTCTTGGCTGAGTAAGTGTTTTCTTTGATGAACAATATGAGAAGATAAAAAAAAATGTAACTGTAAAATGCGGGGAAACAAAAACCTTGACAGATGACACCGTTATGTCAACATATACAAAAACACCCACATATGTATCAAATCCAAACTGGATCAAACAATTATTTACCTTTACCTCTGTTGACATATCACTATAAACAATATGAATGCCTTCAGCGAGGGGGATGAAATATGGGGGGGACAATGACTGAAATTTAGCAAATCGACAAGCTTCTATGAATATTGCCTGCAATGATTCTTTGATTCTGTAATCTATGAAAATTATTAATTTTTGCAAAGAATGTGAATTTCACATTTCATGACTTCTTCCAATTTCACACAGTGCAAGAAATGAACAAATAAGTTCATAGCAAAGAAATAAATCCACAATCCTGAAAGGACTGCTACAGACTGTGAAAACGCTAGCAGAGATTGGGGGATAGTTTAGCCAATATTGAAGCAGTATTGAAAAACAACATGGATCAAATTTAATCATAAATACAATGTTCACATTATCATTATTATCCATTAATCCACATCCACATGACAGACTCACAATGGAGATTTTTCTTTGCAACTCTAGGATGAAAACATGAACATCATTTCCAATGTATATTTTATCCAGTATACAGATTCCTTCTTTTCCAGAGTATTAAATAAAGTTAATTTGATAATAATTCAATTTCACTGTTTTAATTCCACCAGCGAGTAATGCAATGCAATTTTTCCTTCCACAAGCCATTTCTGGCTGGAAACAACTATTTATTACACAAACACAGGTTTCAGGCTTCAAGATTCCTGAATACCATCATTATATCCGATTACATACCTCTTATACTACAGTATTTATTTTACTACAAATGAAGAGTGCATACAACACTACACAAAAAGCGATAGCGAATACAGACAAGACAGCCAGCCATTTATCTGACAAAGTACGGGTCTTTGACTTCGGCATAATCAGCGTATGCTATGTGATGTAATCGTAAATATGGTATCTGATGACAGAAGATAGAGGAAAGCTTAAAGATCAGGCAGCAATTCCTGCACAAAGATAAAAAAAATTCAGAAAAGTGCAGACAGCCAAAAGCCATAAAGGTATCTGGTAGTCACTGACACAAATTCAGTAACTGTGAAAATGTGGTTAAAAATCTGGGGCTGTGGGCAAGGTTGTCATGTTTCTGCCAAGTACAAGTATCAAGTAGGTTTGCAACTCGTGATCTATGGCTCTATAGTCATGAAGATGAGGAAAGATCTCTTCACAGTGGGTGGTAATGGTCTCCAGCCACCTATTCTTGGTGTCGTAGGTGTAGGCATACTAAGTGCCTGTTCATTCCTAGAGATTCTAACAGCATTGTAAGATGTCTTCAAATAGTGTCAGCTACTCCTTAGCTGTCTAGTAGTAATGAGCCGGTGTAAATTGTGCAGAATGTCAAGTCTTTAAGTACTCATATTCATAATGATGAAGAGTTGGTATAATATGTAATACATTTATGTATCAGCTGTACTGACATATTCTGGTTCACCGTGCCAATGCAGAGATTCTTCAATCAGATTTATTGCATAAGACTTTTAACAGATGTAAAACAACACAAAACAACAGTCTGGGTCAGATTATTCATCTCCAAACGCATTATCATATGACAGTATTGTTAGCCACCTTGTTAACACTCTCTTGAATTTCTCAGGGAGAATCACTTACAAAAAAAGTGAGAAATCTACCAAGTCTATGAGTGAAGTAACTCTTTCTGACCCATTTCTCTAAAAAAAATCCTAGCTGCTACACTGAGGACAAACTCAGGATCTCGAGTGTAGATGTTAAACTGAAGTTAAGCCCTATGACCTAAACACGGCAGGGGACTAAAATCCTTGGCTAATGTCTCTGCTTAGACGTCCTCTTCACGAGATTCTTGGGGGGGAAGTGCTGGCAGTTCGGCAGGTTGGGGGTCACTCTCCATGAACTGGTCAATGATCTGCTGCATCGAATCACGCAGTTCCTCTGGGGGTTCGTTCTCTTGCTGGACCTGGGAATCTTCTCTCACAGTTGTCTCCTCATGCCCGTCCACACCAATAGTTGTTCTCTTGTGAACTTCTTTCTTCATCATCACCCTGTCGAGCAGAGTAGACAAAATGTTAGTAATAATTGCAATAACAACAGTAACACTAACAATAACAGTTCATTCATAAATTGCAAAATACCTGTTAAAACTGCTCAAAGGCACCGTACATTTCAAAAATAATTTCAAGGGCTTGAGAGACAAAGAAGGAGAGATCTCTCCAATGAAATGATAATACAAAACTTTAATCGAATGAGACAAGTTTTCTATTAATGCTGTGGACACAAATCCCCATTATTAGCCCTAACTCAGCAGTTAATTATTTTTACTATGCTAGATGTTACAAATTCTGAAACCTCTATTTTCCATACCACATTCCTTGAAACAATACAATCAGTCAGCACTATCAAAAAGTCCTCTTTGCCACAATAAACTGGTCCACCAATGTCCCTTCAATCTTTTTATTGTTTGTCTAGTTTCCTTCTCAACATCAGTATTCAAGAAACCAATGCTGATTAACTGTCTCCACCACTGATTACTGCTAATATTGCCGCTATCAGTCACTTCAGCTTCATTGCCAATCCATGTTTCTTGCACGACTGCTATGATCTTCACCACCTTTACCACTGCGAGCTAAATTATAATAATGCAACAAATTACACCATCATTATGAATACAATAGCACCACAACCTGCCTTCCACCACTCTCATAGTATCATCAATGCCATCACCACTAGCAGCACCTACCTGTGAGTCTGCACATCGTCATCACCCTGAGCACCAGGACTATGTAGTTCTCCTCCTGTGGAATATTGTGAATAGATAAGCAACTATGGTCAACAGTACAAATGTCATACTGTCGTCATAATATATCAGGCTTCCTCTTACAGTATTTCCTAACACTACCGATTAGCTGCCTCTGATTAAAGTTACAAAAAAAAAAAAAGAAATGTAGAATGATGTTCAGTGGCTGAAAACCTATTAATTCAATGAAATGAGGTTACAAGAACAGAAGTTTGATACTTATATTTTAAGTAGTGTACATGGTATGATCTTAAAGAATATTGCATATGTGTAAACAATCTGGACCAGTCAACTTAATCTTCTGATCACTTGCGCACTATATTAGCCATTCTGCCATAGTAGCTTCAATAGTAATGTCAATTCACCATTAGAAATAATTTGACATAAGCAATAACTACAGAACAACTCAGATTTAAGATCAGATTAACTCAACTAAGCACCAGTATACTATTAATACTAACCTGAGTTTGCAACATTCTCATTACTGATATGACCACATTCAAACTTTCTGACTTTATCCACTGTTCTATGATAGAATGTCTTCATGACAGAGCATTACATGTACTAATTATGCACAGGAATCCCACGACACCAATAAAATGAGACTTCGCAAAGGTCAGTTAGGCACACAATGTTAGATTACAGCTTGAACTGAGTTACAGGGTGCAAGTATGCTGTTGATTTATCAAATTATCTTGGTGCAGAGGGCCAGCTTGCCTCAACCAACACTGAATAAAGCCAAATCAGTCAGAATCACTGAGTTAGCTTAACTACCATACAGCCGAAATCATAGAATTACACATATGGATTCCGGTCAACAAGTCAAACATTCTTGCAAGATTATCCACACACCACCCACGTGCAACAAAAGGCAAGGGGTTCCTACCTGTTTGTCTTGTTATTCTGATTTACATACATATGTACGGTCGAATCTCCCAGGCTTTGTTCTGAAATTTCCATCTACCATTCATCCATTCACTCTTTTTCCCCATACCCATACCAGAATCATCAAAGTGCTGTTCTTCAAAATACATTCATAAAGTATAGATCTTTAGCCAGATGCTCTTTGCATTGGTTTTGCTGCTTAAAAAAACTGGATGTGACTTGGCACCATAGAAAACATCAATGACAATAACAACTTCACAGGTAATCACAACATGTAGAGTGCATATGAAGAGGGAATCTTGAGACTAGTCCAACTGATATAATATTTCTTGGTGCAAATATATTTTCATCGTAAAGTGGACAAAACATTAGCAGATGTATTTCACCAACTTAGTGAGTATTAATTTCCTTTGTTGAAAAGATCTGACAGTGAATTATCACCTTCTGAAATTTCAAATAATACATAATATAACTCCCCACAGCATTTGCACCAGTTTCCATGTGTTGTGGACAGTCATTAAAAAGATGTGTGTGAAACACGAAGTGGCAAACGTTTTACCAATTCAATTAAAACCTCTGATGTAACATATATTACACTATTCCAAATTCACAAGGGTCTAGATGAAAGAAAAGCCAGTGTGATCAATATGCTTCATATGCAATGTCCTTGCTACTGAAATGCCATTTTGTGTCTTCCTGTCATCTGAAAATAAGCTTCAAAGTACTTGCAGCTGATTCAAAATTATTGCATTATTTGTCAATAGGACCCATGTATGAATTTTGCAACAGTGAAAAACACAAAATACAACAAAAGCAAAAAAAAAAAATGAAAAAAACTTGGTTGCTTCCATCTCTGCACGACTTCATCACTTAAGCCTAGGCAGCACTTAAGGATGTGCTAAGACTACAAAAAGAAGTAGAGCTGTCAAACATGCAAAAGAGACAGATCTTTGCTCTCTCTAATTTTGATAAAACAGAGAATCAACACTGAGCATGCAACAAAATGAATTGATATATATGCAAATAAAATAAAGGCATCTGTAAAACTTAAGGACAGCACCTGAAAAACAAACTGGATAAATTACTGAAAAATCATACTCAACTGAGAGACATGAATGAAAGACCAAGTGTAATTATGTACGGGTAAAAATGGCTTTTATTATAAATAAATAAATTCATAGAATAAACCAGCTAAAAAAGAACATGGAAAATTTGTCACGACAGTCAAATAAATGAATACAACAGTGAATACTGAATTCATATTTAGATTGGATATAAAAATATAAATTAGACAATCATAAATAATCACAAAATTATTGCACATAGGAAAAAACACAGGTGCCTCATAACAAAATGTCATGACATCAACTAAAGGAATGGGTGATACCAAGGTGAAACAGCTGTGAGAAGTATACTTAATCACACCATAAGGGGTAAAGTCCAGCCCTGAACCACCAAAGCTGCATTAAATACTGAAAATTATCATGCCTTAAGTTGGGCAATTCTCTCATAAATATTATTATCAGAGAAGGATGTATGATGTCATCACACCTAATATACAAGAACAGAGTGATAACTGCACAGTGACAATTCATACAGTGACAATTCATACTTAATCCCAGATGAAATGTCACATTTTCCTATCACAGGTGTGAGACAACAGTCCTGTAACACTACCTGAAATTGAATGTGTTACTTGGGTATTGTATCACAGCTGTGATATACTGTAATTTATCACTCTGTGTGGTGAAGTTTGCTGCTTGACACGTGTCATGACACTGTACAAATCCGAATTCATCACATTCAGGATCTTGCTAATTATGTCATGACATCATGTAGCACACTTAATGACAGCAAGGAGAAAATAGTATGAATAAATATCAAACATCAATACATTATACAATAAATATTTCCATGATGTCACAACAAGTGATTTGAGATTCCAAAAATGATGACTTCACAATCTAAATATCGTTTTGGCAATGGTGTCTGAACACCACACTGAAAGTTGGCAGTAACAATATGTTATAACATGGAAGATTCAACTGACATCATCAAAAAATGCCACTGTCAATGTGACAACGAAGTCACAATTATTTCATAAAAAAAGATTATATCTCTTTAATATGGCTAGAAAGTCGTGACATCATTATATTGATCTGAGAAACATGCACTATATATTGAGACATAATATCATTACAAATGCTGTGAGGACTTCTCAGTCGCAGTCACTGCAATTGAGGAGAACACTAAATTAAACAATGTGAAGATAACAAAAGGGGTGTGGCGGGAGCATAACAACACTGTATGCTGACATCCAAAGAAACCACATAGAAGCCACATCAAGCAGCGTGATCGCAGTTATCACCACCTTCGTGTCCTTCTTCATCATCACTTGTGCGACTCTCATCTCCGCCCTGCTCACCTAAGAATAAAAAGAAAAGCAGATGGAAAATGTAATGACGTCAATGCTGTGGCAAATGTTGTTGATACTGTAACATGCAGTAATTTTAAATTAAAAAGTAAAGCGAAAGATATAGTTAGTTTTAGTTTACTTGCAATATTTCCAGTATTCACAATACAAAGGGAATCAGATCGCTGTATCTGAAATTCATTATGTCCGGTTTTCATTGCAGAATGGCATCTCATGATATAAAGAAACCATCATGTCATGCTTCTTACCAGGGAAGAATCTCTACCAGTTTCGTGTTCATGAATACGTTATCAGTGTCTGGGCATATGCAGCTCTATTACTTTGGTATATAAGTACTTCTGTGCATGATCAAATCTTTAAATCAGTGTATGTATCTCAAATATGTTTCACAAAAAATGACAACTACCATAACCTGTATAATGTGTAATTTCCATCTTCACTTTTGTAGTACAGATACACACCTAATCTACTAAATAACTTACGATCACCTAAAAAAATATAACAGTTCATGATGAAAGAACACTTAACAGTTAAAAAAAAATACAAGACAGAGAACAAAAAAGACAGAAGAAGACAATCATTATTAAAAACCAAAGATGGAGACTGACAAGAAAGCACAATGAGCACGACAAATCTAATGGAGAATGAAATCACAGTCGTAAATGAGTTTATGATGCAAAGACCTCCGTATCAATTCAAAAGTTTGCATCTGAAAAATCACTATAATTAACGGTGAAGCCAATTATGCAGAGATAGATCAGGCAGTGGTTAAATTTCCAGTCAAACAATATGCAGCAAAAGAGTTTCTCACACAAAGTCAGTCCATATGGTGGAAAATTCCCACCTCCCAAAAAAAAGAATTTCAAAGCTCAAACAGATTCAGATATAACATAAAGATATAGAAAACAATTTGGACAGAGTCTTTGAATCGCATGAGCATGTGGGATGGGGAACAACATCAATAGTATAAATAGAAATGTACACACAATAAATGTAACTAATGAATAGCATGAGTAATATATTTTAACCACCAACAATAACAATAATAGATAGAAACCTAATGAAACAAATAATTCGGACAAATGAAACAAATAAAATGGACCTACATTCTATGGATCACTCATAACCTTCTACATCTTCAAAAGATAGATCTGTATCAGCTGCTCTTGGTAAACCTAATCTGTTCCACAGCAGCAAAGCCACATGTAAGGCAAAGAAAGATACCGAAGGTTTTCTTTCTTGAACACCTCTTCTCTTTAGCTTTAGGGACAACAATTGAAAAAAAAAAAGCCCTCAGCCCATACTTTTTCCCCTCCCCCTTTTCCCACTAGATTGATAATTCCTTTTTATGACAACCTAAACCCATTTTCCATGTCTATTAAAATTGAAAACCACCCAACCAAGTAGAGAAGGGATCAAGATTCAGATTCCGTTACCCCACATATGTTCGGTAACATCCTTAACAGTTATGCCCTAAAATTCTTCAAACAAGTGGAACAAGGCATGCAAATAACCTTATACATGTCTACATGTACATGGTATACTCTTGAACGTAAATTGACAAATTAGAAAAAAAAGACAAATAAAATTGCACGTTGCACCCACAGACTTTGGTCAGATGAGGTCAGCCATGTTAGGGGAATAAACAGACAGACAGATATATAAGACAGATGTTGAATCAGCACAGCCTGATTCTTAAAACAAACTGTAATTTGGGTTCTTATTTGTTACCATAATTTGTCTTAAAAATCTGGAACACTCTACCCTTCAAATGACCTGCTTTTTAAAAAAAAAAACCTAATTCCTCATCTTCATCAAATCCTGCAGATGCTACAAAAATCAAAACATAAATGAAAAACACATTACAGAAATGCTACATGTATAATGAAACTAATACAGAAATGAACCAAGAACGGTTCTTTCCTTTTTTGATGTAAGGAATCAAATAATGTTTTCTAATTGTGTCTGATCTATCATGTGTGATGACTAATCACCACCTCTAGCAAGAATGTGTAAATGTAACAAAACTAAGCAAAAAGCAAGAATATAAATAAAAATGCCATAGTGATATGTGAACATATATACATGAACGACAGCACACTTATAGCATAGCAATAAGACTTATGCCTGAGCAAAAGATTGTCCATTAATAGAATGCATTGCTGGCTGTACCTCAAACCCCACACTGCCTAAGAATAACAAGTTTTCATACTGTGAAAAGGCATGAGTCCATGGAAACTGAATGCAAGATGTAAATTATCATGCAACGTTTTTACAGCAATTTTCCAATTTTATTCAATTTGCCCCGAAAAACACTACTGACGCCAATGTTTAGGATATTGTTCCCCCATATTGTCAATGAAATCTGGATACTTATTCAAACCTCTTCAGTCCTTGTTCAGGCATAATCTTAGCACTCTGGTGAAGGGTGGAGATGGCACAAGATCTGACCAATTTTTGGCACAAACCTACCATCAGTGTGACTTATACTTGCCTGCATTAAAGGTTTTATTTACCGCTGAAAATCCAGCTTCTGTGTTTTAGCTAAACATCACATTTTTATCATCAGCTTGTTTTGTTTTCTTATTTATCAATCTGTTAGTTTTCTTATCTCTATCTTCCCCTTGGCAGAGTGCATCACAGCTGAAACTGGCTTTGTGGCCTGTTTAAGAAGGCCAACTAGCTTTCATGGATAACCTGTTAAATCACTATTTGGTAGGACCTCATGATCTTACATTCTGAAAACCTGCCAAATCACAGTATAACTCTGATCACTCGTCCTTTGGTTTCTCCAACAGATTTTACTTGAGCATGTCACAAACTCAAGTCCATGGGCTGGTCTATCAGAGCTCAAAAACCTAAGGTCCTACTGTACAGTGTATAGTGCAGGCACAATGTTTTTTAAACATGCAGAAAGGCTTTGCCCTGTTTGTGGCCTTAAAAGACAGGTTCAGCTGTGAGTTTTTTTTTCCTTGCAGGCATACTGGGTTGTAAGAGAAAGCAAGAATGACAAGAGATGTACAGCTACTAATGAGAGAATGACATATTTTCAATACCTCTATAGTAGCAAGTGGTTGTGGTAGATGATGATGATGTGGTGGTGGAGGAGGAGGAGGTCATGCTCATCTGCTGAGAGGGAGGGGAGTCTAGGTGGAACCGGGTGGGGGGTGATGGCTTCTCCTCCCCACCTGACCCCTGGGAAAGCTCTGGGGAGGAGGAGATAAGGGCAGAGGATCTGGCTTCTCGTTCTTGTTTTTCTTTTTTGGCTCTTTTCATCTCCTCCCACTCAACCATGGTGTAGACTTTCTTTGTCTCCTGATATGGCCCCCAAGCTAGATAGAGACTCTCCTCTTCTTTATCACTATCTTCCTGTTCCCACTGCCTAGGTGATTCTCTCTTCTTTCTCCCTTTGCCCTCTGGGATAGGCTGGGCTCCACTGGTGACATGTTGCACTGTGGTTTCCTCTTGATGCCAATGCTGATAAACTTCTTCATGTTGATGTTGTTGGCTTTCTTTGGTGATGGAAGTTTCTATTATCTCTTGTTCAGTGATAACACTTGTTTTGTCCGGGCCGGCTCCAGTTTTCAGCTTATCTGATTCTGTGGAGACCTGCATGATGTCATGAGAATGGCTTGAGTCAGTGTGTGATTCTGACATGGACTGTCCTGTTCCACCAGAGCTTCCCATGCTCCAAGCTGCCGATTCCACTGACACCATCATCAGACTATCCTCTCCAGCACCATCTTTCTCATCACCCTCCTTAGCCTCCTCTTTACTGTTATCCAGTTCTAAGGAATCAGCAGATGTCTGCATAGGGTCTTCGCCTGGGACATTTTTGTCCTCTTGTCTTTCACTGGAATGTCCACTGGAATGTCCACCAAACTCCAACGAGTCAGCAGAACGGATCATCCAGTCCTCCTGGCCCATCAGAGAGTCTGAGTCAAATTTAGCAGAGTCAGATGTTTTCATTTTCTGCTCAAAGGTGAGAGAGTCTGCAGACAGCTGCATAATGGCTTCCCCTTGGAGAGAGTCTGTGTCCATATCTGCTGTGGCCGCATGCTGAGCAGCATCTGGGTCTGGCCCAGCAAACACCACACTGGAAGTCATCTCTGTCATCTCTGAACTTTCACCATCCAGGGAGTCAGCATCTCCATCATGGCCAAGCCTTGCCCCTTCACTGAGAGAGTCATGCTCAACATCATCATGGGCGTCCCCATCAAATGAACTTCTCTCTTCTCTTTCATCCCCACCACCCACTTCACTAAAGTCTGAACTTCCAAACCGAGCAGATTCCATGAGAACCCCTGACTCCAAAATGGACACAATCTTCTGAGCCTCTTCCTCAAGCTCTGTGGCTACAGCTATTTCTCTTTCAAGTCTTTCAAATTCATTCAGTGAGGTACACGAGGATGCTTCACTTGGTCGGCTTGAGCTCTCCACTGAACTCTTCTTTTCATCAGAGTCAGCCTGGCAATCTTGTTCAAATTTTTCAAACTCAGCTAGTGAAGATGACACAGAATTTGAAGTATTTTCTCCTGAACTTTCCTTGCTCTCAGGTGTGTGCTTCCCAACAGAGCTGCCGGAACTCGAGACAACAAGTACCTGTTCCAAATGCTCAAATTCAGCAAGTGAGGAAGCAATTGAGGTAGATTCATCTCCTTCTTTCAACTTTGAAAATCCAACTAACTTTCTCTCATCATAGGAGCCACCAAAACTGTCTCTGTCCACATCTCTCTCAAGAGAACCCATGGAGCTAGAGATAGGTATTGCCTTCTCAAGCTTCTCAAACTCTGCAAGGGAAGAGGAGATTGATGACATATCATCCCTCTCTGCACCTCTTCCAAAGAAACGAAGATTTGATATTCCTGGAGACTGCTGGATATTTGTGTCTGGGGAACTACCAAAATGATCAGAAAGACCTGCCTCAGACTCAAGGTCTTCCCTTTCAATCATTTCAAATTTGTCTTCATCTGACATTTCAGTGATAATGGACAGTGCAGCTCTGTCCACAAACTCAAATTTATCGCTGTCCATTGAAGTATCACTCTCTCTGTCTTTATCTTCTGGTGTGGTGACTGTCCATTCTTGTGATCTTTCCAAGGAAATATCATCGTCCTCGGTGTCATCAATATCCTCCGCCATTTCACGTTGTCTTTCATCTGGGAAAGAGACTTGAATGTCTGACGTAAAAGATGAGGTCATGGATGCAATCTCTGCCAGTCTGTTCTCGTCTGGCTCACCATCCTCATCCTCCTCTGCTTCAGCAGCTACAACCGTGGCAAAACTGTCCACACTAGATGAATCTCCATGATCTTCAGATGTAAGCACAACCTCATCATCTCCACCTTCCAACAAAACTCCTGATCCAGATTCAAGTTCGGCATTTATGAAAAGTTGGTCATCGTCATGTTCAGTAGTACCTTCAGTGTCAGTAAATACCAAGCCTGATCCTGGATCAGTTTTCACTAAAAAAGAATGTTCCTCACTTTGGATAGCAGCTTGTTCCTCTTCCACTTCAGGAGCACTTGGTGTGAGTGGTTTATCCTCTGTGATGCTTTCCTCTGATGGGAACGGTTCCACCTCCTCCACAATATTGTCGTAAGTTTCTAGTTCTTGTCCCTCATCATACTGTTCATCTTCTGGTAGCTGTTCAGGGCATATCTCTTCAGTTTCTTCCTCTTCCTGCTGTTCAGCCTGTTCAAAAGCTTGCTGTTCTTTCATGTACCTGTCCTCCTCATCTTCAGATATGCTTTCTGGTTGTGGAGAGTAGCCATAGTACTCATCTTCATTCAGTTCTTCATGTAGGTGCTGAGTTAAGATGATACCAGGGATATCTTCAGATATTTGCTTTACCAGAGTCACACCACTCCTCTTTGCAGTTTCTGTAGACATATCAGGCTGTTCATACTCATCTTCATCAGATTTTTCTTCGGCTTGAACTTTCACTTCATCTGATTCATGAACGGTTACAGTGTCTTCAATTTCCTCAGTTTCTTGCATCTCTCGTTCTACCACATCTTCAGGTGTTGTAGCTTGGGATGACACTTTCACTTTGACATCTTCTAGAATAGAGTCTACAAAAGTGGTGGCAGTTTTCTCAATAACTGTTGAGTCTTCTCCGGTGACTTCTTGTCCTGCCTGAGGTGGAGTGTATGTGCCAGAAATGGGAGGGGTGTAAGTTCCTGACTGAGGAGGGGTGAAGGCTCCACTCTGTGGTGGGGTGAAGTTGCCACCAAAAAAGCCTTGTCTGAGAGCATCAGGAGTAGGCGACAATGGCCTGTCCAAGTCTGACTGGGAGCCTGAGCTAACACACAACAAGTCTGTGACTGATGCACCAGTAGTTACAGCAGCATGGCCCTCTTCTGCTGACTTTTCACCTTCTGTCTCAATATCTTCAGCTTCTTCATCAGACTCTGCTGGTGGTTCTTCTAATCTGATTAATTCTTCTTCTGGACGTTCTTCAAATTCTTCCTCCTCCTCTAATTCAAGCTCTTCATCTCCTTCTTGCATTGGAGGCTCTACCTGAAAGAGTGGTTCTGCTCCACTTACAGCATATTCTTCTGGCAGAGCTCCCTCTCCCCCTTCATAAACTTCAGTGAAGGCAACATCTGTGATGCCCTCTAATGCTCTCTTGCCATGATACACTGTTTCTGAAGTATACTGATATCCAGTTTCCTCTATATCCTCCCCTTCAGGCTCAGTTGGTGAGTATGGACTGTATGAGATTTCTTGCTCCGTATGTCTGGTGAATTCTTCATCTTCAGCAACATCTGCCTGCACAGCTTCCCTATCTGTATCTGTTGAACATATCTCTGCTTCCATTTCAGTAACAGTTGTTGTACAAGGCTCAGTTTGTTCTCCAGGTTTTGCCTGGCTTGCAGTTGTGACTGTGGGCTGTATGGGTTCTTCTATTGGGTAACCATTCCCCTCATCATCTTTTGGCTGCTGGATGTCTGGTTTGGCTTGAGTCGAAGTAACAACAGAAGGCTGGATAATTTCTTCACCATCTGGCTGGTCATCCTTATCCTCTGGTTGTTGGACATCTGGTTTGGCTTGGGATGTTGTCATCACTGATGACTGAATGGGCTCTTCCACCTCTGGCAGTTCCTCTTCCTCCTCAGGTTGTTGAATATCGGGTTTGGCTTGGACAAAACTCATAGATGAAGGCTGGATCTGTTCTTCCCCATCGGGCAAGTCATCACCCTCATCTTCCGCAGGTTGCTGAATGTCTGGTTTAGCCTGAGTAGTGATCACCACGGTCGGCTGGATAGGTTCCTCTCCTTCTGCTTGTATCTCACCTTCGTCCTCTGGCTGCTGTACATCAGGTTTTGCCTCTGTGAAACTGGAAGAACTTGATTCCATCAGGTCCGGCTGTGCAATGGGAGATTCCGGAGGCTCTTCTTCCTCCTCTTCCTCTTCCCTCTGTTGGCTTTCCACTGCAGTCTCTAAAACTGCCGCTCTCTCATATCCCTCATCATACTCAGGAATGTAGTCTACTTCTGTTGGTCCATTTAATACATGTAGGTCAGTGCTGGCTTCCACTTGATCCTCTGGCAGTGTTGCATCAGTGCTTACTTGTTCTGACTCTCTCTCTTCAGCATGTGTTTCAAGATCATTTTCTGCAACTTCTTCCCTTTCATACATGTCAGGAAAACTCATATCAGCAGGAAGTTCCAACTGAGGTGAGCCCTCATCTGATTTCAGTTCATTTTGAGCAGCTTCCTCGTGTGGGGAGCTCATATCATCCTCCTGGAGAGTTGTGTCCTCTCCATCTTTGGATCCCATTCCTTCACTATCCCTGAGCATTTCTAGTATTGTGCTGGCACTTTGAAGGCTACTGCTGTAGTCCTCCATCTCAGAACCACCTCTAGGAGTGGATACAGGTGCGATTGGCATTGGTGGAGAAGGACACACATCAGCACCTGATAAAAGATGGCCACGGGGGAATGTCATACCTTCTGGAGAGACTGCAGCTAAAGTCTTTTGTGCAGATGTTGCATCTTGTTCAAAAACATCATCCTCTGGACTGGAGAGTATTGATTTCCCAGCAATCTCTATGGGACCTTGCTTCTCAACAGTGTCTGGGGAAATGTCATAAGCTGTGACAACATGACTAACATTGCCACTGTCCAAGTCATAGGATGCGGCTAAAAGCGTTGGTTCAACAGACAGTTCAGATGAAGAAGATGAAGCCTTGAAGTCATCCACAGACTGCTCAGAAGCTCTTGTTGTTAATCGATCTGTCTGGAAAGTGACTTTTTTTTCAACAGGAGGAGTTGACTTCAATGTGGTGTCGTCTTCTTCAATTTCATCTATGCCAGGAGTTTCCTCAATAGGTGACAATTTTTCTTCTGTTGAGTCTTTCTCTGTCTCTGATGACTCATAAATTTCGTTGTCAGCCAGCGACTTGCCAACACTGTGCACAGCCATGGGAAAATGGGTAGGGTGTGCTGGAGGATGTGCTGGAGGGGTTGGTGGTAATGTTTCTTCAAAAGTTGTGCTCAATGGTTTGGCACCTCCATCTCTTGATGGCGACAGGGACCTGTCCTCTTCATCCAGCGTCTCTTGCATTAGAAGCTCTTGCTGAGCCAATCTCGACTCCTTGCTTACAACACTGATCATTTCCTGGCGTTGCTCTGATAACTGATATCTTTCTTCTGCTGTTCTCCCATAGGTTGGACTGAAAGTGAACATCGCATCCTCTTCACTTTCATCAAATTCAGGCTGACCCATTCGAGACCCAGAGGCCATGTCATATTCACTATCCTGCTTGGATGCAGTTGGGAATTCAGGATCATAGACTCTCCTGGCTATCTCAGTTTTCACTTGCTGTCGGCTCTGCATTATAGTGCTCATGACATCAACCTCATGGCTGTCATTTATCATCTCATAAGGTTCAGAAGGTGAGGCTCGATGGAACATTGGAACCACAGGCTCCTCTTCACCCTCATGGATTATACAACTCCCAGTTTCCTCAGTCTCAGGCTGCAGTTCAAATGTAACTTTTCTTTTGGCTACTGAATCTGATTCTCCTGTCTCAGACTCGTCATAGAAACTGCGTTCCAAAAACTCTTCGTCCTTGGACTTATCTCTCCTGTAGAATGTTCCCATGTCAATGGATTTTTGGGCTTTGACTGATGACTTCTGTTCCTCAACAAATGATTCTGAAAATTGTCTCTTATACTGATGGGCTATTTCCCAAGGCAGTCTGGTCACTTGGCCAGTCTTTTCATCATATACTTCCACACCACCACTGTCAGAACTACTGCTACTTTTTGAAGACACCTCATCAGACTCCTCGTCTGATTCTCCAGGAGGTTCTTCCTGAGCCTCTGCTTCCTCTAGCTCACCTGTTGTATCTGCTTGAGGATGTTCCACTGAACCTTGTTTGCCTTTCATATCTCGACCTCCAATGTCTTCCGAAGGCTCTTCTTGGTATATATCCTCCTGTTTCACTTCCTCAACAACTGTATACTCCTCACGTTCTGTAACCACTCTCTCTGCAGACTCTGTGTAGGACTGCTCATAATGTGTCTGAAAAGCCATTTCTTGTTTGTAGTCATCTGGAAAATCAAAGGCTGAGGGTTTCTCCTCAAGGTCTTCTGGTGAAATATCCCTTGTTTCTTGTTTTAAGAACTCTCTCTTTGTGGAAGACACTTCATCTCGTCTCTCCTCTTCCTCTTCATCCCTGAAAGCCATGTTGTCATAAGCCATGAAGTCACCTCCTTCTCTCACAACACCAGCCTCTTCTTCTTCATCACCCTGCTCAGTGACCTCCTCTCCTGTTTCCTCATAGCCCTCTATCTCCTGCTCATCACCATGGTCTAGACCACAAAGCTCAGGTTCCAATTCTGTGTCATCAATATCTTCCGCTGCCTCTTCCTCATGTTCATCACTTTGAATATACTCTTCTGATGGGGGAGCCCTACCTTCTTCGACATCAAAAGTCTCCATAGTTTCACGCTCTTCAGGCTCGGCACCTTCATCTTTTATGGTATCTTCCTGGGTTCTAGATCCAACAATCTCAGCAGAGCTCTCCAGTTCTTCTTTACCATCCGCATGCATCTCCTCTTCTACCTTGTATTCTGATGGAACTTCATCTTTTGTCTTCAAACTCTCTTCTGTGCCTGAAACCGAAAATTCAAGAAGCTTTTCCTCATGCCCTTCTACGTCTACAGGGGTTTGGTCAGACTCTTGGATTTTGTCTTCTCCTTCCTGGGTTATTTGGAGAGAGCCAGCTTGCTCAAAGGTAAAAGCTGGTTCAGCTGTCTGCGTTAAGACTGGTGAGAACTGGTCTTCTACATCCGTCTCTTCTGATGTCTCCTCACTCACTTCTCGGATTTCAACATCTAAGGAAAGAAGTGTTAGTCTGTTGTGGGTTTCCTGTAGGGGTTATACTAGAGGATGGGAGGAATATATGGATGTGCGTCTAAAATTCTAGTGTAAGTTGTTAGTTTAGAAATGAACAGCAGTTATGGTCCATGCATATGCCAGCTGATGGATTTTTGACGTGCTGTATTTACCTTCATTGGTTATTGAAATATAATGGGTTTGTGAGTTCCTTTCTACCTAATTTCAAACGAGCTCTTTAAACTTTTTAGAGGACTAGACTTGCTTTCAGAATTTAGAGATAATACAAGCAACTAAAGTTATCGAAGGCAAAGGAAACCATGCAACCAAAATCTGTTGAAAAATATTCATTGAAAATATTACTTTTTGGACTGTGATTTCAGTATCTAAAAGCTTTTCAAACGCAAAAAGAATGAGATCTGGAACTAAACAGAAGGCTAAGGAATATTTGAAATATATACTGGCTGATAGAAAAATATAACAAAGTAGAAATGAATACACTGAACACTACAGAGCATTCCTAAATACCTTGGTCATCAAAATCATCCAACTGTGCAACCTCAGAGCTAGATGAACTCATTTTATCCACAGTGTGGAGGGCCATGGCCGCTGCCACATCGCGCCCTTCCTCCTCTTCCTCCTCCTCCTTCTCTTCTGCTGATAAAATGAACAGATCCGTTTACATTCAGTTTCCACCAAAGTGAAATATTCATTTCTCTCGACGTTTAATCACTATGGATAGCTACATAGGATGACAATATTATTATTATACTGATTGCTACTATAGAAGAATGATATGAAGTGAGTGACTGCAAAGAAGATTAATAAAGACAAAAGGTGTTGCGGGATATCAGTACCATAAAGCTTGGTTAACCATGTCAACACTCACAGAAAGGCAAACATACACAAAGTGGTCTGAATAAAAGCTCAAAGAATGACCAGATAACACAGCTAGAAAGTAACAACCTCTTTTATGTTTCTCAATTAAAGCCACGGATATAAGATACTCTGTGACTTATGTTACCCATAGCATGATAAACACCAACATAACAATAAAGGTAATATTTCTCTATAGAATGTGATGTTTGGGGCTGGCTCTTCACATTTCTCAATAGGTATTTAAAGTATACCTTTAAACCACCTCTGAAAGAATGGAGAAGTAATCATCTCCTCAACAAAGAAAGTGTTTTGATACATGATGTGGTGAGATTAATTAAGTTTTAAATTAAGGTGACTTAGTTGTCTCTCAATACTGAACCATCAACATTAGGTCTGTTTCCTTATTTTATCTTTTGTTGTTGTTGTTGCTCATGTAATATTAGCATGCAGCTGTTTAAATAAGAAAATCTACAAGGCGAAGGCATTCCTTGTGCTGTCACGTGTGGAGAAAAATATAGAAGAAAGGTTTTGTGGAGTATGTAAGAAAATGCACTAACACATGTTAACTGTGCTTCTTATCAAATTACTAAATTTAATACACACGGCAAAAATATACATGCAAGTGATAGGAGTGTCCCAACAGTAATGTTCAAGCCAGCTAAATCTGGCTTGGCATACATAATTCTATTCAATGCTATAGACGTTTAATATAGACCTTAATATGTAACGTCAAAGCACATTAATGCACCATTGTATGTGAACTGGGATATTGACATTATTTGTCTAAAGAATATTTTTGACATATTTCCAAGAATGGTTATGACTTATCAGTCTTGCATTCTTGGAAACCAGTGCTATAGTAACTTAATTCCAATAATTTCTAAAGGAACAGGAAATTCACCTCGTACAATTTTGTATGAAAGACATTTTACATGGAGCAGACACATTAATTTACCTAAGACAACATTAAGTCACAAATATCACTACCAATGTTTGCATTATTATATGGGCCAGCTAGCAGCCCTCTGCCTGCAACCCAGTTCACATGCAATTCAAAGTCATAAGAGCAAGTCAAATGCAGAGAAAAAGAAATTCAGAGAGAAAAGCAAACTACTCACACACATGAAATAAAACATATTTATATATAAATAGATGTGCATAAGAAAATGCAAAAGCAATCAAAGAAAACATACAAAGCTTTTCCTTGAAAACAGAAAATACATCATTCCAAAGATAAAGGTCCACTCTACATAGCAACAGAAAGTTAGCTTTAATTTTCCTCATATCACTAACAAGTTTGATTCTGTTTAGTACCTTACTGGAAATGTATATTTTTTGTCACATTTTGCTGTTTTTTCTTCAGTGGGGAAAGATTATAAATTATTTTTCAAAGAGGCCATTTTGATTCCAAACTTCTGATAATACCATCATTCATATTGAGATGCAGGAAAGTGAAGAATAGAAAGAGACATTAAGGGAGGGAGAAAGTGAGGGTGGCAGAAGGTGATGGAAGAGGAATGACAACATAGAAGATCCATCCTTATCATCAGTTTGATAGTTGTTAAAACTTTTTCTAATTATCTTTATGGCCTAGGACTTATGCTAATGTCAAGAAATTTTCGGGCATGTGTTAATGACAGAGAAAATGATAACTGGAAATTTATTGGAAAAGGGGCACACAATATTGCTCATAGGAAAGTGAAAAAGGTAATTTCCCAAGTTGTTATAAATAACGATCTACATTTTGTTAAATTTGCAGCCTGTCAGGATAACAAATATAAAGAAAACTACCATATTCGTTAATTCTTGTGAAATAATTATGCTGGTACACTCAAAAGGTTTAAAGTATTGGTGTATGTGAGAATCACTGCTTTTACCAAGACAGACAGACGCACATTCAGATGAAATGCACGTTTTCCCTGTTTGTAGCATTTTGTTTGAAATGACTGCAAGCTGGACAAAATCGCAAAGCCTAATGATGCAATATCACCCTGACCAGCAAATGATGCTTTCGAGCAAAATGTCAAACAGATGGCGGTATATCATCAAATGAAAAACTGTATTCAGAATGACCACATCATGCTCTTGAAATACAGCCAAATACATATCATACGGCCAATACATCACTGTCACATTGCACAAAAGCTGCAGCTTGCAAGATGATATACTGATGACACTGAAATACAACTATGAGGCATTGGCGGATGGCTAGACAGGAGCAGGCAGACAAAAAAAAATTAGAGAATACAGGGGAGCTGGCCGGACGGTCTAAGAGATTTCATAACCATGTCACCGACACTTGCCTTACACATACAAACTATCTGACTGTGCTGCTTTCAAACAAAACATTTGTTTTCCAACTTTTTATAAGCTTTACTGGATAAATGAAATGAGAAGAAAAACAGAAATGCCATGCAGGTGATAGTAAAACCACTATTCTGTAATGAAAAAGATTAAGCAGAACAGAATCTGAGTCAAACATGGTTAAGTTTAAAGAAGCAAAACTTTGAATGTGCTCAGATTCATGTCAAGCATGCAGCTGGAATTTCCATAGGCTAAACAAAGAAAAAAAAGTGTGGCGCTCAATAAGCACAGAAGTCCATACTGTCATCTCAAAACAGGGTACAGTTGACAAAGGAATACTGAGAACTGATGACGCTGAAGTTCCTTAGTGATTTGATGATGGATGGGATAGTTACTGGATGTTACATAAGCATGGTCAGAGATAATGATATTTAACTGAAAACTGAGATGCCACAATGAGCGACTAACTCACCTTCCACTGTGCGGCCGGCAAGCTCGTCGCCAGACTCTAATGGGTGTTCTAGCTCAGACTTAGATTCAAACTGGGTCTCAGAACAGCTAGCTTTGTACTCAGAATCTGTTTCAATGCTTTCTTCATGAGTGGAAACTTTAATCTGGTCATCAGAGGTTGTCATTTCATGTCTTTCTTCGTAAGTTTGAGAAAAACTATACTGCTCTGAGGACTCTGCATGATGGCTCTGCTCAGAAAAGAACTGCTTTTCAAAACTTTCACCAGCTTCATGCTCCGATCTGGAAGACCACTCACTCCTTTCGTGCACTTCAAATGCTGTGTGAGTATCTTCCAGGCTCCGTTCAAAAGCCACATGGTCATGCACCTCCTTAGAAAAGTACTCGTCCTGTTCAGATCTGGCCTTTGTTTCTTCTGTGGCAAAATCCTCATCAGGGACTGCACCGTGTACATCAACCATTTCCTCCTCTTCCATCTCTTCCTCTTTGTCCTTGACCATATCTCCCCTTGCCGAGACTTGTAGATTCTCCTCAAGCTCTGTAGCTGAAACTCCCTCCTCACCCATCTCATCCTCCTGGGTTTTCCCTTGGGAAATGTCATCGAAATGAGCTTGAGGAGACCTAAACTCGGCATCGGAGCTTATGGTCTCCTTTGATTCGTCTCTCTCTTGAAAAGACTGCTGGGATTCTACGTGATCTTCATACATGTCATACTCTCTCTCTTCGTCCCGTCCTTCATCCTCGTCCTCCTCTCTAACCTCATCATCGTCTCCCATCCTCTGAACAATCTCCTCTGCCTCAGACGCTCCCGAAACCTCCCTCATCACTTCCTCATCGCCAGCCACGCCTTTTTCACCTTCCATCTCTCTCATGTAGGCCTGATAGAGCTGCTGTTTGTCCTCTTCCTCATTATCATCATCAACGCTTTCCGCCCCATCCACTTGTGGGCCACTCTCAGAGCTGAAGCCTGACATAGTATTGTTGTCAGTGCCGGTTGCAGAAACACGGTCCAGGCCAATCATCAGAGCAGCATCACTAGAGGCAGTGGACTGGGCATCAGCATCAATAATAGCCCTTTCAAGATCTTGTTCCCACCGCATTGGAGATCCTGTGGATGAGCAAATATGTAAACCATCCTTAAAGACTGGTGCAAGTGCATATATCTAGTCATGTTAGCAAAGAAACAGGTTAAGTTAACTTTAAAATGTGCATTATTAAGCTGCGGCAAAATGTCATTTCAGAATCACATAAAAAAGAAGACTGTTTATCATAAAGAAATTCTTATTCAAATATGTTCATTCTCATTCATACATTCTCTCACATAAAAAAACAAGGCATGCCATGTTTCACTGACTGCTTCTTTTTCTTGGACACAATCCATGAAGCTGCCTTCATGACTGGTCTTGGCAAAATAAACAGAATGAGGCAGTCTATGACAAAGCCATTATCTATTTAAAAACTTGACAGCTTCTTTAGGGCTCCATGAAAACCAGTGTTACTGTTGGTACTAACTATTCAAATTGTTAGCTATAGTCATTCCTCCCACATGATGATGCAAACTGCCATTCATTTAGTGGAACTCGTCCAGTCTCAATCTCCATTCCCCTCTTCTATCTTATTGTTAAGTCTTTTCATAACGGGAGTGGAAGAGCAAAAATCTGTCAGTTTCAGCTTAACTATTACATTATCCTTGTGTAAGTTCTGGTATAAATAATCAGGTTTGACAGCCAATGCAAGAGGAATATCGTCTTGATCACTGTTTACATGATGTTACATTAGTGATCATTGCTGCAATGAAGCATCACCGAGGAAATCTGTGTGTTCACACATGAACAATGAGAATGCGGTTCAGATTCCTTCTCTAGTCTCCATATCCCAGTTTAGGTACAAAAAGGCATTGTAATAAAGGTAAAATGTTGCAAGTCCCAATTGTCCAGTTATTATCCCCTTTTCCATCATAATCTTATTGAAATTTGACAAATTTGTGACAACCATTGTGATGAAACCTTACCTGTCTCTGGTTCTGGTGAGTAATCATCAACACTCAGCACACGATTCAAGCTCTCCTGGTCTTGGGATGCTACCAGAGTGAAATCAGAAGGTGATGGAGGTCTGTCAGAGGTAACATCATCAATGCTCATTGGTCGCCCATCTTCTTCGCCTTCTTCCTCTTCTTCTTCTTCTTCCTCTTCATATTCATTATCACCTTCCTCATCACCCTGGAGACTATCTTTCTCTATGTCCAGATCCCTTTGAACATGTAGGGTATCATATTCCGTCTGCTCTGCTCTTTCTGGGGTGTGGGTGGTGCTTGTCACCTGTGACGCTAATGGTGAAGGGACCCCTCCTGATAGTCCAAGAGAGATATTAAGTCTCTCTTGATCTTGAGAGGCAACGAGTGAGAATTCTGAAGGGGATGGTGGGCGGTCCATGCGGTGCAGATGATCTATGCGGTCCAAATCATCTTCAGGTTCATCTTCAGATGATGATGACATCTCTTCTTCAATTTCAGTTTTCCTTGACATCCTCTGCTCAATGTAGATTTGCTGGGATATGTCTGTGGAGATTCTTCCTTCAGACTCGTACTCATCCACATCTGCCTCATGCTCATACTCTGAACCTGTCATGGTGTATTCCGAGCCTGTCATTGTTTCGCTCTGGGCTGTGAAGCTGGAGCCACTCATAACTTCGCTCGCAGCTGTGTGGAATGATCCTGTCCCTGGGGTTTCACTTTGTGCAAATTCTACATCACTTGTTGATGTATACTCTGATCCAGATATGCTCGATGCCATGAAGGTCTGCCCTGCAGTTTCCCCTTCCTGTCTACTTTCTGGAACTGCAGGCTCTTCTTGGGGTTGTGAAGATGCTTGTGCTTCCTGATACTCCTCCTCAGTACTCTCCTCATCAAATCCGACCATCTGCTTCATATGAGCAAGCTTCCTTTCCATTTCTGTGATCTCTTCCTCCAAGTCACTAGGAGATCCTGACCTATCATGCACCTCCGTAGAGGATGTAGGATAGAGTGGTGACCGGGGAAGGTGGAGACCCATGTTGAATCCATCGACAGGACCTTGACTTTGGTCATATCCATCTCTCATGGTCTGGGATTCAGGGGAAACGTCACTTTCAGTGCCTGGGTATTTCTCAGTTGATGGTTCTCCTGGAGCCTGAAAGGTTGTCTGAAAGTAACCGAGCTTCTCTCGGTCATCATCTTCAGGTCTGATTACATCTGTCAATTCCTCCATGAATCGCTCGGTCCTGTCAATGAAGGTTTCAAGGAATTCAACAGCTTCCTCAACATGCTCAGATCTCTCTTCAACGGTAAAGCTTTCCCCTCTGTCAACAGACCTCTCCATTTCTCTTATTGTAGATTCAGAATCCTCAGGCATTTCAAATTTTGTTTCCATCCTGTCCAGCTCTTGTTCTATGCTTTCGTCACCAGACCTCTCCATTTCTCGGACAGCAGTCATGGCATCCCCAGGCATTTCAAATTTTGTTTCCATCCTATCCACCTCTTGTTCTATGCTCTCATCACCAGACCTCTCCATTTCTCTGATAGCAGAATCGGCATCCCCAGGCATTTCAAATTTAGTTTCCATCCTGTCTACCTCTTGCTCCACACTTTCGTCAAACTGTCTAGGCTCAACAACAGCTGAACCAGATTTCTCCATCTTAAGTTCCATTCTGTCAATGGACTGCTCAAGTTCACCGGAAATACCAGTTTGATCTTCCTCACCCTCTACACCAGTGTCATCCTCATGATCTATTCTAGATTCAGTTATGACTGTTGTGACCATTTGTTCCACTTCCTCTTCACTTTCCCTCCTCATCTGGTCAATCACTGCATCCTCCTCAGGTTCTGAATCATACTGCCCATCGTCCAGTTCATCTTCTGACATCATTTCATCCTTTGACTGCTGATCTTCCAGAGCCTGCATTTCTTCCATTATTCCCATCCTGGGTCTCCCCTCTTCCTCTTCTTCTGACTCCTCTGGTTTCGCTTCATCTTCTTGTGTTCCCAATTTCCTTGTTGTCTCAATGCTGGTGTGAAGAGCTTCTTGCACAATGGCCTTGCTCAGCTCAATTTCATAATCTTCTACCTCCCTGGATTCTCTACTTTGTTCCCTTACACTGACAGTGACAGTCTCTGTCGTACTCTCAAAATCTGTCCTTTCTTCCTCCGTCCGTTCGAAATAGCGCATCTCCCTCATTTCATCCTCCTCTTCCTGCTGCTCAAACTGATAACCTGTCACCTGAATCTCCTGAACATCCCTCTGAGTTACCTGCTCATCTTGCCAAGATGTCTGCATATACTCCTGCTTTTCTTGGTAGTGCTCCTCACTGTAATCTTCTTGGTATAACTTATCTTGACTTTCTGCAGGTTGTATGAGACCCTTAGTTTCAACTTCACGAGGCTCTTCAGGACCTTCATCTTCTACTACTTCATCATCACCTGGACCATATTCCTCTTCATATTTCTCCAATACCCTTTCATCATCTACCTCATCCTTTTCTTCTTGTTCATCTTCTGAACCAGATGTTACTTTTGCTTCAACGGGAACAGAAATCTCACCTTCACCAACAGGCACAACACCCTCTGCATCATCTTCATATTCTCCTGAGGTCTGGTCCAAATCTTTATCAGTAATTTCTGCATGCTCATAAGCATGTGTTTCCACAGGTATGATTTCTTCTGGTTCAATTTCATCTCTCTCAGTGACTCTGTCAACAGCTTCCTCTTCTGTTCCTACAGTTTCAAGTTTATCATCATACTGTTCATATGTCCTTTCCTCAACTTCAGTGGCTTCCACTCTTTTGTCAATGGGCACAGCATCCTCTGACTGATCCTCATACTCCTTAACGGCCTTGTCATCATCTTCTTCTTCTGTTGCTTCTGTGGTCATACCGACCTTAAGTTCATCTTCATATGTTTCAGATGGTTTGTCCTCATCCCCAACAGCATACTCAACAGCTGCTGCATCCACAGGTATGCCAGCCTCCTCTTCATCCTCATAAGTTTCTTCTTTTTCGTCGATGTCTTGCTCTTCAACAGGTTCTTCCACTGTTGCATCAATAGGTACTGAGATTTCATGTTCATGTTCATACTTTTCAAATGCCTTGTCAACATCTTCCTCGACAAATTCATCATGTTCCCCAATTTTTGCATCTATCGGCATGGCGACCTCAGGTTCATGTTCATACCTTTCAAAGGCCTTGTCCACATCTTCTTCCTGCAATTCATCAACTTTCTCTTCTGTTACATCAACTGGCATACTTTCTTCAGGTTCATGCTCGTATTTCTCAAATGACCTGTCCACATCTTCTTCCTCCTCCTCTGCAGCATCAGCAGGAATACTCACTTCAGGTTCATGTTCGTATCTTTCAAAGGACTTGTCCACATATTCTTCCTCATTTTTCTCCTCTGCTGCATCAGTGGGCACACTCACTTCAGGTTTGTGTTCAAATGCTTTGTCTATATCTTCTTCTTCTTCATGTTCATACTTTTCAAATGCCCTGTCCACATCTTCTTCCTCATCTTCCTCTTCTGCTACATCAGCAGGTATACTCACTTCAGGTTCATGTTCATACTTTTCAAATGCCTTGTCCTCATCTTCTTCCTCATGGACTTCACTTTCTTCCTCATCTACAGCATCAGTGGGCTTACTGACTTCAACTTCTTCCTCATAGCGTCCAGGTGTCTGAGCTACATCCTCCGTCTCTACGACCTCAATGTGCTCCTCCACCATTGCGTCAATGGAGGCAGCAACTTCAGGCTCATGCTCATATTGCTCAAATGCCTTGTCCACATCTTCTTCAATGAGTTCAACATGTTCTCCCACAGCTGCATCAATGGGCACTGAGACTTCAGGTTCATCTTCATACTTTTCAAACGCCTTATCCACATCTTCTTCCTCATGTTCTTCTTCATCTTTCTCCTCTGGTGCGGGCACACCCACTTCAGTTTCTTCTTCATACTGTTCAGGCATTTGGTCGACATCTTCCTTCTCTGAGATCACATGCTCGTCCACCACTGCATCTATGGGGACAGCGATTTCTGACTCATGCTCATACTGTTCAAATGCTTTATCCACATCTTCCTCAATGAGTTCAACATGTTCTCCCATTGTTGCATCAATGGGAACAGTGACCTCTGGTTCATCTTCATATTTTTCAAACGCTTTGTCCACGTCCTCTTCGACTTCAACATACTGAGTTTCTGTCTCATCTGTGGGCACAGTCGCATCAGGTTTCTCTTCATATTCATCAACCATCTGCTCAACATCTTCCTCTTCCTTAACATGCTCAGTCACTGCTACATGAACAGGTAAAGCCATCTCAGGTTCTTCTTCATATTTCTCGAAGGCTTGATCTAAAACTTCTGCTTCTTCATCCCTGTCAACAGATTTTTCCTCTGAATCTTCTTCCTTCACTTCTTTCAAGGATGGTTCAGTCCTCATGGAATATTCTCCCTCTTCAGTTGAGGGAGTTTCTTTGCTGTCTGCTTCATGAATATCTAAGAGCATCTGCTCCCCCTCTCCAGTTTCAATTAGGTCAGGCTTAATAATGTCGGGTTTGTCTTCAGTGATTGATTCAGACATTTCCTGACTTTTTGTCATATCACTTTCTGAGGATTTCTCAGTGATCTGTTCAAGAGAAGTTTCTGTCACAATCATTTGCTGTTGGCCAGAGTCACCATTGGGCTCCAAATCTATTGATTCCTTACTCTCTAGGTCTTCATATTCCTCTTCCTCCTCCTCCTCCTCCTCCTCCTTTGAATATTGTGATATGAGAGCTGCTGTCAGCCGGTCTTGTTCTTCAATTTCCTGATCAAGCTCGTCATCTACATCTTTTACTACTTCCTCTTCAATAACTTCCTCCTCAGCGACTTCTTCATCCTGATCTAAAGCATTCTCGTCATCAAGATCCTCCGCCTCCTCTGGAGAAGATCCTATGGCCTTCTCTGACACTGATTCAGACTCCTCTTCTCCAACTGTTAATTGTTCACCCCCTACAGCAATATCCTGCGGTTTCTCAGCTCTTCCCAGGATTTCTTGCTCATCTTCCAGCAGACCAGCTGATTCAACCATCTCATGTTCTCTGGACGTTTCTTGAAACTCTTCTCTCCATCTATCTTCGTATGTTTCTTCAATCCTTGTTTGCTCAGTGACTGTTACAGCTGTTGTAACTTTATAGTCAGTTTCTGAGATGGTCAAGGCACGCCCGACTTCCTCAACATCTTGGGTGATCGCCGTGTCTTCTTGCAGTGGGGAAAGTTCAGAGGTATGTGACTTGTCGGTTGGTGAAAGTTCTTTCTCTTCCGCGACACCACTAACTGCTTCCACACCTGTTTCTGCAGTAACGAAAGTCGTGGCGTCTTCCTCCGCATCTCTGTATTCTTCTGGTGCTTCCGGTACTGCAGCTGAATCTAATTCCTCCACAGTTTCACCCTCTTCCGACTCTTCAATTTCAATAGAGCCCATCTGCGTCTCCACCAGTACTCTGTGATGAGATGGAGCTTCGGCTTCTTCAGCAATCTCTGTTCTTGTTACAGTCTCTTCAATCACTGCTGTTCTATGAACATGTATAGTTTGTACATCAGTCTGGTCTGGTTCAGAGAATCTACGCACTTCAACATGAACAGCTGTTCCTTCCATTTCATCTCTGGCCTGCTCAACGATGCCATCATGCACCACTCTATCACGGAATCCAGATTCTTCATCTGGAACACTAACTACTTCCACGTCCGACATTTGGCTGCTGCTTTGTGATGCGATCATTCCCTTCTTCTGGTGATCGATGTCTTCTGCAGTAGCTGACACGGCTCTCTCTCCTTCAGCGTCTTCAACCATTTCCCCAGCAGGTGCTGTGTCTATTTCTTGATCTTCACTTAATACTTCCTTTGCGGTGTCTGCGACCTGAGTTGGAGACACACATTTCTCAACCAGTTCTTCATCAGAAATTTCTTCTTCTTTTTCTTTTGCTACCATGGTTTCTGAAGATTCTAGGGCAGCTATTATTTCTTCTTCCTCCTCGACCAACTTCATCTCATCATCTTCTTCAAGTTCCTTCTGGCTGGCTGTCAATGAAAGTTCAGCAGCTTGTTCCAGTTCTTCTTCTGTTAACTCATCCCTGTCAAGTATTTCCCAGTCGTCACTTTCATCTTTTACATAAGCAGCCCCTTCCACAGCTTCAGGCTGCTCTTCCTCATGCATTTCTTCCATATGGGCTGGCGTTTCTTCAACTTCCTCACGACCATAAGGCTGCTCCTTGTCAACCAGTTCTGGCTCTTCATATGCATCCTCAGCTTCAACAGGTTCCTCAGTGGGTTCCCGCGCTTCCTCCTCAGATTCGACTTGGGTCAGTGACATTGCTTCTTCTGGGGCGACCTCTTCTTTGCTTCCATCCAGGCTGTCTTCCAGATGAGAAGCAACAATCTCGGTTCTTGTTTCTCTGATTTCTGTGGCTACAAAATATTCTTCTTTGGTGACCTCCTGGATTTCTTCTTCTTCTTCATCTGGCAGAGTTGAAATGCCTGCTTCCGTCCTCGAAATTTCAGTGACATCCATGATCTCCTCTACCCGGCCAGATGCATCAGTATCATCCTTGGCTTCTTGCTCTTCTTTTTGAACATCACTTTTGTCACTGTCTTCACTGATAAAAGACTCGTGTTCTTCAAAAACGTACTGAGTTAATGTATGTGACACTGATTCTGTAGATGCAATGACTATTTCCTCTCTGACTTCATCCATCATGTCTCGCTCTTCTTGCGTTAGGCCATCCTCTTGTGGAACTTCTTCGATCTCTTCTTCTTCTTCATCTGGCAAAGTTGCTATTCCTGCTTCCGTTTCTGCAAACTGAACATGTTGGATTGGCTCCTCCACCGGAGTTGTAATTTCTCTATCCTCTTCAGCATGTACATCCTCAATCCTTGGAGAAATTTGATCCTCTTCAGGCGCCCCAGTTTCAGCCTCTGGGGTCTCGTCATCCCTGGCCGACTCTTCTGTGGACGTTTGCATGGCATAATCCTCATCAGGTATACTCAATATTCCAAGCATCGTTCTTGAACTTTCCACACTGGTCAAGACCTCTTCAGCGTATGCTTTTGTCTCGGAGACTTCAGTTCTTTCAAAGGAAAGCATCTCTTCCCTCTGCTGGTATGTCTCATCATACGCAGAATCTCTCACCTCGTTTTCTCTGATCTCTGAGAAGTTGTCCTGGTCAACTTCTTCTACACCTCCTACATCACTTCCAGCAGTGGCAGCAACACTCTCAAGCTCTTCGTCAACCATATTAACTTCTGGAGGAACTTCCATCTCATCCTCCTCCTGACCTTTGATCTCTAGCCTTCCATAATCTTCTTGTCTCAAAACCTCGCCTTCCTCACTCGGCTGTACACTTTCCTTGTCACTCTGCAAATCTGTAGACTCTTTCTCTGTGTAAGATGCTACCATTTCTTCACTTTCCATCCGCTCCATGTCTTCTTCATCTTCTAATTCAGTGCTTAAGACATAGTCTTTCTCCCTGGACTCCTCCAAATCTTCTGTGGTTTCTATTATGATACCAGTATCTTGGATTTCCTCCTGAGCAGCAAGTGAATCTTCAGTGACTTGTTTCTCAAATTCTTCACTTCCAGCTTCATCTTCCTCTTCAACATCAAGAACTTCTGTTTTTGTTTCGGTGATTTCTGTAGTTGGCTCCTGCTCTGTTTCTGGGGTTTCAATCTCAGCCTCCGTCTCGTGGTGTGTCTCGAGCTCATGCTGACTTTCCAGAGACTCCACTAACTCACTCTTTATATCAGAGACATCTTGGGTTGTTTCACTCACTTCCTCTGAGAACTCACTCCTAAATTCTTCATGCTCCCGTCCCTCCTCTTTCATCTCTTCAAACTTCTGTTCAGACTCAACTTTTGTGTAGGATTCTGCAGTGTATGCTGTCTCATACATTTCAGTGGATGCCATTTCATATTTTCTCTCCATTTTAGAGACAACTTCTTCAATTGTTTCTATCTTCTCCCTCACCAATTCTGTTGTCATGGGGTCTGCAAGAGAGGCATATCTCTGGTCGGTTATTGGCGTTTGAGCGTCCTCCTGGGTTTCCTCTTCTTCAGCAACTTCTTGTGGTTTCGTTATCTTTTCCTCCTCCACCTCTTCTTCCTCCTCCGCCTCCTCTTCCTCCTCAACTTCTTCTGGATGTGCCTCAGCTACAGATTCTTCAACATGAACTTGCTCTGAAACCTCCGTTTCTACAATTCTGACTTCTTCTACTGTAACTGTTTCTGTGGAAACAACACCTTCTTTCGCCACGACATCTTCCACTGGTTCAGGCGCAAGCTCTTCGACACGCTCTTCAGCTTCTTCATGATCTTCCTCTGCAATTTCTTCAACTTTCGTTACAGTTTCTGCCGCCTCTTCGAACTCTTCTGGCTCCCTTGCTTCTTCCATCTCCTCCACGAATTCTTCTGGATATGACTGAGCTACTGATTCTCCTGCCTGGACCTGCTCTGGTATTTCTGTTTCTACAACTCCGACTTCTTCTGCCTTGGCAGTCTCTGTGGATACAATAGCCTCTTCTGCCTTAACATCTCCCATGGGTTCTGAGGCCAGTTCTTCAACATGCTCCTCTTTCTCTATTTGATCCTCCATGGCAACCTCGTCAACCTTGGTGACCACCTCTGTCCTCTCGGCTTCTGCAGTTGGTAACTCCTCTGACGCCTGGTAGAATGTTTCCTCTTCCTCCACTGTGGTATCTGCCTCCTCGGCCGTTTCCTTCATCTCTGTAATATCTTCAGTGCCTTGAGAAGGCACCTCAAATATTTCTTGCTCTTCTTTGACAATGGCCGCTTCACGAGTCTCAACAGTTTCGAAAGTTACAACTTCCTCTGTGACCTCTTCATAAACTTTGGCAGTATACAGAGTGGTGCTAACACCAGAGTCATCTTCTAGTTCTTCGAATTTCGTATCCCTTTCCTCTGATTTCTGAGACAAAGCTAGCTGCTCCTCTACAATTTCTTTCTCCTCTTCTTCATATCTCTCCTCCTGCTCATCCACTTCATATCTATCTTCTTTATCCTGCAGTTTATCTGTTGCGCCCGGGCCAGTCCAAAAGAAGCATTGAAAAAAGATGGAGAAAGGACCAGAGTATTAGTATGAAAGAAAGAAATAAAACCTAGCCATTGGCAAGAAGAAGACGATGATGAAATTCAACTGAAATCCCCATATGAAAGTTAGAACAGTCAAGCATGTTAAGAATAAGATTGTATTTTGACTTGATACACATATAAACACTAGGCAAAATTAAAAAACCAACAATGTTAAGGACGTATCTTTTGAGGGGATGTTACTGACACCAACCACTGAGAGTTCATTTTCTGCATGCTCTTTAAATTTTAAAACATTGGTAAATTCTGAACTGAACAGGACATTGAAATACTGGTTGACGACACTTTATAATCAAAATATCTGAGTGATAAATCAGCTATGACAAGTTGAAAGCTGGTTTTGGATAACTTTTTCCTGTAAAAAAAAAAGTGTTCTGAGACCCTGAAAAGAAAATATTGCATTCTACGTTGGTCCAAACATACAGCAGATTAAAGAGGTGAAAACAAGAGTCGGTCATAGAGTTATTATTCCAAAGATCCATAAAATATTCTGAGATTTGTAGCAACCTGGTGCAACAAAAAGTCACGATCGAGATAAATCTTCACGAAAAGGACGTCAGCTACAGTAATATATCTAGGACAGACGAAACATTTCCTCCTCTTCCATGATGTAAAGATTACAAGGAGTCGTATTGCAGAGTATTTAGTCTAGGTATTTTAAATAATGAACTTCGCACTCTCACTGTGATAAAGTGAAGACCTGGACAGCAGTACATATATGCAGGTTTCGGTTCGATTATATTATGTGCCCATGTGACAGCCCTTTATTTTAGCAATTGAAATTCGGTATCAGGACTCTAGAGTACAGCGATTACGGGATGGGATCAACGGAGTAGTCCTGCATATTATTTGTAGGGTTTCAGTATGCTGCAGATGTGTGAAGTCAATCAATCTTATGCTGTATAGTTGTAGGTCTGATAATGATGTGCAGCTTTCTTTCACAGTTGCACACAATGTAATTATTCATGACAATGCAAGCATAATTAATTAGCTTAAAAGCAACCTTTTTTTTGCATTAGGAGTTGAAGAAGGGAAAAAAGGAGAGTAGGGACAACAGGCTGGAGAATTCGAAGTCAAGATCATGTTCATGTTGCACAAAGAAATCCTGTCTGCTAATACCACTAAATGTATATTTTGAAAAGAAATCACAACAATAAAGGTAACATACTTAATACTAATAAATATTTATTTACCTGTTTGCATGACTGTGGAAAAAAATGCATTATACTCCTATAAATAGGTAAGCTAACCTTTCTGACGATCACAAACACTGAACTGTTGAAAAGTCATAAGTAAAGACTAAACCCATACACCATCAACAAGAGAAAAGACACCACAAAGATTTCCATGACACAAACGTTTGAAGTATAAAGTGACAAATACATAATAATTACCTGGTTCCCAGTGAGCATGTGATGGATGGGGGCGAAGATGTGGGTGATATCCATGCAACAACAGCTACAAGAAGCGACCTGGCTCCTTTATACCAAAACTCACTGTACTCACATCAAAAGCTGAACACCACTAGAAAACTTAGGGAAACAAAACTGTCGAAGGTGCTGAAAATATCATTACAGCTACATGGGATATGTGCAAATATTTAATTAAGATTGTTTAGAATTCCTGAAACATAACACACCAATTGTCAACTGAGATGAACAAGAGCTGTTGAGGGAAAAAAAAACATCAAAACTTAAAAAAAAAAGGGCTTCCCTTTTCAAAAAACTTTGATGACCAAGAAGAAAGTATCTCTTCAAAGTTTTATCATTTCAGATGAAGTCTTCCGAGGACACTGATAAATATTTTTCACCAAAAATGTTAAGCAACTCCTTGTTCATTTCAGGTGACAATATAATGAGCAATTCAGATCTAGAGTAGTTTAGTTTCTGCTCAAACACCATGCATGAAGAAAGAGTTTGGCTTTTTGTGCATCCCATGTCATCAAACATAAGTTTGCTGTTATCTGTCTGCCGTCATAATGAAGTTTTTTCGCTGAAGTTTGAAATGCTGGTAACTTAACATTTTGGTGAATAATATGATTAAAGGAAACACACTTTGGTCAAAACCATATTTGTCCATGAAAAGTTTTATGAAAGGGAAGGTCTTTTTTAATCAACCTAAAACACATGTTTGTGACCATTATATAGATGATGAAAACCGGAACTGGAGACCAAGATCTCTAAATGGAATAAACGTCTTAGACACATAATCACTGGTTACACAGCCAGAGCTCTCGACCTTCGTTCTGCTGAAACACACTCAAATGTATAATTTCTGATATTAAAGACTAGAACTAAGGCAGACGGAGAAACGCAAACAAATGGGAAAGAAAACTGAAACAAGACAGTAAGCTCCAAAGAAGATAGCAGGCAATCCTGAATTTCCAGCGTAAATATAGTCTATATGTGTCTGACGATATTCTTTGTGGCTATAGCCTGAACTCTACTTTTGAAAAAACATTCGAATGCATTCTTTACTATGTTTATTATTCCATTGAGATAAGATATGCTTACAGTCTATACTTTATACATCCGAGTACAAGCATCATGATCCATGCTGCTTTTGTCACAAATATTTTTTTCCTTCTCAAGCATATCACTTAAAGCAAATGATTACATTCTAATAACACACACACATTAATAACTAAAGTAATCTTTTTCTGCTCATCTCACGTCATTAAAGAGCTAAGGCTAAGGTAAACAACAATGATTAATAATCATTTCATTATTTCGTTAATAATTTTTATTTACAGCTACTTCTCATTGAACTGAGAGAAAAAAATATAAAGAAATAGAGAAGCAGGGAAAGCATGGCATACAAAGAAAATGAACACGGCAGGTCGTCATCACAAGAAAGAGTACATAATCAATAACACAGACTGTGATAATTTTTTTATACCTAACAGCAAGAAAACTTCAAATAAAGCACCATACAAAATATGCCACAGTCAGTTCATTAAGTCTTTACAAGTTTAACAGGGACATAGGTCTTAGAGGTACAGACCTGAAACAAAATCTTTTTTCACTGGTTTAGGCATGACAATAACTTCATGAGTATGATCTTTGATGCAACTGTGGGTATGAAAACAGCTATCACAAACTTATCACTGTAATGCACTGTTCAATGGCAAGAATTACGTCATAGAAACTGCGGTTATTGAGATTTTTCATAGAACAACTTTCAGTTACGGTAAATGAATATTAATTACATTAATCATGACCACTTTAACTCTGATATATGCAATGGCAAGAAGGCACTCGAGGTGACTAGGAGTTAAAGAAAAAAAAAAGGTGTTTCTTTACAAAGAAAAAAGGAGTATTCTTCCATAACAAAAATATATCATTTTCATAGCAAGTCTATGTGTATAAACAAATATTACAACACACAAAAAACAAACATCTATTCTATCACAGCAAAAACTAAGACGGAGCCTTCATAGAAGACAAAAACATGGATGCACAACACAGTCATAGTATGAGGGTAAAATGAAGGTGATACACTCATGATGTACCTGTTTCAGTCACGACAGGCATTCCTGCGCTGGCTGGATTGACAAAGGAAGTAAAGAGCAGCATTAGTAATTTTAAAACTGTTATTAGATAGTTCATAAGTCATTTCCCCATTGTGCAATGCACAGCCAGGGAGAATTCATCTGCAAAAGACAGAGGAACTAGGTAAGGGGCAAACGGTTGAAAATTTCTGCAACATAGGTGATTTCCAGTCAGCTGATATGCAAAATTCTGCTCTGATTGATCTATTTCAGACAACTCAAATGTTTTGAACACCCGCTGCTGCTATGTACGTGTTAAAATTCGGGGGAACTTCCTCAGTCCTTCTTATATCCATCTTTACTCGAGCAGGCCTGCAGGCAAAGGCAATATAACTTTTGTTTCATAAAATCAAACTCTTGGGAGCTTACACCCAAACTGGTCAGATGGATTTCTAGTCCTTGTGTTTCCATCTCTGCACAGAACCTGTTACATAAGATACCACTTCATCTGAACTCTAAAAATGCAATATTAAAGTCCAATGTGCAAAACTATAACAATGGGAAACCATGATTGAGCATCTGAAAGAAAGAATCAAATAAAAATATTTCTCAAAATTAACTTGGTAATAGGAATCTGAACTTCTGTTTTGTCCTTTTGTAGCCTTCAGTCTTCCTATTTATGCAACAACCTCACTGCTAAAATAATAAACAAACTGTGCCGTTCTTTTGTTTCCTCAGTTCCAAGTCACATCCAGTAAACAATTGACTAAATTATATATTTTTCACCTCTTTCAAGATCTGTTCTTACCCCTTTGGCTTGTTATCCATCTCCTGTCATAAGTGAGAGGTTACTTAAACACTTCATGCATTGTCAAACTCTCAATTTCATACATAAAACAACGCATTCAGTGCCAGTTAACAATTTACCTCTCACAGCGTGATGTCATACTCACGATGCGCATTTATTACATGTACCTTTCTCGCACTCATTCTACCCCTCTCTTTCTCCCTTTTTTTTTTGAATGAACATAGGCCATGTAGACTTCTCCCTTTACTGATCAACGTAGCTACAAGCTATATCCAATACCTTCGGAACGTTTGCTCACATCAACCAGAAACCCATACAACAATGACTCATAGCACACAGATATGTCAGGAAGCTAATAAAGTGCACACCATGAATTTCACGAAGTTCTAACTACACAGGTGTGAAAAGGGAGTCAAACTGTCAGGCATGCATGCAGGAATGACATGAAAAATCACAACTGTGGACAACAAGGAAAGGTACATCCAGTGGACAGAGTTGAACTGTAAAGTTATCACCATCACCATCATTTGTCATACCAACGTCAGTCTCACACAAGGCGGTCTGCTATCAGGTCTGACTAGGTGTTAAGCTTTCAAAATTTCATTCATGCAAGGGACAGATTTAAGCCTTTTAGTAAACGTTTCAATCAGAGTTGAGTATTCTGGCAGATTCTTGCTGACCGTCAGCAATAGCGTGACGGGAAAGGAAATGAATGTGAATGAGAAAAGCAACATGGGAATCATATATCCACATTCATCTCTAAACAAAAAAGTTTTGCGCAACTGCAAATTCCCTTGATATATTTACAGAAATCAGCTAATAATTTGTTGAGACAAAGAGTTATATTTAAACAGAACCACTTAATTTTCTCATATACAGTTTTGACAAAGATGAGCTCTTTTGCCAGACAAGAAGTATATATAATAATATTATATTTATGCACTGTTAGTGAACGAGTTCGACTATGTGGGTGACTGAAGCATCGAACATGAGTGGCCCATTTTATCACCTACTGTCAGCACCTCCACATTACCATGACGCACTCCACAGAGAAATATGTCACGCACTGACTTTTTAATGACTACACCAGAATGACTATAACTATGTCAAAGAAGTTAGGCCTTTGTGAGATATTTACGTCTCGCTGGTTTAGTGCAGTTCCTTCAAACACATGTTGCTTTTCCCTAACACAATCAGACAATGAGAGAGCCATAAGATGGCATTCTGGAAACAGAAGACATCCTAGATATCCATATCACAATTGTTAGTATGGTCAGTTGTGTTACCCATATTGAAGGCAGTGAACAAAACGAAATGTTAATGTTAAAGACTGTTAGCCCCATGAACCAAAGCAAATAAGCAACGCAAGGGTAGGGATAGCAAAACAGAAGAGGATCTGAGAAATCCTGAAAATCCAACAGAAAAAGACGCAGACTGCAATAACAACATAAGGAACTAAGGAAAACTAAAGACTGAGCATTCACCGACTATTCAAACTCTCTGTGAGTTATTCAGAGATACTTCATCCAGTACCCCATCACTAATTGTTTAGTGGACATGACTGAAAGAACTACATGAACTATGAAGGTAGAAACTAAGGTCCAAGCAGCATCAACCAGCCAAGCCAACACACGGCATGCATTGGAGTGGCCCACCTGAAGTGTCAAGGTCACCAGCATAATACGTGACTTTTGTCACATCGCGTTTGGCAAAGCCAGGGTCGTCCAGCTCGCGCCACTCTGAAGATATGGAAGGTGAAGGTTGAGGAGAGATAACCAGAAAGACAATTTTTTTTCTGAATTAGATTTAATTAGACTAGGCCAAGATAAAGGCTGAAGAACTTCGATTTTATTTTGCAGGGTTGGGAAAAGACTGATGAAATTGGAAGTGGAGTTCAGTAATCGTTATTGCCGAAGAACTTTGATCTTACTTGCAAGGTTGGGAAAAGACTGATGAAATTGGAAGTGGAGTTCAGTAATCGTTATTGCTGAAGAACTTTGATCTTACTTGCAAGGTTGGGAAAAGACTGATGAAAATGGAAGTAGGTTTCAGTAGTCGATTTTATAGTAATTCTATATTGAAGACATTGATAGAAGCATGAAGATCATGGTGATAGAAATTTGTTGGACTGATGACCACAGAGATTGGCCGGAAAAACACCTAAGCTGTCTAGATCTTGTGAGAAAGGATAAGGAATACAAAAGAATTGTAGCTCCAAATAGTACAGATTACTGGATAATGGTTCCAATAAACTGATTCTGAGAAATAGTTTAAGAAAGCTGAGTGTTGAGGATATTAAACAGGAAGGGCAGAAATTGGGGATGTATCCTCACGCCAGAAAATGGCGATTAAAACTGCAGCAAAATTAATATGTACTGTTGGAAATAAGTATTAAAAAAACTTTAAAAAACTGAGGAAATTAAATCAGTAGTTACTCAGATACGATACTTTCTTTTTCTCCAAAAAAGTGTTACATTGTCAGTTGTGAGGAAAGAAAAAGATGACATTATGCATCCACTTACAAGAGTTTGATAAAACTGTTAAAAAACAAAAGGGAAATTTGTAATAAATACGATGATAAACAGACCAGGAATCCTGTTTTTTTTAAAGTTTGCCACGAATATAATATACCACATACATTAAGTTCACTTATTGTTTGAAACAGCCAAAGTCATTTCCACCACCAAGCCTATAGGTGCACTCTCTAATGCTAGGACACAAAAAACCCAGTCACCTTTTCAGTGTCACTGAGTAACTGATCCTAGAAGACTACCAAATGAAACACGCAAGTCACCCATGTTTTCATTCCTCAGGCGCTATGAAGATAGGCAGAAAGGCTTACAGGACAGTCATAAAGAAATGTGTGAAACTGGAAGGGAGAGAAATGAGAATGGGATGGGAAAATGTGCAAAGAACAATGCTGTTTACCTCAGCATATGTTCAGAATAAGCTCGTTAAGATTTTCATTATAAGCGCCTGTGGGGGGAAGGGTTGGATAAAGTGGTGACAGTTGTAGAGGAAAGAGAGAAATCACAACACACAATATGAAAGCTGTTATTTAGCTGTGCGCGCTCACACAAAACAACGTAACACATAGACAGACAGTATACTAGGTATATACGCATTAGGGAACCCAACACCAAATCAAAAAAAAAAAAAGAAATGTAAATACACACAAACACACACTAACCACTACACACAAAATGCATGCAACACTGTGGGAAGAAGTGGGAATTCGTTCTTGCATGTCTCCTACTTTAGCTGATGAGTTATTGATTAGCGGTAGACCGTAGAAATTCCACAACTTAAGCACTATATAAATCTTGTAGTAGAAGTTTTATATTCCATTCAAACACATGATGGCCAATATAAACGGTGCAGAAAGTGAATTTTAAATTTCACGGAGAAGCTTGCGCCGTCAATTTCTCAAAGTCAGCAGAAGTCTCTTTATTTTTCGCTTGCAGCATGCGATGCCAGGCGTAAACGCTGGCCAAATTTGTTCAAAGTTCAAAGTTAGACTACGTTCTCTAAAGAGTGACGGCTGCCTACTACTTACGGCTCAAAGAAATACATGTACACCCACACCACGACGATACCTTTTAGGACACACTGATACAGTGCAAGAAGAGACCGAGACAACAGACTGTGGGATTCCTGTGCAAATCTAAGGATCTATGTGTAATTTTGTCTACCCATGCACTAAAATCTTCAGTAAAGTGAAATCTAACGATTATACCCTCATCCTTCCAGCAGATGCTGGAGGGTGTGGCACTACTTCCAGGGAAAAAAAAATCGAAGAAGTCACATGTCTTACAGTAAGCGTCAAGTTCACACGCTGGTTGAGATCTGTGAGTAAATGACATGCCTTCACACAACCCTATCTCGGTGAGCTTTCTAGATTCTAGTTCTATTTCTCACGTCTAATCAAGACTTACTACTGACACACCTGTCTAAGCAAACCAACCCTTTTGCACGTTACCTTGCTGAGGTTCCTCAGCATCATCGGGAAACTGAAAGGCGGGTGGTGGCTGACTTTGAAGTTCTGCACTCTCAGTTGTATCCGCGGCGGCCACCGCTCGGCTATACTGTTCCGCCTCTGCGGGAGTGAGTTCCCCTCTAGCCAGCATGTCCTCCACGACTTCCAGTGTAGTCTCCACCGTGTCATCTCTCAGGGTTTCTTGCATATGAGCTGATAGTGTTCTAGAGCTGACTGGTTCTTTCCCTGAAACATCGTACGGATCCACATCGACGGGAGAGCGTGGCCGAGGACTTGGACTTGGGGTAATGGACCTTTCTTCTATGCGCGCCTGTTCCTCTGATTCCTCAATAGACCCCGATCTAGACCTGGTCTTTCTGGTACTCTCTGCTGTCAAGAGTCGGTTTGTGACGACCGTGCCATCGTCCAAGATTTCTCTCTTCTCTTCTGCATCTATGGAAGCATGACCAGATCTCTCCTCATAATCTTCATACTCGGACTCACTTGAAGAATCATCACCAGCCACGAAAGCAGATTCGGTGCCAGGGATAACTTCGTCTAATTCATAATCCTCCTCCTGCCGCCCTTGTTCAGCATCGAAAGATTCTTGATGAGTCCGAATGTGATGGACCATGCGGTTGTAGACGATCTTTCTTTGGACCTTGGTACCATCATCCAACATCTCCTCAACGTCTTCTATTTCATGTACCATGCGTGGCGGCTCGTCGAATGTCTCAACTACATTCTCTTTAAGAGTTCCGGGCACTTCCTCTTGCTCTTCAGTCACCTGTTCCTCCCCGTCTACTGATTTCCAGCTCTTTTTGATCTTCTTCAAAGAATGGCTGCGGACGCGGCGGGTATGGTGGACGGTGCCGTCTGGCATAATCTCCTCGTGCTCATCAACCTCCGTCTCCTCTTTCGGGGGACCTTCCTCACAGATTTCCTCCATGTCAACAGGAGTGCCTGACTGCTCGGTGCGGATTTTCCTGTGTTTCACCACCGTGCCGTCGTCTCGAACTTCTTCGTAGTAAGTTTCCCCTGGAGCTACGCTACCATCGAAGACTGTGTGTGGGAATAAAGAATATATGGAGCGTACAAATGACGATGAGCTACTCACTTCGCTCGTGAAGTTGACAAATGTCAGTATTAGACGCAATAAGAGACGACTTATTGATTGCCCTGAGAGGGCAGTCCTTATACATTACTGTCAAAAGTCTGGAAGAACAACCTAACATCATTATACAAGTGTACGCCCACGAAGGCCATAAATGTTAACTACAAAGTAAACCTTATGACCGTTACGGGCGCTCCTAGTTATAGAAGGATGACAAGTATAGATATTTCGGCTATAGGCCAAGCAACTAATAGTTACATGTATTACACACTCATAGTGGCATAACAAATAACATGTCACATACAGCAAGTTGTATGCACTATCTGGTACAATGACAGCAAATGAATGGTCAGCGGGTTGATTCTGGTTCACAGGGATTGGGTTGGGATGGGGGTGGGGTAAAAGGATTATAATCTTTACTATTGGTTCTTTTCAATATAGTAACGTTCTAGAACGAGGCAGCTTCCACTAGTGTACTGCAGGAGTTGCCCTAATTTTAAGCTTTGGAACGGCATGGAACAATACGTTCAGCTGAGCAGCAGGTTTAAGAGTTTCTGAACCTTATGAAAACCACGTACAACACATATGAAGGCATACGCTCTGTACAGGAGAACGGGGATGAAAACAGACCACTAGACAAGTTATACATGCAGTCAGCAAAAAAACAAGTCTTCACTCCGGCACGATACATAATTCAAAACTACGGTCATTGGATTACTCTTAATGTTTGATACCAACAGGCTGCACGCACATGGTACTATCACACATTGCCTGGTCACCAGATACGAGTTTGTCCTATTACTATTAATAATGCTGCATACTATTGATAAACTTCAAATGCGAAATTTCCCCCTAGCCACGTACACCTCTCCATTTCGCGTACGCACATCTCTGACAATCTCATAGTAAACACTCATTTTAATGCAGTACATAGCTCTCAGGAAATAATGATTCCTCGAAAAAGTCCCGGTTATACCTAAAGACGGACAGAATTCGCGAGCAGAGTGGCCAGCTTCTTGTTGTAAGATCGGATGAAATGTTTTTACGAAACGCCCTCTGATGCAACACGTGTCCAGACCGGGCTATGAATTGGGACGAGTTTCCTGTCGTGTAAGAACCGTGTTGTCTGAACGTGTGTAACATGTCGTGAAAGCGCTTGTTGGTGGTTGCAGATCAACACGGTGACCGACAATATCATGTTTGTTCAAGGTCTTGCTACACGATACGCACATAAAAGAACGAAGGAGATGGTGATGCAATTTCACACCGATCAATGACAAAGTGGAGAAAACATAATACTTAATACTATGCCCACAAAAAAAAAAAAAAATCAATATGCCTTAATGGTGATAATGAGCGGGCCGTGGTTTGTCCCCTGTGCCCTTAACCAGCTGCTACACATACTAACAACTGGATGTGTTTAGCAAACCTAAACCGCTGAGCAGCGTGGAGGGAGACACGCGATCACATAACTGCTGAGCGAACACTGCTACTGCAATTTATATCAATACGGGGCTGTGCGTTGTTTATACGTTTGAAAAAGTCGTGATATAAAACGACTATCTAGTCTACCTAATGCGAAAAATGATTGCAGCATCATAAAACCTGCAGTTTTGACAAGATTAACGTTGGCACTGGGTTTAGATGAAGGTGTTCAGTCGGTGCCAAAGCATTTGGATCGATTTTATACGCATATATTTATCTCGACATCTTTTTTACTGACTTTGATGTATGTATCGTAATTGGGAAAACAGGATATTGACTACAAACATTGCTCGTCATATGACGACATAAACTGAAAATATGACGTCACATTGCTGTCGGCATCACTCGCTCATTTTTTGTATTTTGGAGGGGGGAAGAGGGGGTCATTTCTGCGTTCACGTGATGCAGTCTGACAAGTTTTGGTTTGGCGCGCATTAGCGTTGTCTCATCGAAACAAGGTTGTCTTCCCTATGCTCTTTATCTCCACAGCACATTTTATCTTTTCTCAGTACAGAGAATGAGAACATCCAGATTGCAGGGTTTTAAAACGTATATCTTAGATCAAGCCGTTTTTAGATTTTATGACTAAGCACTGATCGCATACAATTTCTAAGTCAGACAGCGACAACTTCCTCGACTCAAAGCCTATGTAGGACGAACATGATGTGGTAAACTACAAATTCAATTACATGCAGTCTACTGAGTTTTACCTGGGAAGCGTATGAACTCTCCGAGTATAGATATTAAGGCGAACATCTTGCTCTGACGATCCTAGCCAACTTAGCTTGACTCTTTGAACAAAATTTCAAATTTACAGCATGCTTTCAACTTTCACAGAGAAGTATATTTCGTCGAGTTCCGATCACATTCTGAGCTTAAGTTGTATATTTTATGTCATCATCAAATCCGTACTATAGAATTCCCCATCACGGGGATCTTACACATATACATAGCCGAAAGCATTTCATAATACAAGAATGAGACTTTTAATTCGGGCTGACGGTTCCAGAGCACATAATGAGCCTGACCCAGCTTGCGTTCAGGCAGCTCTCTCGAACTGCAGTATAATCCTTTCTGCAGCGTTAATCCGTGGCCTGTACATGTTAGACCAAAATATTATGGAATAGTGAGGGGCATAAGACTGGACCCACGTCAGCAGTATGTGAAATCAGTTAATGACCCCCTCTCTATACGCTTTCCTTGTTTTGCAAGGTCAAGAGTACAGCAGAGTGCCCTGACATACTTATCGTGCACTTATTACAGCCATTGAAAACAACACAATGAATTCATGTTTTGTAAACCACCGTGTGTTTAACAGTTTCATAATATCTGTGCTTAGCAATCTCATAAGGATATTTCCATTATATGTACTGTGCATACATGTTATACAGATCAGCTCTATTGTTGGAACTTGATGTCTGTACTAAGAGCTTTTTTTCCCCCTGTCTTTCTAATACATTACCATTGTTGATTAAAATAATGAGAAAGTATTGTGGCGTGTTTGCAATTTAACAACAGCAATCTATGCACTCTATTTCAGTTATATCATTGGTGTCAGTCTATATGAAGAGGGAAGACAGCTGTGGAACCAAAATGCAAAGTGACTGTCAATGCGCTGACACACTGTGTCATGTGGGTACGTGACAGTATATCAGTGATGTCCCTTTTGATAGATGTCTTCACAATCTATGTACCAACAGTATAAAAAATAGCTGTCCACCAAGGCAGCAATATTTTCAGCTTATCAAACAGTACTGTTTTTATCTCGTCCTAATAAAAATAATATTCACTGATTTACAATTTCAAGTTATCTTCCTTATTGACCTTAATGTGTCCTATCTGACAAAAGCACTTTAGGTACGCCTTCGAACCTCAGTCACTGTTTGGCGTCATATCTAAATATGACGTCACACGGACCCAACATCACTACTCACTTGGCACATGATTACTGCACGACATACATGTGAGGCGCATTTCTGTGTCACTGCGATGTTATCTTGTAGCATTGGCAAAGTTTGTTCTTACCTTTTCGTTTGGATATCCATCATGCTTTGTAAATAAAAAAGTAAAAAAAATAAAATCATGACATAGACACTAGACTGGAGTGCGGCTGTTTTCATAAGGTCCTTACTCTATAGATAAGGTGGCACAGCCAACGCGAACAACTTTGGTATATATATATTGTTCTCCTGATGTTCTCCTGATAACAAGCCCCCGTAGCATGCCGGGATTATCCGGTTTGTTGTAACTCAAACCATTTCATCACCAGTTACGTTCATCCGATCTTCCACTATCATTGGGTGATAATACTTAACCAACTATAAACAGCACATCGCTTTGTTGTCTGTTCTATTGCTTTGCTCGCAATCTACATAGTATTATTACCCTTACTAGATCTAGGCGAGTATCATGTTCAGCGTAAACGCGAGGGTCTGTCGCCACAAGTTCATATAATAAGTTGTCGACTCAGCTGGCTAGTTCTTCACAACACATGTCAGACTGCATCCGGAGAACGCAACACGTTTTTACGATAAGTCTCGTCCTGGGGGATGAGGAGGGGTTGTGGAGGGTTTGTGTGTATACGTAGAGTAGGGGGAAGTTGTCTTCAATTTAGAATGAGAGGGAGAAGTAATTTTGGAAGTGGGGGAAGAGGGGGGCGGTTGGCTGATGTTCGCCGAGTCGCCGATATTGATTTAACAAACAGACGTGATTATGGTGTGCAACGGTATACAGCGTTTGCACTGTCTTGTCTTTTCCGAATGCTCCCAACATGGGGATAAGTTTAGCAAGTGAACTGTCATCCAAAACGTCCACAGCTGATATTTCAGTATACGTATACTATTAGAGATCTTTTGTAAGTTACAAGTTCGAATCTCAAGTGTGCATGGCATATGGCATTTCCTGGTGTAACACTCATATTGCACAACTAGAATCCGATACTGTAAATTTCACATGTTGATCATAACGCGCAATATGAACGTGACACCAGGAAATGCCACGCATGGCCATGCCTATTTCTGCCAATAATGGTCCGTAAGAGATAAGACCTTGAAAATAAATATCTCTCAAGTATCAAGTTACACCGTTTCCAAATGTCCTTCAAATTATGTATTGCAGTTATATATACACAGGTAAAAACGGTAATATCATGTATGTAGTGTTCTCCTTTCTTTGAAAGCATCTTAACCACGACGACGTAGCAAGACTGGCTTCAATTAACAGGTATATACCGCCTGGGTTCACATCATTCATAGAACTAGATTACTTATTCCGAAATAAAACGCAATGTTTAGGATGTAATGCCTAAGGGAATAAAAATACTGGAAAATAAAAACAACTGATCTGATGGCGAGTGGAACGTCTCAGTGTCGGCGAGTCAGGAGGAGTAGAATCAAATAACAAGCTTCATGGTATCATGTCTTTTAGAGGTAAATGTCAAACCTGCAAAAGCTTTCGTTGTCTCTTGTTTGCGTTATTTGTTGTAAACCCACTGTTTGTGAAATCTACGTGGAGGCGGCGTGTGATGGAGATGATATTGATGGCTACAAAGGAGCCAGTGATGTGTCAGAAGACTATAACAATAGGATAAAGTCGATTACAGTCAGTACTCGGTGCTCTCTTCTCTTCGATACTCAATTATAAATACTTGGTGTCATTTGATATGACAAAAGAAAAAAAACCAATAACCCACACGAAAAAAAATTGTGGGAATGCATATTCCTAAGTCAGCTTTTAAGTTTGTTTGAAGAAAAGACGTCTGGTTTTGCATCGTGTCAGTAGTTAGTGCGTGAGTTACGGGTTTGAATGCTTGAAACAAATTCCATTCTACAACAGTGTCATCAAAGGGTTGAGGCATGCACTCGTTCAACAAATATCATTCTTAGGGGGCCACTGAAACACCGAAGATGGTCTAAACAGAACAGGCCAGTAAAGACGACGTCAATCTTCCCACTATGCACAGAGACATGCAAGAACAACTGCGACAACAAATGGTCTGTCCACCTAAAGCTCACAATATTACAATCAGCCCGGAGGAATGTGATACATTAAGGACACGTGTAAAACGAGGAATGGCATCAAGAAAATAATAATAATTATGATAATATTAACAATAACAATTGTTATAACAATAATAACAAAACAGCAATAAACCTCAACGCAAAAATCCTGCTGAACTACTTTGCACAGAAGCACCGCTACTACCAATCTTCGTTAACCTGGCTTAAAAACAAAGCAGGGCGTCTTATATGCAACATTGACAAAGCACTTCAAGACTGACATTGTCTAAGATTAAAGATTCAATAGTGAACCAGGAAATAGCGATAGTATATCACCTTGATTAGTACCCCCTTCTCACCCTACTCTTCCTATATTTAACTCCACCGACGGGTCCTAAGGCTATTAATGTCGAGAAGTCTTAGCGAAATTAGTCTCCACTGAAATGACTTGACTGTGCACCATGGTCTGTTCCCGGATTAATAAAGCCCCTCTCTCTCTATTCTCGTTACAACCTCACCTCATAGCGAATCTCTCATGTACAAATGAAAAGTAATATGAAACAAAAGGATATTGACAAAACATGAACAGTGAAGACAGAAAAAAATAAACAACGTGCAGATGTCATGTCAGTGCAACAGCTGGTTCAAAAGAAACCGTCTAGATTATAAAATATATGCAAAGATATTTTAAAAAGAAATGAAGTTGTAAAAAACAACTGGCGCTTTAGAAGTTAGCAGAGAAAAATATGTCAAGTACCTTCTGAGTCGTCAAAATCTTCTGGCTCTTCAGTAGCGACTACGCCAAAGGCGCCGATTTCAGTCTCCGGTGCTGCCTCTGACGTTATCGGGAAGGACGCCGCCTGGAAGCCGGGAGACCTGTCCGGTGTCTGTTCACGGGGCAAAACGTGCCTCTCTGATGGAACGGTTTCTTCAGTTCTGTCCACAAATCCCTCGTCCCCAACGACGGCTAGCATGTCGGGCCGCTGTCCATCTGCTGCCGGTTCCTGACTTTGGACCGTGACGCCGATTTCGGGTCCGCTGCCTCCATAATAAGTAGTATCGTATGTGGGGACTTCCTCAGATGGTTGGTCTTCGGAATCTAATACGCGTTGGTCACCAGCTGGAGCATCCACAGCTGAGCCTGGAGCATCCACGTCTGTGCCAAAATCATCCACTGGCGAGCCCAAATCATCTACTGGTGTGTCATATGTCGAAAGTCCCGGCTGCGTTGACAGTCCAGTCACAGGTTCCTCTCGCGCCACATCTTCTACTGGTTCCTTCCCTCGATCATCTTTATCTTCTGTGTAGTAAGCATCGTCCCCAGGGTATTCCCTGTCTGTGAAACCTTCACCCTCTGTGGGATAGCCTGGCTCACCGGGGAAACCCTCTTCTTCTCTGGTGTAATCTGGCTCTCCCTTATAATCCTTCTCGTCCCGAGGATAAGTTTCATCTCTTGTATAATCCTCACCCTCCACAGGGTAGCCTCTATCCTCCGTGTAACCCAAATTATCTTCAGGGTAGCCTGTAAAATCTGTGGTGTCATCTTTAGGGTACCCTGTATCTTCTTCATCCTCCTTAGGATACCGTCTATCTTCTTCATCCCCCTTAGGGTACTGTGTATATTCCTCTTCCTCTTTTGGGTACCGTGTATCATCTTCTTCCTCTTCAGGGTACCTTGTCTCTTCTTCCTCTTTGGGGTAACCTTCTTCTCCGGGATAGCCTCTATCTTCCTCCTCGTCTCCTGGGTAAGCTTTGTCTCCTGGATAACCTCCCTCATCTTCTGGGCGGAGGGTGTCATCAGAGAAACCAGGATCAGCATCTTCATCTCCTTCTTCTGACCTATCACGCTCCACATCCTCTTCTTCTTCAGGCTGGTCATGGACTGCGTGGTACTCCTGCCTGTGGATGTCCGCACTCTCATCCTCAGCGGGCAGCTCGGCATCATAGAACCTGCCGCCATCCACACTAGAGGCCTTGCTCTGGTCAAGCTTACGTTCACCATCATCCAGAGTTTGGTCAGCTGTTCTGTAGACTTCACTATCCGTGGACACATCAACCATCTTCTCATAACTGTCTCTGTAGTCCAGACTATCCCGACTGGGTTCTTCAATTTCCTCAGGCCTATGAAGGTCAGTATCGTAATCGAGCTCTTCGGCTTTCTCATATTCCAGTTCCTCTTCTCTGAAGTCTTCAGGCATAGTAGGCTCAGGAACAGGCGAGGGCTCTTCGTGGTAGGAGGAACCACCATCTGACATGGGGCTCACGATTTGACTGGATGGTTCTGAAGACAATTGAGCCGCTTGGTAGCTGGGCACCTGTTCGGACGCAACCTCCGCTCGGGAGTACATGACCTCCCGTTCTGTTCCATAGTGAGCGGCTCCGGCATTTGGGGCTTCTGAAAATTGTATATAACGTGGGCGTGCACTGAAAAGGTGTCAGCGATCGTGAAAAGGTGTATATACCAACAAACAACAATTAACATAGTCATACAGAGCTGGGATCATAAAAAAAACAAAACGCTGCATGTCAGTAAGAAGAAATATGTCAGTCAACACTCAAATTAATAAAATGAAAATTCATACAACAGAGAAAAAAAAATTATTTGTAATGTTGCTAGAAATTTGCTAGTTACTCAAAATAAATTCAGGTTCAGTTTTCTACGTTTTTTTTCTTCTGCTTTTTAACTCATGCTTTTGTAAAATTTAGTACCAAAATAAAAATTACTATTCAGGAATTATCAGGTCGAGCAGTTAAATAAGTAAGTGAGTAGAAGAGCATGCAATGAGATATAGTTCTTATGTCCATATTCAGTGCAAGCAATTCATGCAGTGAAGATGTCTTGATATGTTTCAAGGAATACTGGCATATTAGTCGATACAAGGGAACTGTGTTTAGAGTAATATGATGAAAAGTTAATGAAATGGACGGGATGCATAAAAGAACCACAGTTTGTCTTGGCTTACATGTGTCAGTTGTATTATGCATAATGTATTAAGAGGGAATGGAGATTACAATGAAGGATTGTAATGTCTGACGTGGTGATATATGTATACATGTATTCCGGAAACACAAACAATCTTTTTTTTTCCCCACCAAAAAAAACATTTGTAGATTTTCTTGATTTGTTTCTGTTTTTTCCCTTTCATCTTGTTGATTGTATGAACTGGTCTTTCAGTAAACAGTAGATATGAATCTGAATAGAATCTTCTTCACCATCATCACATTATAATTTACAAAGATTTAGGATTAAAGGCACTCTTAGGACTAAACTACAAAGGAGATTGACGTTTACAGCTTCTGCCCTAGTTATCTGTTTTTACAAAGAGCACTCTGAGAATAAGCCCTTTTCAAATATCCTAATTATGTGCAACTGATCACTGATTCTGGACACACTGTTTAAAGCTGTTACAAAATCACTATTGGTCTTGCCTCGCCTATTCTAATTGTAAGTGAGTGTGTGTTGTGAAAAATGCGTGTGTGGGGGGAGGGGGAAAAGAGTCGTGCGTCGGTGCTGACTAGTTAGACATTCCCATTTAAAAATATTCTACCTGTATGTTTACTACCTGTCTGAAGGAGAGTTGCTGCAGACTTAAAAACATTGATCGAAGAAGAAAAAAAAAGATGAATCTTCTGTAGCATTAATTTATTTTAGTATAGCAAGAAAGCTTCCACATAACTTTCAAAAACGTATGCTGATAGGCCGGTTTCACGTTAGCCTTACAAAATGTCAAAAGGGTAACGGGTCAGCAGCATCCAGCTGGAGACTAGAGAGCACAAGTGATCTATGTCTATCGTAACGTTAGGGCGAAAGTACAGCTGTTTTGCGTGCGAGAGCACATTCATTAACTGCAACTTTACGACTGCCATGGATCACTCATGAGCTAGTGAAGGTCTCCAGCTGTCTCATAAGGCTCACCATCGTGGCATGAGCCAGGTTGCATTGACATCCCCTGCCTTTTAGTCTAACTCCCCTTCTCTTGAATCGTACTCAATCTCACAAGGACGGCTTTGTGAAACCACAGGACAGATCACCCTTCCCAAACTGACGCCATTTCGAAAATTACCGTAGCCTAAATTGTGTGTCTCCACAACAACGGATGTAATTTTCTTCAGTCCCTCTACGACCAAACTTGGTGAAGAAGAAATGGCCAAAAGCCACCTAACTCCGCAGGATCCCCATTACGTTTTAAATTCATTTGGTTTACCAGTGTCTTACAATTCAGTTAAAATTACTTTTCCTGCCCTTATATGAAAATTCGCAGCTCTAATATCTGTCTGTCTGGATTAGAAAGTGCTTTTCTGCTTCCCTACCAGTAGGCATATACTGCGAAGTACGATGACCTTTCATACCTGCCCGGTTTGGCGTGGTGATTGCTTTCTGCTTGCAGACATTTACACTAGAACTGTTAACACAGCCAGTGCTCCCAGCCCCACTCCCTTGATTACTACATTTCCATTTAAAAGTCCCAACCGCTTTGTTCCTTCTGAAAAGCACACAACACTATTGATCACATACCCTTAAAAGCTTGATCCGATGCGTGGAGGTGTCATCAAGAGTTCCACTGTACTGCGCATGTGTATGTGTGTGGAAGGGGAGGGAAGGGGGGTTCTCTAGCTGCAGTGATTTGTACATTTAATTGCTAAATCTAGATGTCAAAAAAACCATGTCATGTCACACTACCTGTGAATGACACCGTATTTTATTTTTACATTCCTCTTAGTCATTGATTTTTATTCGGGAAGCATCTTCAAAGTTGCCAATGTTCTTACTAATGTGTTCTGCTGATGCATTCTGATAATCAGATGGGCAATGTGTTGCTGCGTAAGTGAAATGGTAAACTGAATTTTAAATACAATTACATGTTAAGGTATTTTCCTGTCTTCATGTACAGTATTTTCCCATTGTTGCTATGCTCATGTTGCAATTGTCATGTGTGTTTCGGCGAAGTGAGTCTGTCGCTGGACATAAGAACTACTGAATACTAGTATCTGAAAAAATCTGCAAGCCTATACTGAAAGTTGGAACAAGCATGCGCTTACTTTGGTGCACATTCATTTATTAATCAAGCAAAAATTAAAAAAAAAAGCCGACAAAAATACACAAAAAGACAGCACGAGTTGTTCTTTCAAAAAGTATAAAATACGAATAAAGGCAGTAGAAAAGTACATGTACCACAAGAATGTGTGAGCAAAAATTAGGCATGATAAACCAAAATCCTCTCTGGTGCAAATCTAATAAAATCATGCATCATGATAGGCAAAAAATGGTTGCAAAAAACAAACTGGACTAGTCTATCTCGTGACATACAATGCGTGTTGCTGCCAAATCTCAAACCCACAATGCTACAAGAGAGTTGTTCCCCTTGTTACATTTATTTTTTTATTGAGCCTGATTTCATTGGCCAAGCAGCATAATCAGGGTATGCAATCAAGGGAGATAATACTTGTTAGTCTATGCAGTAGAACTTCGATATCTGTTATTCATTAATTACACATTAGTTATGAATTTCACATGCACAGATTCATTATTATTCTGCATTTTATTTTTGCGATGGACCTCGATATTAAGTATAGGTTTTTTCATGCACATTATATCGCGGTTCTACTGTATATATAATATGTGATTTGCCTAATTTCTCTTTGAAGCAAGCTTCTGTAAAGGCATATTATGTTTGCATGTTGAGCCAAGCTGTTGTTCCCCGTCACATTTTCTTAGTTTTGACAGGCGTGGGCGATATTTTTCTTCAACAAATTTCTTTAACGTTTGCAGCAGCGTTTGAGATTGTGAGAGACATCTGCTGTTTTCTAAGTGGATTTGGGATTTAATTCTAAATACACAGCTACTTAAAATTGCTATACTAGCACACACTCTCACAACCACAGGGGCCACTCTTCGTGCAACAGTTGGTGCTTTAACGTCAATCACATCATGAATGCTGGCCTTTCTCTCTGTCTCTGTTTCTCTCTCTCTCTCTCTCAATCATTTCCTCAGATGTCAAAGTTCAAAACGTCAATTACAGACACACAAACAAACAAACAAATAATCCCTATAAAATACAACACCATGCTGGGAATTTTCAACAGCTAATGGTAAGCGAGTTACTGAACTTTTCAGTGATTAGTTTGAAAAGGTATTGATTCAGAATTATTTTTACTCAACCAGGGTGTTTGTGTGGTACTGATGAAGTAGAGTGGTCATTGATTACATGCTTCTCTAAACTGTGCGTTGCTTGTTTGTATTCAGATTTATTTGCAAGGATAAATCTCCCATTACTGCTTGATGTATCTTACCCCTTAGGACTTATCCAAATTTGAGTTTGTCCTCAGTAACTTATTCACCTCAAATATTGTATTTAGTGAATCCATGTAACTTGAACACTTGCTTTATTTCCATGTTATTTCAGTTCTCTGAGATACATTTTTAAACTTTCACTTCTTTGAAGTGCTGGTATGGTTATGCTACAGTTTCAGATCTTCCACCTATCCTCCCTCCCATTCTCTTCTTCTGTAATCATGTAATGCATATTTATTGACCCTAAAACCATTACCACGAGAGGTTAACAGAAATATCTTCTATCACTCAAAATGTATTTGAAAAACAAAATGTTTATTAGTGTCTAGTCCAGTGCATTTTCAAATTTCAGCTTTACTGTTTCATCCTTCTAAACATTAGTGTGTCAAGCAGGTGTTTTCTTTCTCTTTCTCAAGTCCAAAAGCAACAAAACACTAAAAAAGTAAGAAGGACATGGACCCACACAAAGTCAAAACAAGACACAAACATACAAAACATGCGTAAGCACCAGGTCAAGTAAAAAGATCAGAAAAGGGACATTTCCAAGAAATTTATGTTTCCAGTCACACAGTTAAGTACTTGGTTCTAAGAAAACTCAAACACTGCAAACACTATAGGTTTATTATTTTTATTATAAAAGAGTCTAGAGAGGTTACAATATTAAGTTAAGGCTTAGAATATGTATAACCAAAGTCCAGCCACAAGGCAATAAACAGAGGCACAAAACCTAAAATAACTAGGAAGTCTACTTTAAAATAACATGGTATATTGCTGGTACTATGTGACACTATTTTCCTCTTGTATGAATGTTACAGTAATGTCTTGTCTGGTGTAGGTATAACCTTCACCTTGACATTTAAAAGCATACAATGAAGCGCATATGCCATGGGACAAATGGACATACTCTTGTGTACAAGCAAAAAAAAAAAAAACAAACCTAGAGATCTGACATGGAAAATTAAGTGTACCGAAAACAATGTTGGACATTTATAAAGCAGGGTCAACTTTTCAATCCATGAGGACTTCTGGACAATGATAGAATTTTGTGGCTTAAAAATAATAAAAACTTGTCTACTAACAATGCAACTAGAGCAGACCAATTGGTCATACTATAATTACAAGCAAAAAATAAAAATGTCAGTGTGGTTTTTCTTTTTGTTTCTCTTTGAAAGAAACGTCTCTGAGGGTTTCTCTGTTTCCGATCAACATTTCACAGAGATGCCCATGAGCTTAACAAATGCAGTAACTAAAGCGGGAACTTTGCCTGCGGATATATAGTGGTGAGAAGAAAGCACCGAGTATTGAGAGCTAGTACAAATCTGTATCAAGCATTCCTAATGGATGGACTAAAAAAAAGCTTTTTTCGAAATCACTAATGGGTTTGCGGTTGCTTTGTTACGTATTTTTTTTCATTTTTGGTTTGTTTGACTGAATGGGTGCCATTCGTTTGAATGACCAGCTGCCAGATACATGACATGTTCACAGTGTATTTAACTGGCATACGGATGACAACCACCGACTCGAGCAAAATGTGAAGGTAGCTGCAGATGTGGCGAGCTTGGGGACCAGGCAATATATGACCAAGTAGTCGAGCAATATGCCTGACCCCGAAAGTGGGGGAATAATTGGATGACATTTTTGCTGCAAAAGCATGAGCATTGTGTTCTCGAAAAAAAATGCAGTATAAACCTATAAAAATTATTGAGCTTGAAGCCAAGCGCATTGTGTAAGGCAAGTAAGTGTTATGATAACGAGGTTTGGAATATATATGAGGTGGTTCAAAGGCAAAAGTTAGTGATGACGTGCAGCCCGTTGCTCTTGATTATACGAAAGTATGATATTTTCCCAAAGTGTCAAAACCACAGCACCACTACCATTCCAATGGGGTTCTATTTCTCACACCAATCGTCATGTGTATGAAGCTTACTGAGGCCAAAAAAGCCATGTGCATGCAAACATTTAACATGAAATTTATTTTTTGAAAAAAAAAGGGGGTAAAATGAATACAAGATGGGCAATAAATCTACATAGAATGAAAAAAAAAAGTAATATCAAAGGCAGTCTATGGCCAAGACATTTTGAAGAAGAAATAAAGTCAAAGAAAACAGATAAACACAAAATAATCTGCGGGACTAGAAATGTGAGGTCGTGAAGACAACTACTGGCAAGAGTCTAAACGAAAGCAAGAATGGGGGCACTGAGGGAGGAATATACTGCCACGATCACTTGCCAAGATGACTGGATGATGTAAACGATGTATCCTTTCAAATAAGCTCTTTAAAAATAGTTTTCCACATGGCCAAACTGGGGTAGCCCAGGCCCACGCTGTCTTTTCTTCACAGCAATTTCCAATCATAAGATTTGTTTACCAATAACTATGAACATTCAGGCCTGAACATTTGGCCTTTTCTAAACAAAACAGCCATTCAAGCTTTTGAGCTTCACTCTCGGGCCACGGCAAATACGACATTGCTTCTCCTGGCTGACAGATTCGGAAAAGTGAAATAAATTCCGGCTTGAAATTACTTATGTCATTAGCTTCCCACACTCGACTTCAGCATTTCTGAGAGCAAGGCTACGAATGCAGTTGATCGAGTTTGAACCAGAAGACTGCGTATCCCTAGAGCATGTCCACTTCTTTGACAACTCTGATCACTGGCTATATTATTCCACCTCCACGAAGCCACATAACTCAATTTTACTCAAAACCACAACCATTACGGTCGTTAAAAACAATTCCCAGCAATGTATGGAATGATTCACATACAATTCCCTATCCGGTATTATATAGCTATCGACATCGACCTTTCCGGCAGTAAGAAAACAGGCAAAATAGTTTACATCATCCTCTCTGTTCTGGCAAGTGGCTGGTAAAACTACCTCGTGTGAGCAACCTAGATAACTAAAACCTATACAGCTACATAACTAATCGAAAAAGAAAAGGGAATCAAAACAAATGACATATTACTATTTGAAAATGTGCATTTTCTCTAAAGCAAGAAGCTTCAATTACCTTTCTCAAAAGGTTTCTTTTCAACTTTCTCCTCCAAATCACATCAGTCTGATCTCACATTCCTGTAATCCTATTCCAATTCAAATCTCAAATATGCACTGCCGGTTAATACTATAGATTTAATTTTAAGATATAGACACCATTTTGACTATCAATTCAATTTTGGCAAGGGATAGGCCTATACCTAATCGCGGAGTCCCAAAAATCGGGAGAGCTCCATAGCATTAATATTTCCTGAGTAAAGTAAACTATAAATGGAGATTTTAAAAGGAAAACAAATAGCACATTAATGCCTCCTTTTCCATCCACGTTCCTGGAGAAGCTAGAATTTGGCCTGAATCACCCAGAGATACTGAACCTGAATTCGTTCAAGGATTTAAGACAAATTTTCTACTTCTGAAGCAAAGTTTTTTTGGGATGTTCTCGCACAGAGGGTATGGCTGCTCACATGAAGTGCTCTGGAAGGGACCTAAGGGAGGCTAGTTGTAAACATGCTTTACCACACCAAAGACATCACCAAAGTAATTAGCGAAAGGTCGAAAGTGATCTTGAATAGTTTAGAATGAAAGGATCCTATAGTAAGAAACTTTCACATTATGAAACATCAAGATCAAAAGGGACACTTTGGTGGTACATCAATGGAATAAATGGAGGAAGTGAAAAACTTTTGACCGAGTTTCATCTCTTCATAAGGCAAACCCAACAGCCTCCTCGCTGTTTAGTCAACTCTGGAACACCACCCCCTCCCTCCCTGCCGTCTCCAAAATGTTTTTAAATAACAAGACGTTCAAGTACTCTTGCAAACTGCTACTCGTAAGCTCGCGATCTTACAATGCACTGAAACACTTCTCGTCTATTCTACACTGACTACCACACAAACAAAGCCATACTGAATATAGTTATCCCTACAACACAACACAGATGACCACAACAGCTATAAAATATGATTATGAAAATAAGCTCAGCATAAAAATACACGAAAAACACTCTGGCATTCTATACTACATGGCAAGATAAAGGGGTGATAAAAACTGCTCTCAGATTATATCAATTCCTGAATAGCCCATGCCTCTTTCTTTATTGTTTATTTTTTTCTTTTAATTGTCAACTTTGTCTATGGATTAACCCTGGTCAAACATTATTTTTTTGTTTCGCAGGTACTAAAGAACTTTATGCTATGCGTATCAAACGTGTGTAATACATTTACTGACATGTACACAGTGCTGTGACTCAATAGCTTTGCATAAAATAACATGTGAACAAAATAAATAAATACACTTAAAATACTTATATAATAAAAGTAAATCTAAGGCTGAATGTCATCACGATCATCCAAGAATAAAGATATAAAATTAATGTAAAAGTTGCCCACTTAAACACAACCAACCAAACTGTTATGGTAAACATAGTCAAGTGAATTACATAGACTAAAAAACACATGGGAAAGAAGCGCTAGGAGAAAAAGGTATGGAAAGGAAACGACAGGCACACAGTTAAAAAGATATGACAGGGTTATCTGGATGAAAGATGAGGATATAGCAGAATGCTACAAGGAACATATAGTTGTAGACGTCATACTGCTGCTGCTGATATTTAACCATTTTCTCTTCCATCGTCTTGGGGAACATTCAAGGGAGGATGGAGGGCATGGCATACACCACTACACTAATAACACTCAGGTTATCTGTCCCTAAGAACTGGGTAATTTCTTGAAACATGCAATCTCTTTCTCAAAGTCCTATGGGTACTAGTGTGTCTCCCTATAATAGGATGGGGTAATGGGGACTAGTGTGTCTCCCTATAATAGGATGGGGTAATGGGGACTAGTGTGTCTGCCTATAATAGGATGGGGTAATGGGGACAAGTGTGTCTGCCTCTAATAGGATGGGGTAACTGTATCACTAATCTGTGACAGGTGATCCAGGGACAATAATTCAAGCTCAAGATGTTTACAGAATATTCATATTGAAAGTAGAGGACTTTAAGAGGAGTAAGAGTCGTATTCACAGAACTTCTCCTACAAAAATGGTGAGATATGAGCTCACGTGAAGGGACAGGTGATGGGATGGGACAGTAGTGTCCATTTTGGTTTTGAAAGGATGCTTACTTTACTGTAGACAAGTAAATACACTTTTCTAAATTTCACTGATAAGACACTAACACCACTACTGCTCAGTGTGGGTGCTGTCCACGCAAAAGGCAAATTTGATACCCTTAAAGATGTCACATTTCCACATAACATATCGATCATTCTCAATATATCTGCCTATCCCGTAATGCCATTATTCATTACGGCCTTCTCATGTTGGTAATTTACAGTAAGAAATGTAATCAATATATTCAAAGACTGAGCTTGGGGGGGCCTTCATGTTACATCTTCAATATCATAGTGTTACCAGCCCTTGTATCAGCTTTTCTTATTGAAGTTTTGGACAGTCATATTCCCA
>JAWQUT010000191.1:169854-182399 GCA_033807755.1 Ellobium chinense
AATATGAATGTGTTTGCCCAGCTATTTACCGTCTTATGTATCACTGCCAATCTATTAAACATCTGTCTAGAGGTCTAACCATCTATTCAACATCTGCAAGGATCAGGACAAGACAGTTGGGAGAAAGCGGATAGCATAGAAAGACGAACATATAGATCAATTTCTTATCTTTCTCTCCAAAGAGAAAACTTCACAAAAGAGTACAAGTAAACCAACTTAATAAAACTCATTGTACTATTCAGGGCAACGGAAGTTGTACATGCTAACAACTGATGAACATAAACTATTAAGATGGCAACAGTAACAGTGATTAAATATAATATTGCGTCTACACACCAGAGTCGTACTGGTCAGCTGCTGCCTCTGTGGCCAGACGTGTAGCGACCTCAGCAATGCTGCTCTCTGCTGCCAAAACAGGTTCTTCTGTGGAAAAGAAACAACCAAAAACAAGTTAGATAACTCGACAGAACAATTAATTTGAATTATACTTAAGGACCAGAACTCTCATTTATCTTTTACCAATGAAAAGTAGAGCTAAGTCAGACAGGATAAGCTATAAACAGATTGGGAAAGTGTTTGGACAAAGAGAAAAGGTATGTATCAAAACTATATCACTGTAAATGAATAAAGCAATTCCAAGGATTCCGCATATAGCCTACTGGCACAGATTTGTGTTTACCGCGATTTAAAGTGAAATAGGTTATCATTCTGACTCACTCTTCTGTTCTCACTTTGTTTTGATCGCAACACAAACTCTTCTTTGGCCAATGCCAATTTGACTCATATACAACCAAACCACTATGAGTTATACTTATTTGGAACTTACTGCTTAGTACTTTGTACTGTGCTCCTCAAATCTAAGCTTTCAGAATAAAATTTAAGCTACTGCTGCTGCCACTGCTGAATGTTTAATAAAAAAGAACTGGCCACAGGAATTTGCACCATTCTTGTGTTCTTTCTTTCTCAGTGAATTTTGTGACAAATCTGCCAATGTCCTAAGGGTAAAACAGTAAACCCTTTAAATATTTTCAAACATTCTTGTTTTAAGAATAAACTGAAGAGTGCATGACATTTGAAAGAAAAGTCTGTCTCCAGATTAAATTCAAAGGATGCAAGTGAATGGAATTGTTACTGTAGAAGAATATTTAGACAGTAAAGCAAAAGATACTGGAAGATGAGTCTGTCAAAAGAGCACAAGAAAGGCATTAGTGTTTATGTCCATTTGTGGATACCACATTCAAGCATGCAATATAGTTGATAGGGCAAATGATTATCAGATAAGAATAATCTTGGTGGGAAATAGTACAGACTCTGGACACATTTCCTCTCGTCACATATTACAGACAATGAATAAACTGTGCATAATGAGAAAACTTGACACTCTAATTGTGGAACGACATAGTAACGACTGCTCAGAATGAAATATGAATTGGGACTTATGAAAAGCAAGCAATGCAAATTATCACTTTCGTGACACTTAGGTGGCAATACAATACAACAGTCGAAACATGACAACAGAAATAGTGTCTGGTGTGGTTTTGCTACGAAGAGCATAACACAATTATGTGTTTGGGAAATAGATAGCTGGTGATGACATGAACATAAGAGCAGGTACTCCACAATCACATTCACTTACAGTCACTTACTAAACTTGATCAAATGGGTATCAAACAATGAAATAAAACGGGGGGCAAGCCAATGTAAATGCATGAATGATGAGTGAATAAAATGAATGAAATGAGCCAAGCGTGCCGAGAAGGCAGAAGTACCAGGAACAACATTCTCGACAGTTTTGAAGGAGCAAAGTCAAAAACTGACTGAACAGAATAGCAAGCCTTCCCTTTACAGGCCACTAAGCTTGTGTATTACAGTGTCATATATTTAATGATAGCTAACAAAACATTTGAAGATATGACTGACTGATCATTTCTTCATCAGAGTCTGGATATAAGATAAAAACCATAAACAGGCCCAGACACAAAGATGCTGCATAAATCTCAGATAAGCCATCAAAAGTAGTGAAGATAATTTTGTCTTGATGGGATCCCAAAAGGATGAGGATAGTTTGCATAACAGACAAACTAAACACTGAAAAACAGAACAAACTTATTTTGAAGCGAGGTCTGGAGATCTAAAGACAATTTTACTCATGTAAATTACTGGTCATACCAAGAATCAGTATTTTATGTCATAAACTACAGATGTGAACATACTATATCTAAGAATATGGATACAGAACAAGGAATACTGTCAAGAGACAAATAAGGTTCTGGAGTCAAACAAGTCTGAGGTTAGTAAAGTTTAAAGAGTTCTATAAATAAGATACCTTCAGAGAAACATATCCCTTAAAAATCATCCGTACACACCGAAAACTTGCCCCAATGTTAAATGGTACACCAACCTTGTTCGATGAGAACAGAATAGAAAAAAGACCTTGGTAGATCCCACTTCCCAACACCGAACTATTGTTTTAATTTGGGTGTTGAAAATAACCAGATCTAGACTATTTCTAACTAAAAATTACAAGAAGACTAAGTCTTGAGGAAATCACCTGCTTTTAGAGTCTAACAGGTCACGATCTATGTCTGTTGACTAACAAATGATGAGTTGCCTTTTCTGGTTAGCTGGATAGCTACTGAATCTGTGTCACAAGATCTACTTTACACTATGCTAGAAACTAAACAAAAGGACTTTGTATGGAAATGAACTGTGCACAGAACGAAAAATAAGAATTAGCAATGAAAAGTACAATTTATAAAAAGAAGAGCCATCAAAGAAAATGCAACAAATGTGACTTAAATGAAGAGAAAACAAGTGCTTTGTACAAAATGTATCTATGTGAGAAGATATGTATAATAAATGAAGTTGCCGAAATCACAAAACCAATATATGAACAAAAAGAAGTTTGAATTAACCAGACTATATGCGCCACAACCAGCTGAAACCATTCTCTCAATTTGTGTCAAAATTCTGATAAACCACATTCTTGCCATCTTTTTGATTACTGTGCTTGATAGGAAAGATGTACAATATCTGGCTTTAAAACAAAGCATCACAAATCTGAAAACTTTTTATCATCTAAAGATTCCACTTGTGGCCTATTTGAGAATTCCAGTTTAATATTTTCTAGCTTACTCATACAGTCTGGTAATTCTCTCAGAGGTTCTGGCTTCCATCTTTCAAAGCTAAAGATGATGATTTGTAATGTTCTGTCAAACTTGACTCGTATATTATCAATTAAATCTTACTGCCATTTGTTGCATTTTGTAAAGTTAGCTACACCAAGAATGTGAGGGGAAGCTTGAACACCTGTTTTCCAGATGTAGTGAAAAACCACTTGGAATAAGTCAAAGATACAAACAGTGGTCGAAGAATACCTTTGAGCACTTCAACTTTTTCACTGGTGCCCTTGGCTGTGATAGTTGTTGTTTTCTTAATTGTTTTCCAGGTTTTTCCGTCCTCAGAAACCCGATAGGTTTCAACTATCTCTGTCACTTCCTGCCTCTGTTCATCATCACTTCTCTCCTCTTTAGCAGCAATGGAGGACAATCGAGTTAAAGTGTAATATCAATCTAACACTTATGTTTCCCTAACTACCCTTAGTATAAGAATATGGAGGTAGTTTTCTGCAAATTTCAGAATTGAGAATATATGCAACATGTGTAAATTCTAATTTTCTGCATCTAATACTTTTTATAAGCTAAACAGGCCTAATATGATGAAGACTAATGTGTACAGTTGTGCTGATTGAAAAGTAAGCTCAACTCAAAAGCTTGAAAAAAAAATATGAAGCCAAACATATAATAAACACAAGCATTTCTGTATGCAAATGTATCAGTATTACTGTATGTTCAATTTATGAAAGAAAATAGTTTCTGAATGATTTAAGAGTTTCAATATAATAATATACTTATTTGGCAAAGAGAAGAGCATTTTAAAATCTCTTCAGTTTTATAGAAATGACATTTTCGGGGAGGGTGGGAGGAGGTGGGACTGAGCATGACGATAGTCACAGTCTGTACTACTAAAACTACTAATTTCTCACTGGTGAACTGAGTCATGATGTGATACAACAAGATGAAACGCCCCGTACAATGCTCATTTTAGTCCGTAACATTAGAAGTTCATTGGGAATTTGTGGTAGAATTCGCTATTTCAGATTCAGAGTATTTCCCTACTCCTCCTCCATGCAGACTGTATCCCCATCCAGAAATTTCAGAATAACAAGGAATGTAACAAGGAAATCTGGACCAAGAATTCAGAAACTGTGGACAGTGTGGAAAGTGTATGCCCTAAGGCTGACCAGCAGGAGGTCGAGGAAAAGTATGAGTGTATACACTGTCCACAATGAAAACAGGAAGACAAATCCCGAACCCAAACATCAGAAAAGTAAGAAGAGTGTAGAATAAGTGTCCTTTAAAGAAATTATTCTTGGGTATATGATTTCACACGCTGAGAAAGTCTATTTCATTCTACATAGAATATCAGAGCTGCTCTGAAGTGAGTCATTTATAATATAATGCACAGAGAGATGTCATAACCATGTTAAACAGTCTTTCATAATTCTATATAATAAAAAGACATAAAGAAAGATAAACATACTGCAGGCAAAGAATAATCTAAAGGTAGAATTGTATAAACTAGCGCTTCATCTTCTACTAGTCCTGGATGTGCTACTACCATAAAAACTTAAAGAGCATAAATCCTATGTCAGCCGTCATCAAATCAATAATAATAACAATATTAATTAGAAAATCTACAACTACAAGGTGCTTGATGTCAAGATCCATGCCAGATCACTGGTAAAACTAAAAATGTTATTCTACCTTGAGATATGTCTCTGATAATGGCATACCCTGTAACTGTGATGATTGTTAGATCTTTGCCACAAACTTAATTCATATTTTCCTGCACTTCCTATTAGATCTACCTCACTGGCAACAAATTTCATGCTACCTTCTTGTTTTCATGGCTCTTGGGGGTTTTCTCATGGTCTACAGATGCAGAGCTCATCTTCACTTCTAAAGGTGGCCGGCTTTCTGACATTGTTTGCCATAACCTCTCCCATGAATAACTTAGAAATCAGTGTATGATAAATCTTTGAAGTCCCCTACATAGCTCTGAGGCATATAAACTGCACTAGTGACATCACTCACAATGTAGGAAAACCATTCCGTTCAATCTTCCTTTCGGCATTCTGTCATTTCTTCATTTTTTTAACACAAACCAACCATCAGTGTGTGGATGTATATCCTTTTGTGAACACTACCTTCTACTTCAGATCCAACTTCTGTGTGAAGATACTCTAACTAGATCATTCATTCGGGATGAAGATTTCTCTAGCTACAAATACAACTCCTCTACTCTAACTGATGAATGTAAAACTGATGACATCCAGGTAAAGAAACTGTAGGAAATAATAATTCTAGCATTCACTAAGTGAATGAATGGATGAGCAAATAAAATTAGTAATGAACAGCGGGAGCTGACAGGCATAATGAGTTAGTGAACGCTCAAGGATGGAATGGAAAAGATGGATCTCTGGCTCTACCTGTGTCAAACTTTTCAGTAGGGCTGGGGGGAGGGGTCAGAACTTCTTCTTCATCATCTGCTCTCTCATCATCTTGAACCCTATACAGTTCGTCTGAAAGCAAGATAGGTGCAACATGCTTAGGCAGGGCCACCACAATAACTGCAAAAGGACAGAGTCCACGCTCACACACACACAGAACAGAACACACATCATGAAAATGGGGGTAGTTGGGAATTTCATCCAGTGGCATGGATAAACATAAAGCGGGGCAGAGTAAACAACAGAAAGACTGGTTGGTAGAAAAGGGGACACACATACAATGAAGATCACACAGAACCAAAATCTCACAAAAAGCCGGACAAGACAGAAAAGGATGATTCACTTCTCATTTCTGTCTTGCCAGTTAAACTCTGTTGAAGTCAACAGTCTTATTACACAATGTCTGACAATCTACAGAAGGCAGGTATACTGAAATTCAGCATCAAAATTGGAACAACTTAAGATTTAATTAAAAGCATGCCTTACCCACAGACCAGATAATCTTAATCTTTATACTGCCAGAGCGGATTTATCAGATCTCTGATTAGATCACAGGGCAGATATCTTAAGCTTGCTAGAAGGTCACATGACAAATACGATAAAAATTATCCATGCCACTTTAGCATTTTTATTCTTGCCTTTTATCCCTGTCTATCACTCTTTATCCTACGCAGTTCAGATATAGAACAAAAACATGCTGCATAGTAAAGTATTCTTTACTAAAGTGTGGACAAGGATAACGCATATTCTTTTATTCAAGTGAATAGAACATTTGACTACTTCTACTTACTGCATCTAAATTAAAAACTATAGCTTGATAAACAACTGGAAGAAGCTTGGCAGAAGACTAATATCTTTAATTTAATGATGGTAAATTTTAAGTAGCTTACAACTTAAGTGATTCAGATACCTAACAATAAATGGTCTGGCACCTTACATATGGCATTCCCAAGATACATGTATGGTCAGAGTAAGGCATCTTGGTTAAATTACCATGTAATCCCCAAACGTTATAATAGTAATCATATTCGTCTAATGTGACTAAAATTATGGCATTTATATACATTGCATGAGCATTATGAAGATAACACATTAACAACTTATTAATATTACAATTATAATAAAAGGTTAGATGTTTAAAAACAACAACATTTCACACATGCATACTTCTACTTTACATATGATGCATAATTAACATGGAATATGCAGACACATACAAAAGTAGTATTAGTCATAACGAGGAAAACAAAATATTGATCTCACTGTGCATGAAACGGTAAAATAAAGGGACTTTATGTACATTGTTAAAGTATTACAGACGTTTTTACACAGAAAAAACAAAATGCCACTGTGCAAAAATAAGTGTAAAAATACAGAAACATAAAAAAATTGCTTAAAAGTTCTGTGAGGAACTCATGCGAGAACATACATGCAAGGGTTAAAAAAAAAAAAATACAACACACATCTTCCATTTATACATACTTTACAACAGTTTGCTGCAAGTAATAATTCTAATGCAGGACTGGGCAATGAAATTAAATTTTCACGTATCAGTTCGTCATTGTGCTTTTCCATAAGTCTCAAAAAAGGATGTTTGTCTTCTTATCTGGATCTCTTGGCTGTAAAATTTTGCTTGGTTGTTCCTCCAGTAACCCAGAAAGAGTGGGTTTTGCTAGCTAAACAATTAACCAAATAGAATCACATATGGTCGGTCTTCTCATAGAACCAGCCACGTTTATATATTACATATAGAAGCGTGGCAGCCCCTATGTGATGATCTACGATGTGGGCTCTCATGATGATGGCACAAGACTTTCAAAATCAACATCAAAATAAAAACACAGCTACTAAGGACAACAACAACAAAAAAAAAAACACCTTCTCTTTGAAAACTGGGTCACACTGAGTAGCATGTTACCAAAAAAGAAATAATATTTACTACATAATTAAAATATGTCATGCAAAAAAATCACATCAATTAAATAAAAGAACAGACACACATTTTAAGGAGAACAAAATGCCACAAGCACACCAGGAAAGAAACAAAAATTGTGACCATGATTATTCCATTTAATTTAAACACGAAATAGATTCCGCAAATTAAAAGATTGAGAATTGACTACCAAGATCTAACAGGGAGAGGCAACTTCTTTTTTATGCAGTAATCTTCCCCCCTCCCCCCCACCAAAAAAAAAAGGAAGCTTTTCTTTCAAGACACTGTCCAAAGATCAATAAAAGCTAGATGAGGGACCACTTTAACTTTAGGAAATAGGAGAGTCTTTTTCTACTAACCATGCAATCCTGATCCCAAATTTAAAAACATGCTCTCCTTTGTCAGAATATATTATTGGGAGACAAAAAGAAACAGTGTATGGAATACGCAGGTCGCTGCTCTAACAAACATCAAGTGATACAGATGTGTTATGAAATTAATGAAATCAGTGTTAGTGCTCCATGCAGACGATGAGATGGTGAGCAGTGGCTTAGGGCAATGATGGACCTAGTGCATTTCCATGCAGAAATTAAGAGGATCATGCACAGTCCCAGTGATGGGAAGTGAACACAATGGTGTAGTTTTGAACATGTTACTGGTCTTAGGGCAGTAATGGACGATGTGCCTTTCCATGGAAATAGTAAAAGATCATGCATGTGTTTCCAAGTGTTGGTCATGAACAAAATACTGGGCCTAATATAAAATAAGTAGTAATTTAGAACTCTTTGGTCTCTTTGGCATGCCATAACAGTAGGCAGGTGAACAGGCTAAGCATCTTCATGCAGATAACGGTCAATAATACATATTCCCAATGACAGGCCACTGTCTCTAGGTCTAGGCCACGGTGGAGAATGTCTGCTTCTTTGCAGGTAACAGAGGACAATACTAATGTCCCATGCATGAAAGATTCTGAATGGATGACCCATCTGACCTCCAATCAAGAAACTTCTGCCTTTCGGGACAATATATCAAGCCAGGGATGAATGAAGAAACAAAACATAATCAGCTTACTGGACCTAATGCAGTGTTGGGTTGTGCACATGTTACCAGATCTAATGCAGTGCTGGGTGACCATGCACAATCATAAAGGCCATGCAAACAACAGCAGGACAGAGTGGCATCCTCATCGTGGAATGATGCAGGCAATCAGGTACCTAGGCCTGGCTGAACAACGACAATATCCATGCAGCATTGCCCAGTACCTGAGAATGTCACATGAGGTCTTTCTGGTGGTTGCTGTTGTTCTTGTGGCTCTTGGGCTTCAAATCCAGCTCTGAGCGCTGGGAAGGCCTCTGATGGGCTAGTTTTGGCTGATCTCTGTATCTCCTCCTCCTTGACCGACTCTGCTGTCTGATCTTCTGAATCTGTCCATAGGTGAGTGAGGTGAAAGGTCAGCCACCACATACTGTACTGTAAGCTCACAGTGTGTTCTAGACACTGGTGAACTCATCACCCAACATACCCAAGAAACTCATATTCTTCATAAAATTCAAATCTTTTCTGAAAATTGCATTCATGATCAATTCATAAAGATCTTTACTTCATTTTATACAACATTCTTAAGCATTAAATCTTGCTCACTGTTGTCATTTTAAACAAAAATACTCAAAATGAACTTCAGAATGACCTGACAAAATCAAGTTATCATTAAACTTGCAGAACTGAACTGGAATACTGGGTAGGCCAACCTAAGGTGACCATTATATATGAAATATAGTGATACAAATGCAACACTTTTTTTTGCCCAGTGTTGTCTTATAATATAATTCATTCACATATTCATGAATAGCTTTAAGAATGAAATGTTACTATGAAATCCACAGAAAAACTGAATGTGGTTACACTAATAATTTCATCAATTTTGCAAAAATTCCATAAAAAACAAATGCCTTAAAAACATCAGAGCTACCCACAATAGTGGAGAAAATAAATTACAGTTATCAAAACAAGTGGTTACAACATCCAAACTCATCAGTAGAGACCACACACATATGCACACAAAAAGAACAACAAATAGTAAACTTAACAGTAAAAAAACTGAACTACTAGACTTGTGAGCTTTACAGAGACACAGTCTGCTTTCAGGGAGAACTACTGCAACAACAAGGCATCTGCCAATAGTAGCTGCTTTCCCTGAGTGTTAGAACATCAAATCGTTGCATCATACCATGTTATCACCTGTAAAACGATTCATCTGTTCACAAGAGCACGTATCAAAGATATTGTGAACTGTCTCTTTGCTGAACCAGGCCAATTGCTGACTGCTCTACTAAGCATTAAGCTTGGACGAGGGGGGCAGATGGGCTGAGTGGCAAGAATAAGAAGTTAATACGAGGGAGTTTCTTCGCTGGCGGTCTGAAAATGGTCTCATGCGATCTTACACTCTGAATGAGGGCGAAGGGTGCACACGTACAGTATGTATAGAATACTACTATATATGTATATTGGGAGTGGGGAGCGGCAAAATAAAACTAAAATGGCATTTTATGCTCTGTCAGACTATGTACACGTAAAAATAGGAAGAGAGAGAGAGAGAAAAAAAAAGAGGATTTTTTTCCCTTTTTTTCCCCTTGGGAAACTATCAACACGCACGTGGTGTTCTGTGACTGTCCCACTGGCAGCAACATTAATTTCATTATTTATCTTGGAGTGGACAGGTTGGNNNGGGGGGGGGGTGGTGGAGAAAATATAGTCTTAATGCCACTGAATATAATATGACCTGCTCATCCAAAGACGTTGAAAGTACAAAATACACGTCAGATATGTGCGTGCAATATTCTATGAAGATCAAGGTCATAAGCGAGAGGGAGAGAGTGCGTGGTTATTGACTGGATCGATGGGAAACTGCTAGTCTTGCCACAGGCACTAGTTCAAGCGCGTACAAGAACGCGTAATTTGCCACACATATGAAAAACATGGCATCGGAATATGACACTATCAGTTCCACTCCGGTTCTAACTTGACTAGGAAACGGTTTGTTTTGCTTGCAGAGAATAGATCTAGTTACAAAATTAAAGCTCAGATCAAGATTCTAGAATAACATGACATTCAGATCATGATCAGTTCGTTCAAAAGAGCTATTAAGCTCAAATGGCGTTCACGCGAACTGCGTTCATCTGATTGCAGTTTTGCCTAAGCCTGATCTAGTCAGCACCTCATCAATCCTGTATTCACAGCGCCAGTTATCAATACTGTCTATCATGAGGATGAAGGAGAATGTTTACTTTTTACTTATCATTTTACTCCGCCTCGCATGCTATAATTAGAAACATACAGTTCCTAGGCAATCGAATTTCAGGGTACACCTTCATAATTTCGAGTTTGTAGGGGTAAGATTTGCTGTAGAAAGTGTGTTGTGGTTTAGGAAAACAATTCACAGTGGTCAGATTTTCAAATTTTAGATGTAACTGGGTCTGTATTCATTACTTATTTTTTAAATAGTGTGCTTCTTATTTTAAGCCTTTATTTGTTTTAAGTTTGGGTAGCAGAAAATCTTAAAAGTTTAGAAAACTGCATTAAGCGGGCAAACTAACATCATAAATTAATGCATTTCAATACAATGGAACATAATTAACTGAACGCATTTATATGCAGAATTAATTGGTCGAACTTCTAAAGGAGATGGATAAAAATGTTTAATGTGGCAGTGAAAAATATTTAATTTCTACCTTGAATAGTAAAAACTTGTTTTCCACTAAGCGCAGAAATCTGGTTTGTGACTTCCGACGAGTTTTCCTGGACAATAACACAAATCCAATGGGACTACAGATCTGAGAACTATAACGATTATGCCTGAATTTCATGTAGATGAAGTCTGGCATCGTCAAGCCTTACCATTTCCTGCAGTTAAATTTCTGTGGCAAAATTATAGTTGCAGATTTCTGAGCCAGTTTAGCCCTTATGTTCACCTCGTTTACACCAACTTAACTTTGACTGGTAAATCTGACCTTTAGGAGCGACAGAAAAAGTGCGCCTGATAAAAATATACTATAGAAAAAGCACCGGTAGAGACACTGCCACAACCATGTTTTGCATTGTTGTGGTCACGTGAGCTTGCCAGCTTTTCATTAGGCATAAGACTAAATGAACTGTTCTGACTTGAGAGTAGTGCTATCTGTCAGCTGAATGTGTCCCCGGCAGAAGTCAGTTGGGTCATCATTCCCGAATCTTTTACTCCCAATATCAGAGTTTATTCACAAACACGAAGCTATGGGAGAGGCCCTTCTCTGGAAATCGATTGGTGAGTTATATAACATTATAACAAAGATATATCGCCATATGCTATAATTTTATTCAGCCTGAACTGATCATATTAAAACAAAAATGTTAATGATATGCATAATCAATACTGCCTCGCATTTCACTGCCGATTTTTTTTCCCCTTACAGACGATGATTGTACTCACGTTCGGGTTGCAGGTATTCCAATACACTGCGCCTGAGCGGTAACCACAATTCGAAATACAGCCGCACAACAGTAGGGTAGGACATGTGTTTGCGCGTCTATCTGCACCCGCCTGGCGACCTCTCTCTGACATTTCAACACTCACAGACTCTTTACACAACCACGTGCCAAGTTGGAAGAACACATCCACACCGCATTAAGACCGTATCATATATTATTGCCGCCTGCGTTCTTCCTCCTGACTTAACTCACGACAGCATAGTTTCAATCTGCAACTATCACAACACAGTAATGATTTCTTAAATCGACCACGTAGCCAGATCGAGCCGGGCGCTATGGCTGGCAGTAGCATGCGCGCTATGACTTTCTTCACGCCTGTGACATGGGGAGTCTCCCGACACACTGGGTGAGGTTTTCAGGTCGTGCTGTCCTAAGTCCTGTGTGTGTAATATGATGAAAACTCTTATGTGTCGATCCCATGTGTGTAATATTAACGGCGATCAATCAAACACACTGACACGGTTGAGTGCTTCGCTGCACAACACCTGTCAGAATTAAGCCTACTCCCTCTTCCTC
>JAWQUT010000191.1:182631-223998 GCA_033807755.1 Ellobium chinense
CCCCCTTCCCCTTTCACTGTCCTCAGCTGAGTCGAACAAAAAATTGGAACGAGAAGAACAACAGTTAAGTTGGAGCTAGGTCAGCATGATTCATCCCCAGCGGCACTGTGACATGGTCAACTGACTGGACATGATGACATCCAGGACAATATTATGTCTCGCTATGTTTAGCCAGTCTGGCCGACAGTCTTAACTCTACGTTCCTGCATAAATCTAGGTACAGAATCTCCACTGTATGCATGCGTTCCATCTTATACTATCAGCACTAATGACGCCACCCATTGGGTTTCCGTTGCCTGAACAGCGATGTGGGGGCACAGACCTATAGACGTCGGACGATAAAGTGGTGCAGTCTTCGACCGGTGAACTCTGACCAGAGAAGCATCGCAACTTCTGCTCCAACAACTGAAAACAAATACTGGCGGTTGCACCTAGCTTTACAAAGAAGAATTAGATTTTAAAAATATAAAGCTTCCCTATATAGACAAGCTATGATCGTCACGTAACTCGACATTGGAGAAAACGATGGCCCACTGAATTTCATGGCTTTCGGTGGCGTTGCATTGAAATGCATAGGCGTTACATGAACTCGACCCCTTAACATTATTATAGTATGAAGATGTGCTGCTCGTAAACCTTAGCAGGGAATAATCGAGTCACTTGCGTGACAATGCAACTATTGAAATGACAGTTGGAGTGTGACACAGCGTCACAGTATCCCATTTCGCCGCTTCATGTGTGTAAATTTGCATTAAGCACAGAGGATTCAAACAGACAATCTCAAACAGTGAAACTTTTCTTAGAAAAAGATCTAGACAACAGGTAAATGAATGAATTGTGAGATCCTGTTCAATGACATGACCTTTCATTTTCATTCTTGATATCTCTTGTAAAAATGCCAATTATCTTCACATCTGGACACAATATTTTGTGACAGAGAATTCTGTTAAAACTTCAAGAGATGTGAGGGGGAGGGAGTTGTTAAAAATCGATTTGTCTAATAAGCAGTCAGTATGATTACGGATTTCTCTGTGTCACTGTGTCATACTAATCTTTCACTCTGATCAGTGAACTCTTTTTTACTATGTAGAACACCGCTAGTGATCCAATACAAGGCAGGTACACTATAATGCGATTACACTGTGGCCTAGTCGACGTGACTCAGCATGAAAAGCCACATCAGCTGATTTAATTTCATACATCATACACATCATATAATAACATAATATGCGAGCACCACAATCTGTGCGCGGTTGGGCCTAGTGTGAGTTAGTACAAACACGCGTTTTTTTTTAACGATCTACTGTAGATTATATCGTTAGCTGATGTGGTACATTGAAATCTGGGTTACAGGTGTGGGCTGCCGCTGATGCAGGCCTATCACGAAATAATCTCAGAATAGTCGTTTTGACTGTTACATCTTTAATCCTGGATTCACTACCAACCAATCCAACGTCAATGATTACACTTGACATAATGAAACGCCTGCCATCCTAGTTCCTAAGTAAAGAGCACAGATATGAAAAGGCTGCTCAGTGACTCAGAAAACGACTGGGTCCATTGCACTTAACACTTTCATGCCACACAACATGCGATTCACTACTCAAATAAACATTTTCCCCTTCCGCAGATAGGTTGTGTCGTAAATTCTGAATACTTCCTCAAACAAAGAAACTGAATATACTTCACATACACCCAAAATTCCACGCATGAATTTGCGTACTTCGTTCAACTAACTTCCTTAATGATAACGGTACGCCTAGCGATACCGAAACTGCATGTAAGATGTGACATGCACATGATTTTCTACGAATCCTAACTCCACTTCTAAGAATTTCAGCAATGCTGCTATGCTCCCATTCGGCAATTCCCCACGGCTGACGTACACACTGTGTCACAACGACCCAAAGCCACGAACTAGAGATCGCAGCACAGTCTGGCACAAGCACTAACGATGCTCTATGAGCCAAGACGTTTTTTCTTTTCTTATTAGAAGAATGCAGGACAGCCCGCGTGAGTACAATAACACAAGGACAACTCACGCAGTCTTACTCATACATGATATGCGCAGGCACACGACCACTCTCGGGCCACACAGTGGAAGAGCACAGCTGCTCGAAGACCAAATCAATATCACCGTTTGTTTTCATTTGGCACGTCTCTGCGCAAGCTTACAAAGCATTTTCTTTTACCCCCTTTTCTTTGTTTTCTATTGATAAACAAAAAAAAAAAGGGCGGGGGGATCTTAATACAAGAATGGCACTACAAGCTCGCTTTTATCATCTTTTCCACTACCTTTCGCAAACTTGGCGGTGCACTTAAAAACTCTAACCGTATTGAACTACGACATTCTATTAACTTGCACGGGTAACAGTGAACATCGACTCGCATTTCGCAACGAAACGAAACGATTAACATTATGCTATAGAGCAATTACGCTCATACAATTCCATCCTCACTACTCCTCCCGCTAATGCTCTTATTCTCCAGTAATGTTCATGACAGCGACACATTTGCCACAAAATTTAAAAAAAAAAAAAGGATTATAAGTGGCGATCGATACTTCTCAATCGGCACCACTGAAATCTGATACCTAAATCTACATGTATGGAGATAAACAATTTACAATGCCACTGTCAGAGAGAGGTTCAACGGTTCGCATAGATAATGGTGGGCGCAGAGCAGATCATGAAAAGTCTATCTTTTTGCTGCCGGATTGCATATTCTCATTCTCTAAGAAGGGCCTCTTTAAATAATCTGGGGCCTAAGGGGCCACTTGGAACCAGTGAATTTTGTGATCCTTTCTGGTTAATTGGGGAAGTCACTTTTAAGCAATGCAAATTTCCATACCGGACAAACCCAGTCGCAAACAAATATATACAGTCACAAATTTTCATCTTTATAATCGTGTACAGTGGACCTCCCTTGCAAACTCAATCACAGTCAAAGAAAACACTTACATGCATTTGCCACTCAGCCTACATCTAAATGCAATACTGCACGGATTGCCATTCAGCCTACATCTAAATGCAATACTGCACGGATCCTGGACAATTTAGCCTCCAATGACTGACCCATCCGCGGCAAGACATTTCTCCTCCTGACTCTGACAGCACTGTTAAGGTCCCAAATTACTCACCAATTGCACACCCACACACTCTCCTCTAAACTTCGGATACTTCTGGTCCAACCTTTCCAGCCACAGCGTACATTGATGTTGCATCTCTTTGTTTGCCCATTCCGAGATGCCCCACCTCTGATCCCTTCTCTCCCCTAAGCTGACAAGGGATACCTGTCCAACAAGCCCAACCAAGACATCAAACAGCACAAGACGCGGGGATGGCAAATCGATGTATGCTGCTACTTTTGCACAGATCGATTCCGATGTATCGATTCGAGGGCAGTTCCATAACAGATAACGTGATTCTGTGGAGGTTACCTGTATGGATTTATAACTTATCGAGGTTTCATGAGGTCACGCCATTCTGGAATTGCACACAGTCCCCACACGGCACAACATGACTCGATGGCGATACGACGATGCTATAGCAGACGATGATAAAATGGGAAAAAAGAGCAAGAAGCTCCGACAACATACGGAGGAATTGCCCGCACTTAATCAGATTATGTGTGCGCTCGGGCTTTATAAGACAATAGATCTATGCTGCTGGCAGAGAGAAGACGCAGAGATGCTTCACGCCACCCTTCTAGCATGTCATGATCTCGAGGCCTGAAGGACGGACATTGGGCAAGGTTATGAAATATTTGTCGATCGTTCGCACGTAAGAACCACTGTTCGCACGTAAGAACGACAGGAGGTAATTCATAGTGAGTTCACCCTCTCCTGCTTAAGAAGCAAACAGAATAATCTGAATTCCAGCCTCTCCGCCCCAATCACACACGATACCGCCTTCATTCCACAAAGAACATCAATGCACGTAGCGTGAATGACGAATAAAAGCATGCTGGACCCATCCAATTAATTACTGATGTAATTAAACACAACTGACAAGAGAAATCCTTTTAAATAAGGAAACTGTAACCTAAAGGTGAGTTCAGTTTTTCTATGCAAGTATGAAAGTAGTTCAGGTAGCCCACAAGAAGCAAATCTTGAAAGATTAGATGTTCCTTATCTTAAAATATCCTTATCTGTCTCTGATATTCACATTGCTGCCAAAAGTTCTGAATTTCTCGCTGACAAATTGCTGCCAATAATTCTAAATCTCTCTCTCTCTCTCTCTCTGTGATCTTCAAATTGCTGCCAACAATTCTAAGTCTTAACATCTAGAACTGGAGCACCATGGGAAAGTGTTGTCTACTTAAAAAGTCAAGCAAAGTGCGATTGATGCAGCGATCATGCCTTATCTTCTTCACGTGCTTAGTTTCTAGGCTGTGCAGTGATGCCTAATTCCAGCAGTGCAGCTACATGCTCCTGCATAACATTTGCATTAATCAATCATAATAAGAGGTGTGCAGACTCATTATCTCGCACAGGACATTAACAATCGACCACTGTAAAGGGCAAGAATATGATCGAACAATGGATCAATCAACTGATCGATCGATAAACTGACTGATCGAACGAGCAATCAATCATAGACTGACTGCGTGAGTGTCACATGTAAAGCTCCACAAGTAATAGATAAACTATGACATCTACAAAAAAAAAAAAAATGCACGGCGCGAAACAGTGAGTCATCGTCAATCACTGTTTCTCAGAGCTCTTTGTAAATGTCAAAGAGCGCATGAAATAAAAATTCACCCTCACAGTGTACAGAAACAAGGTTTTCATGTAAATAAATCTACGTTAACATTCTCTATTAAAATATTAAATTTAGAAAAGGTATATGGGAACAGATACACCACAAAAACAAAAACAAAAAAAAATACTGAGCGTTAAACATCGTGCCAAATTTTAGCACTGTTTCTAAGAGGTCTTTGTAAAAATCACAGAGTGTGAAACATTTAAAATCAGTGAAATAAAAAGGTTTTACTCACATGTATTAGAGCTAACATGCATTGTTAAAATATTAAATTTTGGACAGGTTACACAGGAAAACTAGACACAAAATGATCGGCTTCTGCAGAACTTGGCTACTTTTGGAATCTACTTCTTTCCAGAAAATGACTTATCAGCCTCTGGTGTTTCCAGTGTTGAAGTAACTTCTCTTCCAATAACATTTTCTCTCCATCCAAGTCAATAAAGAGAGAAATACTTGAAAATGCTTTCTCTCACTGGCCTGAATGACAGAAAAAGGACGTCTGTGCCCGAATCATTCTACCACCGCTTTGGTGGTATCAACTACACGTATAACGATTAGCCAATAAAAAACCCGAAAAGCATCTGCAGGATCCGAGCCTATAGCAGAAAAACAAAAATAGTTACACTGCAAACCAAGTTCTCTTCTGGTTACATCCACAGAAATGGTCGATCTCTGCTGACCCATGCTGGCAGCGGTTGTTAGGTGGGTTAAGCACCAAGATCACAACATAAAGAAGACACTAAAACAAGTACAGGTGTGAGCTGATGGTGGTCTGCTACTGTGAAGTACTGACTTAACAAAGGTGGGACCCTTTTACAGGGAGGCAACACTAGAGTGCCCAGTGCCGACGACATACTACCTTGACGCGGCACGCGAGACTCCTGCATCTCGGCAAATTGGTCCATCTGACGGGCCAGCTCGAGATAAGCCTCCTTCCTACGCTGCGAGTCTTCTTCTTCTTCTTCAGGGGATTTGCTGGGCGCTGCTGGCGGCCGACGCATGTCGATGGAGGCCTGTAACAAGTCTTCCTCACCACCCAGGGAGTCCGGTCGCCATGATGACGTCACTAATAACGAGGCGGTTGAGGGAATGGGGTGGTTTTGTCATTATAATCATCGACATTCACTGATAAGGTGATGGTTACCCAGCATCATCGGCTTAGCTCAACACAGAGGGAATTGTCCCTCTCTTCCTTGTCTACCTCCCCTCCCCCCNTAAAGAAGATTAGATGCTAAAGGGATAAGGAGATACCTCATTCATGGGCAAAACACCTTTTGAACATCGTTTTGTTCTGGACAAACACTCGAAGATTGCTAGCCTAATACCGCGTCAAATATTTCAAACTTCCCTACTAAATATTCTTCCTTGTAAGATGACCACTTCTTGTCAAATGAATGCACGTTATAGATGAAATTTTAACCGGCTTCCTTTCTCACCCTCAGATATGAGAACAACGTGGAAATAATATCAAACTCACACTGTCGGTTCAGTTATGACGTACAACACATGGACTTCAACACTTTGCACATACAGGTACACAGAAAGGTATTCAACTGCACTGTCTTGATACTGACAGAGACAGTATCGAGTACGGTTTTCTTTAACCACAACAAAACATATACGTGCTTTTCTCTTTGAGTTTTCTTCAAGAACACGTCATTCCTTTCATAAACTCAAGGGACCACTTGGCATTCTAATTCATGGTTTAAAGGTAAATGAACAACACCACACTATCTCCTTGCATCACAGCCACATGACAATGCAGGGATTTCCAGACTTTTATGACTGGTTAGACCTCTACAGGACTACGGTGCCGAAACAAAATTGGATTGAAGTCAATTATTTTGTGTGACATTTGGATTCAAATGATTAAAAAAAAAAAATAAGGGAAGGTTACGTCTTCTCACTGTCAGAAGGTACACAGTGCCACTTATGCCAAAGTCTGGGAACCACTGATATACAGATATTCTTAGAAAGCAAGTGTGAGTGTCCAGACACTGAGCGCAAACAATCAAAGCAGGCTCATCTTCTCAAGCCTTAGCATTCACACTGACATATATGACATACTGTAATGATAGAATCACATATTACATGAGAAGCGTGACAATATCATGACTTTTTGACGTCTTTAGTGAAGCTGGTGTGAAAACATTGCCCATAATATGATAACGATGCACAGAATGATACACAATGGTATTATGGCAAGTGAAACACTGTAATGACTAGATGGTGAGTATATATAAACTACTGCTATCTACTTGGCTATGATACTGTGAGAGAGAAAAGCCCTATATACAGTAAAAACCTCAACCTTTTTTCTTAAGTTCTGCAAAACTTCCATGCTCTCGACAAGTGAGCTACCATGTATCTTTTTTTCCCCCTTTAACAATATAGGTGTTGGCCAGGACCCAATGGCTGCCATGATCTATGAAGGAATCCAATAGCTAGCCAAAGAATAGTTCGCCGGTTGCTCAGAAAACGAGCGTTCTTTTTCAAAGGTTGGCCTATTGTCAAGTTGCTGTATTATAAAAACCTATTATCAGCAAGCTTAATTTCGGCAGATCAACAGCCTCCCATGCTGCACACTGCACACTAAACCGACACGCTGTCATTAAAGTGCTAGGCACGCCACCCTGTCGGAGCATGTGAGCAAATCGACAAATCTAAAATTACACAACTACAACTCCCGATCCCTATATACACTGGAATATATTTAATGTCTACCTCTACTGCGTGAAACCCTTCAAAAGCTGCTACAAAACAAAATACCAAGGCCACCAACCGAAAACAAAAAAAAACTCAAAGCGCGACAATGACTGCATTGTCAATGAACAGCGTCATGTCTGTACATGTGCATGAGTACGTGTGTGCGCGCATTTGGCGCATGTGGAGTACTCACCTTGAGCTGCGGCGGGTTGTGCTGGTGCTGTTCTCCCTCCTGGTGGTAGCTGGTCACTCGTGGGACTCTCCTCTGCTGCGGATTCTGACTCCTAAATGGAAAAAGCAAGGACAAGACAGTCAGACATGAGGCTATCACAGATACGAGGAACATCATCGGGCTTCATGCCATTTTTTGGTCACCAATGACAGAAACAAAAACAACTCTTCATGCCTAGTCTGTATTTTTTTGGGAGATAAAACAGCCATCCCCTGTATATGGAAACTGAGGGGACTATCCATTTTCATGTCTCAAGATTAAACTGAGAAAAAAACACCATGATTTAGAAGTTGTGACTTTTGGGTATCCACCACCGCCTCATTTTGGAAGAACTCATGATAATTTTTAGGAAAATTAAGCATTCATAAACGATTTCAATTTGTGAGGGACTATTAAAACCTACACAAACAGTCGCAACGATATGACTAGTGCATTAAAGTTGCCAGAGCCATCACGCTTAGCTTCTTGGACATTCAGTCCCAAAAATGGCCCACACACAAACTTGTCCGAGTCACTTCACGGTTTGAAATTTCAATGCAGTCCATGAAAACTGGAACAGTTACTGATAAAAATAAGTTATCTCCCTGAACGCCATTGTGGTCTCTACAATACTAATTTAGTAACTTTAATTGTGAAAACTGTCTCAGGGAATCCTCTAGTAATAAGCAAAGCGTGAACACGTCATTTCGAACTGATTTCTGTTTTGCTTTTTTTTTTTTTCTTTTTTCAAATCAATCAACCAAAGAGACTGTCTTACAGCAGATGTCTTAACTCTATTTACCCTGACCATAGCGAACTGTCATTATCCCATACTATACACATATTACAAGAATGTCTGACATATCTGCAGTGTGTGAGAGCCATTCTAGATACTTAATGTTTACAACCAAAATCTATTGGCTCATGCATAATCATACAACATGACGGACATCTTGTTTGAGTACACAAATCCCACATACTGAGAAGCTGGGACTCTGTCAATGATCAACCCGCTCCGTGATTCTTGCTGCTTGTACCACAAATCCTCGTGGCCTAACTGAAGTCGAAAAATAACGGTGGCCCTAACGTGCTCTTGATGAGAGGTACTAAAATATTGACCATGGTTTCTAGAATCAGTTTAAAACTGTAGTGACCTTATCTATGTTCCTAGATGTAGTACAGAAAAATTCCTGAATTCCAATGCACAAAACAATGATGGAAGGAATAATCTAATAGAAAATTGATAATGAAGTAGAAAAAGGCGGGGAAGAAAAATACGGAAGGGTTTCAAAAACATGCTTCACCACAAGGTTTTGAGAGTTTAAAGTTGATTAAGAAAGGAAAGAGATGAACACACTAATTGTATCTCGCTTGTAACTTTTATCAAACATTTTTCATAATTAAAAAGTCTCAAAAGATAATCAGTAAGAGTTAGGGATTTCATTTTAATATGATTCTAGGTAAGGAAAAGTAACACAAATTTTTAAGTAGGACAACGTAATTACTAGATATCATACAGTAGGGAAATTAATTGTCAATATCATTCTTTATTGCCTACTATCTACCAAAATCGTGTTTCAAATATCAATACATACATAAGACAATAGTCTAACTACATTTCAAAGATATGGTCTCGCCAACGTAATAAATTGAAACACAGCCCCCATATTATGGAAACATCAATGTGACTATTGCGTAAATTACACAGATATATGAAAGGACTATGATTTGGCCTACATATATAATATAGAAGATTACTTTCCCAAATAAATTCAATACTTTAAAAAGTACATGCAGTATGTGAATTTATGAACTTGTAGGTCACAGACTCCTTACTGGATGAAAATAGGGTTTGGTCATATGACTTAGGAAGACAGTAAACAAATCTGTGCAAACATTATGGAAAGTGGGCCCTAGATTTGTGAACCTGCCTGCCAATTAGTTTGCAATCTTTCCTCATTTTGTAAACTAAATCTGAAGTTTGGATTGTTTACATCGGTTTTGGTGTGGCCTTCTGTGCGGAGCACTTGTCATTAACGATTCTAGTTACTTTGTTCCCGCCTTTCGCTGTATCGGTTCGCAGTTCGAAAACGAAATGAAGACCCATCATAATTATAATATATGAAATATCATTTTTAATAAGCTCATTAATTCTGCAAACTATTAAAGAGGACTAAGAGATTGTGGAATTTCTTCTAACTGACAGTAGAAAAAAGAGTTTATTGCCTCAAAGAGGGAAATCAGATTTGGCTTCTGTAACCTTATTACCGATCCAAGTAGCAGCTACATCATATATCACAAATTGGCCCACTGTTATATGTATAGCCATCATGATTCTAACCTCTAACAAGACCTGAAAGTTGCACTGTCATCAAACCATCGGGGAAAATCTCAAAAAATAACAGAAGATTCACATCACATCTTCATTATGGAGTGACCACATAAGGTCTCATATCTTTCACAAAAAAAAAAGGTAATGTTAAAACTAAATACACAGCATTCATATATATCTATATATCATATCATATCTCAAATGACGAAGGGCTCTCAAAAAAATGGGTGAGTCAATGGCCATGCCAAAAACGAATCAGATCTCATTTCATTTTTTTAAAGATTACTTTATTTCAAACATCAGAAAATGGTGTGACACATAGGGAAGATTTGATGAGGGGGTAAAAAAGAAGAAAATGTTAAGGTCAAAAAGATAATTTGTAAAATAATACAAATGATAACAATAATAAAAAAAGAGAAATATGAAAAGATTGAAAACAAAATTTCACATGCACATATACAGGCTACGAGAACAGAAACATACTAAAACTTCACTCGTGAACAAGAGGGGATCTGTGAAGTGCCCTCGTATTGGGGTATGCAAAAATTGTCACAAATGTGAACATCTGCAAAAAAACTTAAAACACTTCCATTTTTTTCTTGCATACTGTAACAGAGCATGCAACACTCTAGTGTTTTATTCACATTTTATTCCTTCTAAATCTTCATATTTAGGTAACTTTCAAGTCCAATACGACAAAAAAAACCAAACCACTTTCCCTTTATCAAGCAGTGGCATTTCTTAAGTCTATTTCACAGAAACTATTAATGAAGAATGGTTTTGATGAGTGGAAAATTAAATATTGTTTTTAAGCAATCAGAGAATATCAATAATTAGTCTTTAAAGTATTGTTGATATTGACGAAGCCAACCAAACTTCAAAATTTGTCCTGCAACTCCCTGGTATGTTTGTATGTAGCCAAGGGAAATCCTAATAGAACGCCCATTTCCAGTTAAGGCCTTTTGATGGTTTTTCACAGGCCCTTTTATGATCATGGTATTCTCTCTCTGGCTCTTAATTATGACAATTTAAGAATTCCTGTTATTCAATCAACAAAATTATTTCTGCAACTTGCAGATGCAAAATGATCTTAAATGTCAATAACATAAAGCCTTTTACTTTTATATTCTGATTTCATATGGACCTTTATGACAGAAGTAGGCATGTGCATAGGGCAACTCTTGGGGTCATCAAATTAGTGAAAATCGCGAATTAAAATCAGATGTAACTTTCACATGCGATGCAATCGTCAGGATATGCGATATGCGCTAACATATCTCTGCCATTGTGGACCATCTGAGATTCAAACTTGAAAATAAAAGTTTTCTATTAATAACTGAATAAAAATAATCACTAGAATGTATCAACAAAGACCATCAAGATTACATGCAAGAAACAAACCATCATGGACCAGGAAAACAGATCTTGTGTGCAGGAGCATTGGAAACAGACTACCATGGTCACATGACAGTGTATTTCTAAATTTAATCATTCATGATCACATGACAGCTTTTCTACCACAGGAAAATTGCCCATCTCTGATTACATGAGATGATGACATTTGCAGAGTCTGCTCACCTGAATGTCCCCCATATTCTGATTGGTTGGTGAGTTGGTAGGTGGGGTGATGAAGTGAAAAGCATGCAGAAAAGAGAGAATGAATGGGAGGAGGCAGTGTGTAAGTGTTCGTCAACAAACACATTACAAAGCACACATACATCCATGCCCACACACACCAACAGTAAGCAATGGTTGTGGCTGCATTAGGTACACACGAACACACAAATACATGTATTGATGATGATTAATCTTATGTGATTTCAGAGAGTAACATCTGACCAGACGAAAGATTCACGATGAATAAAAGTTTAAGAAGAGATTATATAATATGATTCTTCCTTCCTGATTAAAGATCATAAGCTTTTGGCATGGACCAATGACAGAAAAATAAAATTCTTTACACTGCATTGGACGACCACTAATTTTTAAGCACAAATCTTTGCAAGTAAATCATAAACCGTCCTTCCCTTTAAATGACGCAATTTACAATTATTGAAAGAAGTGAAAATATTTCTGCCTATCTCCAGTATTCTTGGTTCCACCGACTACCAAATCTGAGATCAAGGTTAAATGGCATCAGTTAATTGTTCTGAACTTATACTGACTGGTTCTTGTAATATCACAGCAAGTGTTATACTGAATTCCTAGTTTCACAAAATACAGCTGGCTGTTAAAAAATAGATCTGAGCTCGAATTTTCACACGTTGCATGAATTCATCAACCTACTCTAAACCTAACCCAATAGCCAGCCATTGCATTTTGTGTCCCAAGGATTCCATATTCAGTCTATGAAGTATTGCATTAACAAGCATGCATGCCATCTGTTACTAACCTTTATCATATCTTGTTCATCATACTGGACATCAAGGGACATGCCACGTTTCATTGAGTCTTTTGTAATGCCAACTTCCTCCTTGAATGTGTCGAAACCTAAGAAGGGCAGAAGCACTAATAAAGATGCCCATGTCACATCGAGCAAATTTCCAATAAATCATGAAGACAGTAATTCCCTACCACTAGTGGTATTGATAATTTGTAAATAGTCACTATTTACTCTCCTTGTATAACCTTTCATCAGCTCTTCAATTAGCCATGACTTTTACACAGAACAGACAATATTTTGTTGTCTAAAAAATGCTATGATTAACTTTTCCGCATCATCGAGCCCCGTTGAAGAGTGTCCCATTTTATAACCAATACATAGCATGCCACTTATTTTTAAATCCATTGCACTACATCCCTCAGATTGGTTGTTTAACAACTATTTTCTGAGATGGGGAAATAAATTGAGAATGGATATTATGTAAAGTTTACGTGGATATAACAATCACAAAGTACACAGACTGACCTGATTGATCCATGGCTGCCCTTGCTGCTGCTGCCTCCAATTCATCATCTACCTTCTCCACATTGTACATACACTTCCTCACCACATCATCACGGTTAATTCTGCGTAGTGCATTCTCTAACTGGTTACCTGCAATCACAGTTTCAGAGTAAGCAATCATCATATCATTAACAATAACACTCAACTTTACTGAAAACTGGGCAACATATAATACTACTAACTAGGATACTTTTCCATGCAAGATTTATATCATTATGCATCACCAACAGGTATCTGCTAGGCAAAAGGATGGTGATTGAAGATCTTGTTTAACACTTATTCTACCATACCGCTCGCTTCCGCTCATGCTTCGGAATCCCATACCGCTCACTATCCGCTCACATTCAAAAACGCCGATTAGCGCGTAATTTCAATGTTAAATTGCGAATGGGTGGAAGTACGAATATATAATAATACCCGAAATAGTATTTAGTTGGCGCGTGGGGGCAGTTGGATTGAGTTTATCGACGAGTTTCGCTTTCTTTGCACTTTGAGTTACACGATGGCTGAATCAAGACGAAATGGTGGTGGAGATGCGTTCGATTTCATGCAAACTCTTATCGCTGTTTAGCCTGTTGCAAGGCAATTTGCTGAGACTGTTTTGTTAAAACACACCAGGAATAATGTGATAAAATTTTATTACTTTTCACTGCAAGTTGACTGTAAGAAAGGCTAAGATTCATGAGAGTGGAATTTTTAACATTTTTTGCGTTCAGAAAGCGAAAAAAACATTCATAATTGGAGTCAATGTCCTTGAAATTGTGTTTTAATTAAAGTCCATCCATTTCTACAACTGCTGTGTAAGTTTCAGGTATGTGAGTGAAATAGATATTGCTTGGTGGTGTTTTTTGTATACCCACTATAATTTCTCACATTTAATGGGAAAGAATTTGGGAATCAGGGGACATAAGAGGAATTTCAATTTGGGAGAATAAGTGTTAAAAGCAAAAATGCAAAAGAAGATAAAGAGTTATTTTGTCTGCTGCTCTGTTTCTACTAAATCAGTCTACATGTACCTCCAAGCTGAGATACAACCTTATGACAAAACACTGTTAAGTCTGTGTTACACTGTGGCCTATGGACAAATAAACAAGTCTTTGTGTGTATGTGTGTGGTGTATCTGTAAGACAATTAGACCATTTTCATTATCTGAGATAAGGGACATAATACTGGCATGATAAGTACAACAATGTTAAATTCCCTTTTCAAAATATTTCAGGATTTTCCAAGTGGATTTTAGGACTTCTCAAGTCTAAATATACTTTCCCATAACCCATTTCAGTAGCTGAAAGCCACCTTTCCGGCATCAGGAATGATTTTTTCTCATTGTACATTTTTCGTTCATAGACCTTGTTTGTTTATAAGTTTTCCATGACCTTCAAGGGCAATATTCGACATTTAAAGAGTTTCAGGATTTTTGCTCATGAACTAAAAGTAAAGGACTTTTTCAGCAATCCTGGAATTCAGAAGGGCATATACACCATGTACTGAGTGTAATCTTCCTATTTTCTGGTACCATACTGCCACTTCAAAGCAGTCAAAAATTAGTAACAATCAGGGCCTTCCTAATGAAATTCAGCCGAAAGGCCAAGAAGATAACGGCCTTTATGACATTTTGTAAAAGTGAAAAAAAAAATCTGGTCAAATGTGCTTTCCTGCCATAATAAAAAAAGAGAATAAACCCCTCAACCTCATAATCCACAGGTCGACTGCTAAACTGCCACCCTCTCGGAGGACTGTTGTATGTTGAAATCAGTGCATTCTAACACATGATAAGTCTTTTTGGATGAGTTTGGAACATTCCTCAGGCTTACCGGTTGCTTTGTCCCCATTTTTCTGCACCCAAAAGTGTAACATGGCAAGGGCTTGGTCTCCCACTGTCTTGTAGTCGTTTTTGATGTGGTTGATGTCTGAGATGGAGATGTGCAGCTGCTGAGCCAAGACCACCCAGTCTCCCTGAACTGTGTCTGCGATGTCCGAAAGTTTCATCTCCGCCTTGTTCACAGTGTCTTGGATGACTGGAAAAGACATACATGTAACATGTACGAGATATAATTATCTTAAAGCAGTTTGAACAGTTGTTTATACTGTTGGACTCAAAATCAAAATCAGATTCGGTTCTCACAATGCTTATGTTGTAAATGCTGTTTTAGTTCATCCATTTTATAAAACCTGACTTTGAACAAAATAATTTATTTCAAAATAGAAGTGATCAAGGCCCGTACAAAACTATACACTTTATATACTTTCTTACGGAGCTGAGCAAGTTACTGGGCAATCTGGTGTGCTAGGGTAATAATAATTAAGCAAAATATGAAAACTGAGCATTTGAACAACTGAGACATAGCATAAGGCAAGGATGTTAAGGTGGTATTATGAACACTCACCAAGACCCTGACCACGGAGGAATTCATGGCGTTTGCGAATTTCAGCAGCTTTGTCCGTGTCCAGCTCACCAGAAGAATCAGACTGCAAAGAAAAAATGCATAAATTATTCATACTGACCAGAGGGCACAACCAATAAATCTCAACATTTCCTCAGAAACACATGTTAATGTTATCAAATATTGCCTATTAACATGAGAAGCTTGCATTGTGAAATTTAAACTAAGTTCTTCATTATATCATCTAAGAATCTTTCTATGTAAACTTGTCTTAGGGTCATCTATAATAACTGAGGCCTTTGCTAATGAATAAACAAATTTAGATTTTTAATTCCTTTTTCATACTGCCCAGTTACCTCAAACAATGACCAGTTATGGCAAAAACACAGCAAAGCATGTGAAATATTAAGAGACCTGAAACATATGATGCCATTTTCTTAACCTACTGTATGTTATGAAGATATTCCACCTAGACTTAAAAAGTTACAAAGGTAACAGTATGATTAAATCGGGTCTATGCAAGGTGACATACTGACCGGTGTCATATCTGGAAGGCGAATGTTGAGGTTGCAGATAGGAGTTTGTGGAGCTTCTCCTCGCTGCACCTTGGGGTCTTTCATGAAAGCCACCCTGGCACTGGGTTCTTGATCCTGGAAAGAAGATTAGATTGGTTGGTTGGTTGCCTGAGACAGGCAGGTGATTAGATGAATGTGCAAACTGATTGGTATGTTGATGGCTGGACCAGAGGTTGCAAGATAATGAAACAGAAGGTGGATACAGAGACGTTAAGAATATTTCTCACATAGATGGCAAGGCAGAAAAGTTGGTGGATGAATATAAGACGCCAGCTGAGTATAAAATGATGAGACACTAGAAGAATTAATAGGTAACAGCCACCCTGGCACTGAAAATTTGACTCTGGATAGATGGCTGGCTAACACTGACTGAGAGGCAGGCAGGTGAGTAGGTGAAATGGGTGGTGGTTTGGTTGGTAGAACACAAAATGCAATGGTGAAAGGTAAGTCGATAGGCAGGGGAAAGAAGACAGCAGTTCTCAAATAGATAGGGGTGCAGACATAAAGATAGACAGATGAATGTGAAATGCCACTTTTGCGATGAGAGGGAAGAATAGATAACAAACTCCATGAAACTGGGTTCTTAATCATGGAAATATGACTGAATGGTTGTTGGTTGCATGGTGATTAACTGATTGGTCAAGAGGCAGGTAAGTGAATAGGCGGATAGGCTGATGACATACATGGGTGAAAATATGGCGGACAGGAAAGGGAATGATGAGAATATTTTTCACATACATGTGTAGGCAGAGATAATGGTTGGCAGTTGAACACAAGTGAAGTTACAGATCACTAGAAACTGGGGGAAATGTACAAATAATAATGGCTTGGTGAGTTGATACAAGGAGGATGAGTGTGCCTCTTACACAGATAGAAGACAGACAAATACAAACTGAACTAGCGGACTATCACAAGCCCATGTCATCTGGCTCCTCACCTGATCTCGTATTTTGACTGTACATGGCAGGCGATTTTCTCTGAATGCTCTGAAGTTGACATGAAGCTGATCCCCAGACTTGGTCACAGGTATCAGATTGCCAGCCATCTCCACATACTGTGGCCGACCTTCCAGCACCTACAGATCATGTAGATACAACAAACCATCAGGGTACTTGGTTAGACTGACAAAGATATAAATTCTGATCTTGTTTAAGAGACAGCAACTCAGTGCACTTATCTCTTGCCCTTCCTGTTAAAGGGTAAGAGAAGAAAAGCAAAACAATACATTTAGGCATTCATATATCTCTCTCTGAGGAGATAAAACAAATCTGGAAACAGTAAAAAGTTGTAGAGGGCACAAAATTTATACAGAAGTTTTCAACTAAAAAATTTAAGTTAAACATACTTTCCAAGGATTTCATCAGGAATTGTAAGAACTCAAAATATGCAGCTGATACAGAGGAAAGATACTGAATTAACCAAGTCAATATGGGTAACAATATGGGTAACATTACTAAAGAGTACTCTAGCATGGCTTATGTGAAGTAGGATGGAGGATTCCTGTCATGAATTGTTCCTTCAGATAAATATAAACTCACCTCAATATCCCTACTTCGGGCCACCTCGTAAAACTTCTCCTGCTTCTCCAATGTCTTGTCGTCCTTGTCATCTGTCATGCAGAAGATCCTGAGCTTGCCCTCCTCAGGTGAGTCACGCTTGGCAAACACAACAAACTTGGCCATGTAGGGGACTGTGACGGCCGCCTGGTAGAGGATGGAGGCATTCTGAGCTGCCTCTGCTATATTCGGGCAATCAATGAGCCAGAATCTGTGAAAAACAAAAATGTTAGAAGATGAATATTTCACTGACAAGAACAGTGTAGGGTCAGTGTGCCAAATTGTGGCCTGGCATGTGTATGCAAGGTTAGATTCCCTTATTACACTAATGCACATATAACCTTCAAGTCAGTTCTTCTACACACTAATGATTTCAACATTCCATGCCCACATATAGTTATCAATAATCTTCTTGAAAACTCATTTCTTTGAGCTGGGTAATATCTCAGAGGAAATGCTTAATAAAACATAGCGAAATAAGTTTTAAATCTGGATATAATCCATACTGTAAAACGCATAAACCCTAAGGAAAGTCAATTTATGAATGGCATAAATTTTATGCTGTAACCACAGTGTCAGATTTCAGCACAAAAGTGATTTTTGCATTCATAGCATGTGCTATTTCAACAATTCAATAAAATTTCATAGGCATAAAAAGCAGGAAAATAAAATCTACTATTCCTTTCAGATCTCAGTCATCTCCCTCTTTAAGTACCGTGCCAGTGGAGCAGGTGATCATGGGTCACCATTTCTGTCTGTTTGCTGTCCACCTGGGTGGACTTTGCTCTTTGCCTCCATTCAGTATTTTCCGCTTCTTTTACCCTGCTCATTTACCTTTTAGTTTTCCAGGTTTCCAAAGTTTCCAGCTGTTGTTTTCTTATTACACGTCCTTTAGTCTTCTCACTACTGAAAGTAATTTCTTTTCATGATTTGCATCTTTCAATACCTGTGCATTTGTTTTCTTTTCTGTCAATAAGATTTTGAACATTTCTGTGATTCCCAACCATTTACATCTCAGCCATCAAACCTGACTAAAACTCTACCTGGCAGAGACAGTGGTTGTGAAGGATACGCAGTCATCCACCAACGTCATGGGTTTGGTGTCAGTCACATCCTCCCACACTGCAGGGTTAGGATCAGCTGTGGACAGTAGACCAGAAGTAGTCATGAATGAATGGGTACTGACAATGTGCAAGAGCCACTGGAATGGCTGTAGATCAGTAACATGGTAGGTAGTCCAGATTGGATAATACCACAGAAAGCAGCACATCAAAGCTGAACATGAAGAGTCAGACCTTTATGGCTACATGTTTGTTTGAAGGGTGCTGGGTACATTATCCTTGTTGATGTATAAGGTCATATTCAACATGATGACTCAACTAACTGAAGACTGGTCAGCTTTCAATTGACATGAAATTAAAAACTGAAGCTGTACAGTTTCTAAGAATGGTCTATGATATAAGACATGAGAGATTGTACTAACCTAATGAATGTGCAGAATCTTAGTGAATCATTATTTATCTGTCAGATTCACAGCAAATGATTTCATAGAATGCTGATAGTTTTTGGGCTTTGCATGGTAGAGAACATTTATACACATCTTCAGTCTTCATTGAGATAAAGAGAAGTATACCATCCCTATATACAACACAAATAATAAAAACCCTCCCTACTTTGTTAATATCATTTTAACAACTGCTCCACGTTGCACTATCTCTTCTCAAAATAAGCACTCAGTATCTCCCAATGTGAAAGACGGGTCTTTCTGTAAGCTTGCATACAATAAGAGCAACAGTCCCCCAAAATGTACACGGCTGGCTTTGCTTTCTCAACCCGAGCTCAATGATGTGCCTGTAGACATAATCTTCCATGGAATTAATCCCACACAATCTGATAAAGTTACTGACTGTCCGCTTTCATGTATAAGGTGGCACACTTCTCATTACATCATGTCAAATATGACCTTGAACACCATTACAAACAGTATGCTGAACATGAGGCTTCAATACATAATTTTTACATCTGAGAACAGAACTAGATAAATGACAACAATCAGATATTTAATGATGATGAGACAGATAAGTGTGACCATCAAATGTGAATGAGAACGTTATTGAATGGCAGTACTTCCATTGGAGTGAATTAGATATGGGTTAACAATGTTATGAGGAAAAAAAACAATGAGGTCTTAACTCAAATAAGAAAAGTTAATTAAAAACAGGTCAAAGTGTTAAGTCTTAGTGAGAATCATAAGAGACAAGATATACATTTTCTTTCAAGTTTAACACTGTGTTAGCGAGAGTTGTCACAAACTGAGACTTAATGTGCACTAGTTGTTAATTTCAGTATAAAGTAGGTCCATTCAGTTTGGTCATATAACATGCCCTGTAACAGTTGTATCTCTATGCACATTGATCCATTCTAAGCAGGCAGTCTGGACATGAACGCAATCAGTTCTCTAAGCCAAAGCTATACAGTGTATACACATTGACCCCTACTTCTGATCTCAAAGTTATTGCACAGGGAAAGCAAAACAGTCAATCCTAAACAAGTAATTTAATGAAGAAAAGTAATTAATTTTTTAGATTAGATCCGACGTTTCCTCTTGGTAAGGGTGCATTTGATGGGTGCAGCTAGAAGACATAAAAGTGAGAGCTAAGAACTGTCCTACCAAAGTCACAACTAACAGTCAACAACTACAAGATTAAAATTTATACAGCTGTGCAGTTTTGTCATAGATGAATTCACTCATACCTTTTTCAAGTGAGCAGGAAACAATGCAGTTCCATTTCTTACTCACTTCACAAACAATTCATACAAACCCTTATACTGACCCAACAAAGCAAAACTGACATATAATTTACTGATTATATTGAAATTGTTTTCCTTATTTTTGCATGCCTGATAAGCTGAGATTTCATATTTTCCATCTTAAGTATTTAAATCAGTAAAAGAAAGTCGAAGTAGGTTATCTTGTAATTAATGTTTGAGCTTAATGACTGCACTTGGGAAAAAATTATGCGCTTCATAATCGTGCAACTTAAATGTATTAAATCACATCAGTTCCTTATCAATTTGGAGCACAATTACCCTCCTCCCTCATTTTTTAGTGAACTCTTCAATGCAATATTATCGCTCAGACAGCTTTGATCAAATTGAAGCTCTCTCAAAGGGAAAGACAGAAACTGCTATACACTAGAACCCTGATACAAAGTTTGCCTTGGTGCATGGAGAAAGTATACTTATTACTGAGGCATACTTAATATTGAGGTCCATTTGAATAATGCAGTGATAGAATAATAATGAATTCGTGCATGTAAAATTATTAATATTTATTAAATAAGTACTTTATATCGAGGTTCCACTGTATTACACTGCATAGTTCTCTCCAATCGTTCACTGTTCTTCCATCGCTTAACTATGTAACTGATGCATATGAGAAACAGTTTGATGATATGTTGACATAAAGAACAGTTTGATGCTATGCTGACATAACGAAGATAACAGAAAAGAACAAGAGACAAGAAAAAGAACAGATAAAAGAAAAATTATATATGACCACATCTATGTTTAACCACCTTCCCATGCTCTTAACTTCAGTGTTAATAGTGAAAATTACTTTAGCAGAAAAGTCAGTCCAAAATAAGAAAAACCTTAGCCTCTACATTGTATCTCAAAGGCTGAGACCTTTCCTAAGGTGACTCAAACAACTCATCGTGTTGCTTGAGAACCACATTTTCACTCGGCTAAACAATGGCAAAACACATGGATATTAACATGTGGTCTTTATTTGTCTCACGTTAAATGTACAATGTCCGCGACCTGCTCCATTTTCACCCTACTCTGACGACGTTCTATTCATACCTCATGATGTAGAAAGACTGATTACATGACTTTCATGCTTATGGTAAATACTGGATTATCATGCATTTCTCTGAAACAACATCTCATGCTCTGCTTTTGACATTTTCCATGCTATTTCAGGAGGAGGCATTTTATGTCTTTTCCTGGACAGTACCACGTTTGAATATTTTGCATGGCAGGTGTCATGCTTTTATGAAGATGCTTTGCCTATTACATGTACACAATGAAATGGAAAAATTCATAAGACAGACTGTCATGAACTGCATGACATATGACAGGAGCTGTCAAACTAGGATATTTTAAGGAGTGAAGAGAGAGGAATGCCTTTAAACATGTTTTTAAGTTCAAGTCAGGTAACAAGTGATGTAACTCTGTTGGATGGTTACAATGACATCACTTTATCAACAGAACTTTAATTCAAGCACATCTTGTGCTAAATACCTAAGATTCTAAACACAAAAAGTACTCAAATTCCACAGACCGATCAACAACTCTGAATTTCTAAGTGAAATTTCATACAGAAACAAGATTCAGAGCAGAACACAGCAACAAATGCCTAGTTGTTTTTTTTTCTTTTGTGTCAGTGTAAATGAGATTAGAGGTCTAAGAAACCACTGCACTGCTCAACATAATCTACTTTGCCCTAGCCAACTTGAGAACTTCAATCACTTGTTGTCTCACTCTCTAACATGGCATACAACAATGTCATTTTGACTATGCAAGGAAAATGGATGCTACATGGAGCCTGAGAGAGGAATGGTAAAGACTGACAATGTAAAGTAACAGCAGAATCTCATGACATTCACACAGATCAAAGTAAAGTTACTTGATATATAACAAGGTGAGGGCAACAGCCATGATATAATGAAAAAATGACAGGAAAAGCTTTGATGTAAGATGAGATGCAGTCAAACCTAGTCTGGTGACCACCTTATATCACAACCACCTGCCAAGATGACCGGTTCTCACAAACATCAGTTAATAATCCTATAAAATTAACCTGTATAGCAACCAATTGTCTAACTCTACCGTGACCACTGTATTTCATGTTCTAAGTCTTATGAAATAAAAACCCTGTAAACGGCAACTACCAACTGCCTAATCTGAAACTGTATGGATTATTCAAAGATGATGACAACTATATGAAAGCAGAAAATGGCTGAAATAGAAACTACTTTTTTCATGGGCCATCTGGCAGTATTCATAATCCTGAATCTGCAATAAAGTCCTTATATGAACTTAAGAGAACTCAAAAAGTTTCTCTTACTCTACCAATGAACCTTAACCAGCATAAGGTGACCACCTATCTAAAGCGACAGCATTTATTAGGTAATGCGGATGGCAGCAACCGATGGAAAAATTTTCGGATACCAAGAACAATATGTAAGTCTCTGTTCAGAACTCAAGTGGGTTCGTCAAATTGTAATGCATTTTTTGCAGAACATTTTTCCTTCTTTTTTTGTGAAGCCTGATTCTTGGTTTTCTGAAAATTTTGGCATTCTAACATCCCAGAGGAACAAATGGTTTTCGCTTTATACAGGTCTGATTCTAACAGTAAAATTGCATGGCATATGATGAGGTGAATGGCAAGCTGGAATACACATACCATATGGAGGTGAAAGCGAAAAGCCACATTACAAGGTAACAGTAAAAGCTAGAACATGTAACAAGGTGACACTAAAGCCATCTGAAATACGAAGGACTGGAAGAATGAAAGAAGCGCTGTTACCTCTGCCGTGTGTGCTGTTGCCTAAAAGCAGCACAGGAAAGTAAGAACAAAACAAATAGGAAATGGTCAAGGAGGAACAAAGCATAGGTGTATAAGAGGTTATAAAATTAGGTTATTGTATTAACCCTTTCAGCTTTTGAATACTTACTGCCACTGGCCTAAACACAAATATCACAGTCATGAAGATTAATTCAAAAATTAGATTTTAACCACGTCAACAGCTTTACTACTTTGACAAATATCCAAATGTCCAAATGTACATGACTGTTATCATTTATGCTTACATTCACAGTTAAATGATACAACCTTGAAGTGTGTCATTATTGTATTTATGTAAAGCCTGCATGCATATTGAACATCACCACTGTCTCATAATCTTCTCTTTCCATCTTCTTACATTCTTTTCATAGTATTGTTTACTTTTTTCCATACACACCACCGAGTTGGAAAGATACTGTAAAGAGTATTTTTGTTTTGTGTTTACGTGTGATTCTGACGGTCAATATAATATCAGTATAACACTCACTTAATCTATTCCTAAATATATGTATTCGAATCAGTGAAAGGGTTAATGGAAATTGCTGTATACTGGTATGAAGATGGGTAAATATTTCTCATTTTGCCTTTATGTAAGGATGTGTTCATATCACTGAGAATCCAGATAGTCTTTTACATATTAAGTCTAAGCCATTTTGAACCCTATCTGCCACCCCCCTCCACCCTTCAACCCCCAAATCTCTTTTTCGATGCTCAAAATTGTCTAAATTTGTAAAAATTTCTGGATCTTTCATTACATATTGTGACACAAAACTTTATACATGTGTATTATGTGGACAATAAGCAAAAAGAAGTTATCCACCCGAAACAATCATTCTCGACTTCACTCATTTTCTATGTCATTTTTTTCATATTCGTTTTCTCCTTCCCAAATGTTACAGTGAACACATCCTTTGACAGGACAAAATCCCTGCATCTGTATGTTAAGTCATCAATGATAAGGGTATGGCAGAGAAAAGAATTATGGGCTAGTATGGAAACACCACTTTACTGAGGGTATGAAGAGAGTTTCGGAAATATCTTCCAACGGTGAAAAGATGGTGGTGAAAATATGAGATGTACTTAGATAAGCAAAAATCAGTGCACAAGGGATATTTGATAAGAGTTCAGTTTGGGTTAGGATTAAAGAGGTGATAAAAGAGCACACAAAAATGTGGCATATCAAGATCAGCTTTCTATTCAGGTTGAGACATACTGTTATTCAAATGGGTTATTGTGAGAAGATTCTATCTGTGGGTAATGGGTATGCACAGGGCAAAGGTCACTGAATTTACAGGAAATATACCAATGGGATTCAGCCCAAGGCTGGGGTCATGGCAGGAAAAAGATACACAAAACAACAACAACATTCACAACAAAATCAAGATGACCGTGTCATTAACATGTCACTGCAGCCAATCAAATAGGTTTCGAATTATCATTGCCTCTGGAGCCAAATGATCGCTGTGGTGTTGTATTTTATACAATCTTTTAATTTAACCACTATTACAAATACTGCAGTGCAAAAATTTCATACAAGCCCTAAAACATTTTATCTGTCCCCACCTTTCATCTTCTTCTTCTGCATTCCTAAATCATGCCCTACCCAAGAAGATGGCTGTCCTTTGTAAGTTGAAAAGGTTCTCTCCTCTCCCCCCCCCCAAAAAAAAACAACCCAGAAAAAAACAACCTTTTCTCTCAACTTTAATCAAATAGACTAGTTAATGTCTTCATAAGACCAATTTCCATGATAAATTTTTGATCAGGTGAAGTCAAACTGATCCCTAGGAATATCTACCTGAACCATCTATTGTATCAATTCAGCTTGCTGTATTGCAAATAACTGAACAACAAGGAAGGACCATGTAAATATCCACACGAGACCACACCATTCTTAATGAATTTTCCACATATTACAACAATGGACCTTGAAACCAAAAACAAAGAATGTAAGAAAAAGGAAAACACTGAAACCAATTAAACAAAATCTGCTTTCACAACAGCATTACTCTCCACAGAATTGTACAACAAAGCCAACAAATCAGAATCTCTGATAATTCCTAACACCTTATCCTTGCCACAAACCAGGAAAAATAAGTACACAGGAAAGTATAACCTATGTGCCAAATTCGTTCGGATAAACAGCAGCTAATATTGTGATGTTATGTACTTATGTCAGAACGGCCAAGTCCCTACGTAAAAATAAGACTACAATATACACACACGTGAAAAAAACTTCTCATGATTTTATCAGACAATAACAAGCCACATAGAGATGTCAAAAAAAGAGACATATTTACATGGAATTCAGAATTCAAACAAAATAACATTTGCACAAACAAAAACTTAAAATGAAAGAAAAAGAACATGAGTGACAAAAATGAAAGTAACTTCATACTGCTTGATCCTTTGTTCAAAACTTCAGTATGTCACCTCAGGTCAAGGAACACATTTTTGAACTTTTTGTCCTAATTTCGACATAAATTCTTATCATCATGATCAGATAACGGCTACAAAATATTAGTCCTAATGCTTTTTGTCTGATGATGGTGATTTTGAGTGATGGCAGTTGTCTTAAACTCTATGCTGTAAGAAAATAATATCTCTGAGATACTGTGAATTGACAGAAAATGTGATTGAAAATTGATTGTGAAAATGACTGAGAAAAAAAACATTAATTCCGATGAAATTGTTATCAACACGGTTCCATGACTTCCGATACATCTGACCTGCACATACACAAAAGCAGCAGTGAGTGGACAAGGCAGAATACACAGAATGACTTAGAGATTGGAAGAGGACAGGAAATTTGGGGTTAGCGGGGGATAACCATTGCTTCACAAACAGGAAGACTGCGGGAAGGAAGAGCAATGTTATAAGTATTTAAGAAAAAAAAATTAAGCACTCACTTCCATCTGATTGATTAAATAGAGAACAAAGTTATGTATGAGTATAAGCAAGGCGCTGACTAAGAGAAAACAGAAACTCATGTGAAATTAACAAATGAAAGAAACTAGGAGGTGAACACCATGAAAAAAAAACAACCAAAACATGAGGATGAACATGAAATGTGTACTGTACATACAGATGAGGCTATAATAAAGTTTCTAGAGACACGACCTACCTGCAAGACTGAAGAGAAGTCGCAGGGTTGGACGATCTCCCCCATATTGGTTTATCATCCCCTTGGAGTGGGCCCGTGGTACGGGTATGGTCAGTGTTATGGGTTTGTGGAACTTGCGACGTCGCGGCTCAATAGTTACTATGGGGCTGACAGCCACCCGGTTGCCCAACAGCTTGGCAACCAGCTCTGGGGCAATGGGCTGAGCCTAGGAGAGTGATGGGAGGAGAGAAATATAGCAAAGAACATCAGCAACTGGAAGTGGGATGATAAAGGTAGGAAGAGAGGGATGGCTTGATGAGGCCGGTAGTGAAGAAGGTTAAGGGATAAATGTAGCAATGCAGGAGCAGGGCTTTGAAGGAGAGCAATTGCAGCAAAGTAGTACCGACATGGCTTCATTTACTGGTGCCCCTTGGTTGGTGTACCCTCCTCAAGAGTGCTGACAAGGTTGGCAAGTGAGTTAGTTGATGGGTGAGCAAGTGAGAGAGTGAGATCCAATGCCACTGAACAAGATTTGATGAGAAAATATATGACTGATGAATGAGAAAGTGATGTTGTGAAAATACTGGAGACAGTACCTTGGTCAATTTACCATAAATGAAAAGGACGAACGGAGGAATCAGAAGTGGGCAAGCCTTTAGATCTTGTGAAAGCACGCTGGCTTTTCGTTCACAGATCTCTTCCATCTCATTTGGATGCAAAGAAGACACTTGGAGGCAGCAACAGTGTTAGGTGAATCCAGTTTCTGCAGCTACAGATCTTTACTGCTGATTCTTCATACTCCATATATGACAAGCTGTTGACCATATGTCATCTCCTTTGACTAGCTGGTTCCATGACTTGCCCAATTCCAACATAACTGTATAAGTCCATTACTAACGTTTACACCATCTGTCTTCAAAACGGCATATGTGAAGCATCCATTTCATATGTCTTTAACTGTCTGCAACATCAAATCTGTTACTTCACTGATTCATATTCAGAGTCCTCATGGACTTTTGTGTGTAGTTCTTATGCCCCTGGAGCTTAGCAGGGAGGCAGCAACACTTAACCAGTTGAGAAAGATAATCCATTCCAAAGTATATTGCTTGTTGATGCCCACTTTGATCCCACTGAGCAATACTTATCTTTCCACTGTCTACTCACAGGAACATGTCTCACAGCTTTTGATAAAGATCACTTAACCTTCTTCCCTCCTTATGAGGAGATATGCATTTCCATCTCTTATTTCCATGACTACAGCAATTGAGAAGACATTTAAATGTTTCATAAACAGAATCTCAGCTATGAGCAAGTAAGTATCAGTCCTCTCAACAAATGCAACCTTGTCCTAGCCATGCTGAAATGTACTCTGTCAGGGTATAACAGCAGTATTTTCCTTTGTATCATCCATACATACACACAGGGACAAAACGTTTATTACTATTTTAAATGAAAAGTTGTCACCGTTACTCTTACGTCAGGCACTCTCCTATACTTGCATTCCACATTCTCTGGCTTCAGAGACAACAATTCTGCATTCAATGAGTATTTTGGCAGAGGGGGTACCACTGCTATATGAGTATAGTAGACTGGCTAGGTATTTACACGAGTATTTTGGCCAAAAAGAACAGTATATAAATATGGTATGAAGCTCCATTGCCCTTTAACAAATTTCTTCTGGAAGATAGGAATTGTATTGTCACAACAATTTTCCTCCCACTGTTTTGTGACTTCATTCCTGCATGAACACTTTGGTTAAAGCAAAAATAAAAATATGTGAACTGATTGTCACAGGGACAGCAGTATGTCTACTGGGTGATCTTAGAAAATAACACAGTTTATAAAAGGTCTTGGCTAGTGATGGCAAAAGTATATTCTGCAACAACCATGTTTCCATTTTTGTCAATTCCTCACTGCAGCAGACAAAAAACCTCATCTCCTAGATCTTTGATAATCTTGTTCACTGATTAATATTGTGGAATTACAGTGTGATAGAAAACTGACACCCTATTTACACTATGCACAAAATCTACAGCCAGCTAAGTGTCCCAGCAATCTTTTAGATAATCCATTCACACACATAAGTTGACTGACTCAGCCGATCAAAATATGAATAATGTGTAGTGTGTCAAGCCATCCAAACATCTCTCTGCCAAGCCTGGAATGCACATTGTTGAAGATCAAGGCATTTGGTTTAGAACTTTGGTTCATCACAGCCCTAAGAAACATCCTGCCTTGCTAGAGATGGTGAATACCACAGTTTACATGGTAGAATAATTTGACATAACCTTCCAGCTGATCTTGCTGTCCGTGTAGGACATACAGGCTGTAAGTCTTCCAATAACTGGAGATGTGGTCTTGTGCCCAATGCTACAGTAATCCAGAAAATATGTACAAACTTGTCTCAACCAACGTTGGAGGGAATGTTGAAGATAAATTTCACTGCAAAGCTTGTTGAAGCGTAATATGGAAGTACTATGCTTGTGCATGAGTAGAACAATGGACGGGGATGGTGGAAGTGGTGGATGCTGTGGCGAGTAGACAAGTATAAAACTGAAGACGAAAACATCAGACAAGTAGAGACTAGGCCGTGTCACAAGTTTCTAGAATCTTCCTTGCCTAACTGCCCATTCCCCTCAAGAACATGAACTGTGAGAACACACCACTCATGCTACGATATGACTGTCTAATCAAAACAACTAACACAACAACAATCAGGATGATCATGATGAAATTGAAGCACACTTCAGACTGACACGCACAGAATCCAAACTAAAACATGGAAATAATAAAATGGACAAGTCCAGGGCACTGCTACATGTCCTCAAATGTTACCCGTTTGGCCGTACGCCCCTTTGGAGGCTAGTGATTGGGATGGCAAAATGGAGAAAAATAAAAATTGGGATACTTATTCAAAAAAGTTTCATGCAGGTTTCAAAAATAAAGAATTCACAGTTTGTAAGGCAACCATCACATCAGCATTCATAAAATCTTGCTGATGTGACTGTTTGTCATACAGACAGTGAATAATAGAATAACATTTTTCCAGACACTTCTCTTTCAGTGAGCTGAGTGGCTTAAAAGTTCTTAAACTGGCCTTCACTGACCCCCTTAGGTCATAAATGTTACTCAGAAGGTAACTTGTGGTATTCAAATAAATGTAAACCTGGTTCTTAATACCACAACCCAAATAAAAATTTTGCCACAATCTGTCCAAAAACCAGTTTGAGAACCACACTGCTGAATATTCTGAAATGTCTATATTCCCTTCTCTCTGATTGATCTCTCAAACCGACCCACAGGGGTCCCTGGCATACTTGTTAAACATGTGAGTAATTCTGCAATGCACTGATGTCAAAATTTAATCTATGCATTTTTTTCATTCTGCAGGTGCAGTTTCTGGTAAAGACAAAATCTGACATGAGCAATACGCTCAAATCTTTTGGTTTGTTATGCTTTTCATCCGATCACAGTGATATCATGTGAGAAGATTTCAATATACATGTTTTTAAAAATGTCATGTTTGTTTACTTTCATAGCCTTTTTATTTTTTTTAGACAGCACTGCATGTTTTTCCTGCTGCACCTGCCTGGCAACTAGTAAAACAGTTGCAGCTAGTCTTCCACAGCACCTCATAACCTTCAAATCTCTTACAAATCCTGTGCCTATTTGAATAGTTGATTCCTGCAGTAAGTTCCGAACACAGGTAGTGAGATGGTTTGGTGTTCAAATATGTCCAGCATCAATGAAATTTGAGGACCGCTTTGCCATCTTTCCTAGAGTCCAATCCCAAGTCATTCAACTGATCTCGTTATCTATTTTCAATTATTATCCCTCATAATACTCTAAAATTCAATCACTAATTACTTACACGTTGACTCACAAGTCTTTACCAATGCCAGTTCTTATGTGCTTTCAATATCATGTTATACTTTTCTATCATAAAAGTTTATCTCCTGAGGTCAGCAAACTTAATCTATCGAATAAACATAATAGCTCAGCCAGCATCTGTTCTGCAAGATGATTTGGTGACACTAATACCAGTCACAGTGATAATCCTATCATAGGGAGGTCACACTCTGGTCTTCAGAGTTGAGGAGCCAGCATGAAGTCTTCTAGAGTAAGGACCAAAAACTACAAGGTCCAATATGCACATTGCACATGTTAAATATCCTTTGACAGTCTTAAAATTGTAGAAAGCAGACCTAGTGCTGTACGAGCAAAATTAATAGGATAATTCTAAACCTAGTCTTAGAAACCAAAAAGTGCAAAATAGCTGTAATCATGTTGAGAAGCCATTAAATCCTAACTCAAACAACAAACATATTTTAATCTGCTGAATATGCCTTATACTCTTGCTCTTAATCAGTTTCATCTGAACCTTGTTTGGCAAATGGCAACACCCACATGAAAGGGCATTTTCTGGAACCAACGCTGTCAATAATGCCTTGCTACTATTGACTGTGGGCCAGTGAGCATTCAATATAATGCTAATCAGAAAGACTACTGTCCTATCTCAGCACAGCTTTGAATTAGAAATTATAACCCAAAAATCTGACATCAGCAATGGGTGCCCTCATAACATAACTTTCATCATCATGACAACTGTAAACACAGGCCCTCTTAACTTAAAGGTGAGCTATACAGGTGTCATTGGTGGTATCAGAGAACAGTTCATTATTTACTTGACCAGAACCTCTTAATCAGATGCCCATTTCTCATGCTATAAGGGTTAAACTTAGCCTCTTCTGTACACTAGAGAAGTCAACTAAAACCATATTCTCTCTGCCATTTGAACTGGACTGGTACAGGACTGCATTAGCAGAGTGAGCAGCAATCTCTCAGAGCATGGAATGTGATTTTCACTTTATAGCACCATAATGGATAGTGGGCAACCATTCTAATGACAAAGATATTACTGACTCATCTAACATAGACACAAGGAAATTCAAATTTCCAATGGTCAGCTCTGTTTCTGGAAAGGCTTGAGTTCTCTCTTGTGTTATTAAGCATCATATGAAGTCAACTCTGCTGGATTGCCATTTACCTAACTTCATCCACTCAAATTGCAATTTTTGTCCCCCACCAAAAAAAACACCCAAAAAAGAACCAGTTGTAATAAAACTTGAACAGCAAATTGGACCTGTCAACAGCACTTTGTGCTTAATTACAAACATTTGTGTGCTATTGTGGCATTGCATATGGGCAATTTTGACTGCAATTACTACACAATCAACTCTACGTAATTGCAAGTCCTGATGGGCACGGAAAAAGTTCTGATTAAAAGGAGTTGTGATTCTCCAGTGACTTTGAAATAGAAATATAGATTTTTGCTACGTGGAAAATGTAATTATAGTCTTGAGTATAAAAGTTTGATTAAAAAGACTACTTTCCTCTCTCAGTATGGCTTTGTGTTAGAATTAAGACCTTTTCTCAGCATGACCTTTTAAAAAGTTTGATTATAAATTATAACTGCAATGAAGCGTATATGACTGTACTAGACAAGCAAATAATAAACCTCTCTGACACCAAAAAATTGTATAACAGACTTTTAAGTAATTTAAAAAAAAAGATCAAGGATGATCAGGACTCTCACCTGTAGGCCAACGGGTATGGGTCTTGTTAAGGTTCCTTCAGGAAGAACAGCCTGCACTTGGGGTACCACATTAGAGCTGAGGACCCCACCTTCCATGCCGATCACTGTGCTCTCCTGTTTGACCCTGGTCACTCTCGACACCAAGGCAAAGTACATGGGCAGGTCAGTGGTCAAGATGCGCTTGATGCGCTTCTTGGTCAGGTCTTCCTCACTGTCCAGCTCTACATGGAAGAAGGCAGACGGAAAAGGTTGTCAAGACAACGGAGTGAGTATATACATGTAAGAAGTAAGAAGGATTTAGTCCTTTTCAGAAACAGTGAAAGGCAGAACACAACGGATGTCTTCTGAATAGTACATGATTGTTAAGTCAAGGCACTGGTTCAAAAAGTTATGTGAACATAGCCTTCTGACTGTTATTTCCTGAATGTGAGATTCTCAAAGTTTACTAACTTTAAATAAAAATCTTGAGTCTGATCTATTCCCATTTACATTTGTTCAAGTAGCCACATCAGTCTGTTTCTGAAAAGCAGACCATAAGATCAGTTCCCATGTATATTTGTAACTGAATGCTCCTTAATTATTAGTTACAGATCAAAAGCACAAAAGCAGAAATAAGAGCTCTAAATTAGCAGCTCGCCATAAACATATTAGACTATGCAAAGACATATTCCAGTTCATATTAATACACATATAAGCTTCACATGCCAAAAGTTTTAAATATGCATCTCAAAAGTGAAAGAAAGATTCAATTTTACAGTATTGGCCAGCTGTACATTCTGAACAATTTTGCAGCTTATGAGTCCCAGTGCATAGTACACCTACTGCCAAAGTTAAATCAATCCATTTTCAAGCTTTGTTAGTTGCTTCAGCTGACTTTGATACAAATAATAAGAGAATGCTATCTTTTCAGATCACTTAGATATCCCTTAATACAACACTAAAGCCAACAATGAAAAACAGTGGAATCCACAACAATGAAGGTGTGCATACCAAATAAAAAAATAAACGAAAATAATTATAACATGACACTCCAAGTTATAATCTAAGGAATTTCTCCTCGCCCCACCCCTTTTCTTAAATTTCAGTATCCAGCTCAAATTTCATGATAATAGACCATAAAAACAAATGTAAAGTCTACTTCTTTCCTTTCATTATTTTCAGTCCTACTACACATAAGTGCAATATACATGCATACAACTGTATATCTGCAAAAGGCTGCAGCAGGAACTGCTTACTCAAAAATGTTCTAAATGGCTCACACACTGTGAAGTTACAGACTCTTGTTGAATTCACTGCTCAAATGACATCAATATCCCAATATCCTAACCAATCATTTAAACTGAAATTTATTACATGTTGGTGTTGATGTATAAAATTGTATTCCACAATTAGGTGCATATTTGCAAATTTTGCCATACTTTGTTTCAGAATCATTTCAGGTAAGTATGGCCACAAAGAAATTTATGTATGAACTCAAAATACTTACAGATGTAACTATTTTCTGCAAAAGTACATCTCTTCTACTGTATTAAAAATGGATGTATGTTATCCCTTTTCACAAAAGCTCATCCATGTGAAATACAGTATTAGTCAACACGGATGATATGCATATATGCAGACTTATTACAGAGACATAAACATGCAGCATAAAAGCTGAGCCTTTCTGGATCTGTTTTGTTATATCAAGCATGTGACTTTACATTAAATGACTTCAAAAAAAAAAAATTTCACATCACATGCAAAGAAGGAAAGTGTCCAAATTTTGAAATTGTACTCTTTACTTGTGCTAACGTCTCAGAAAAAAAAAATATGCAACAGGATCTCAAATCTTTAAATCTTCTGCAGAGTCCAACAGTTTAGCAGACTCACATTCTATAGCTAAAAACCTGAAGCTGGCATGCTGAATTCTGGTGAATATTGACTACATTAATCAATGGTGAATTAATCACTGCACAACTCAGGGATGCAATTCAGATAGGACTAAAAATCCAGTAATTTAGCATGCACAGAGCACACCACTGGAGCTGACATGATAAGGAATATAAAGGAAATATGAGTAGGGACCTTTAAGGTAGGTGTATCGGAAGATTTCAATTAAATCATGAACTGCTGCTCTTTTCTTCATCAGGTCATGTGTCCGCAACTTACAGTAGTAGTATGTATATAATTGTCTTTTCACTGGGCTAATGCAGAATTCCTCAGCACTACACAAATAATCTAATATGATGGGGGGATAACACCGACAGCAAATAAGTGAGATAAAAAACAAAATATTGTAACAAGGGAACACATAGAGCCAAGGATATTTGTACTTACAGCAAGAATGTAGTCTCTTGTGTGTATTTTAACTCATTATAATGCATCTTCAGTAACGAGCATTATAAGTGAATTTTAAAGTGCTCATTAATGTTCAAAATCAATATAAAAAAGCCAGCTGCCAGGATAACATAACTGAAAAAAACTGACATGCATAGCTGATGTGCTTAGCTTGCACATATCATTAGCCACATTAAAATTATTTGAAGCTTGCTACAATATTAGTAAGAAAATAGTTACCGCAGAATCATGCACATGACATCTGCTGAGTTTTGAACATTCATTTTGCTTCCTAGGCAGCATTAAATAAATTATTAATCATCTTCTTCCTATGATCAATCAGAAGTACCTTATGCTGAGCTACATGAAAAATTCATAATTTCAACTTAATTTTTCACTGTAAACAAACTTGGCAATTGTCACCATGCTGACCCTTAATCTATACGTGAACAAAATTGTACTTAAAAGTTATGGAAGTGCCACTTCAAGAACAAATTCTAATTAAAGTTCAAAGTAACAAACCAAATGCATTCTTGGTTTATTTTGTGTTCATTCTTTTAAGATTCATGTCTTCATACTTTCAATGATAATTTGAAAAAAGGTTTGACTTCATTTCTTGCAAATGACAAAATAATGAAGTGTAGTTTTGAGAAATGAAGTTCTCTGCAAAGTGGCACTTCCAGGAAAAATAACTTTAAATGGTGTGAAAATGAAAATATAAAAAGCAAGGGGTGCTCACTCCATAGACTGGACACAGATGCCTGACTGCCATCTACCCCACCTTCAGCACTGCTACCCAGAGCGTCTGCCACAGCATCTTCTGTGGCCTGCATGGGGTGCTCATACCAGGTTTCCCCATTGTCACTTCGCAGGATGACCACCTCTCTCTCTTTGCCCCTCAGAGAAGCAAAGTGAGGCACTTCCAACAGGACAGGTCTGAGAAGGTGATGGGAGATGTCATATTAGTGTCCAAGTTTGCAAGGAATAATAAGGAATAAAAAGTTTATCAGCAGTGTGAAGTGATTGGTAAAAAAAACCATGCATATACTTTGTACAGCTGAACATTACACTGACATGGTAATAACAGCTGACCATTTCTTAATGTCTGATTGCAGACAGAGAAAAAGCATATCCTTTCCCTTCACACATATCACAAGGGGAGAGTTATTAATTATTCTGGAAAAGATAGTGCCAAGCATGTCATCACTGCTGACATAACAAGTTTAATAAGTCTACTGATCTGCTCCAGACTGTACTAATATCACTTTGGAGGCAACTGCTTTTATAGGGCAGTCACTGGACTTAACACAACTACTATTCCTTTGCACTTTCATCACTTTCCCCACCTCCTTCCATCTGTCCACTGATTCTGTTTCAGCCACTATTTCCTTCTTGTGTATTAACCGTCTCTTTCAGATTGTCATGTCAGAAGGTCAGATGGTCCTCTACTATAAAAACTTATTCAATATATCCTGACACATGCATAAGCAAACCTCTTTCAGTCCTAGAACTGACTTCTTGCTTTAATGACCATCACACTGTAAAATCTTTTTATGTCTTTGAGGTTCCACAACAACCATCTCTTTGACTCACCCCAAGAACTTGGTTCCCACAGGTCCCATCTCCAGAACTCTTGCAGCCAGGCCTTCCCCTTCCAGCATGGGCGGCTGTTTGGTCAGCTTCTCCTTCTTGACCAGTCTGCAGGTGATGCGAGTCGGCATGCAGCACTTGCGTGGGGGGATGATGATGCGAACACCTGGGTGGCGACATCCTCGCATGGCCCCACCGCGGGCATCCACCATGAAACTGATCAGGAAGCTGGAGAATGGAATCAAAGAAGAGAATATTAATTGAAAAGTCAGGAGGACATTATAAAGACATAGGTTTCAACTGACATCCTTAGTTGTGTGAAGATAAGGTGTTTACTTTCTAAACAGAATCAGAGTTAAGAAACATAACTGCACAGCTGTAAGTGAAATAGATAATGATCATTAAAATTTAAAATCTTTATAGACATGCAACTCTGAAGGTCTATCAAAGTCAGTATAACGAAGGGAACAAATTAGTGACATACTAATAATTATGAATATGTAAAAGTTTGTGATTCTGCCAAACAGATACAGTACAGCAATATAAGAGGGAACTGGGCTTAAAACTAGCATGCAAAGATGCAACAAAACGATAAAAGTCCATTATATAATTACAGAGCATATCAGTAGTACCCTGCTTTATAATGCACATCAAAGTAAATTAATACTAATACTGTAGTCTGGTTATAAATTTAAAATGCAGACTACTTTTACACTTTGATTGTGAACGGCTTAGACAAGTTGAGTATTACCCTGATGACACTAGAAAATTCAATGTTAGCCACTAGTCTACATGCAAGAGCAAATTTCAGCAGGGACCAGGTGATTAAAAAATTGATTGCAACTAACTGAATGCTTACGTTAAGAATTACACATCATAGTGAACTGGGACCAATAATGAGACATCACCTCATTTGTCTTAAAACGAACAAATGATATGCGAAAATACTAAAACCACCACATTATGGCTCTGCTCACAAGTGGTATGAAGTTTTTCATTCTCACACTAAGTTTTCATCTTCCTTATTTAATGTGAAAGAAAAGGCAGAAGAAGCTACATACTGCATAGTTCTGCTACATCACTTTTACAGTTATAAACTACAGGTCACCTGAACTTAAGAATACAACAGGTATCTTTTTACTTCAAGAAATACCAGCATAATGCTTATATTAAACATACACAGACTCTCATTCTATAATACTGTTTAAACAGAAAAAGATCATACATGAACATGCGCAATAAATTTCCCAGAAACTGGACGCAAAGGAAACGCTGTAATATTTTGCATGATTTTTTTTTTCCTTGCTGCACCCAGCTACCTCCAAAGCAATTTCGTATTTTAAGCAGGATTCCTCCTGCCAGATGCAGGACTAAGAGTTTTCAAGCCGCATTTGGAAATTAGGTGTTATTACCCAACAACCCCCCTTCCCCTTCCCCTGTTCGCCGCGCCCCAAGGAAAGTACAGGCAAACAAACAAGCAAAATGGATAATGATAATTGAAGACTACCCAAGACATGGGCAAAAGTTTGTAAAGCTCTGCTCTGCCTTCTCACTTAACAGTTCTTGCACACCCCCGCTATTTCTCACTTTCTCTCTCTTTCTCTCTCTCTCTCTCACTCACGCCAATCATCCTTTATCACACTGTGTGAAACCCAGTGTCAGTTGGCTAAACACAACACGGGCTCATGCCTAAGGGTATCGCTCGTGAACTGATAAGAAGTCAGCACTGAAAGCCAGCTTTTCAAACACCTTAGTCATACGCGGTGGGCACTGGCTTGCGGCAACCACTACAGAATGACTGGATTGTACTGTTGGTTCATTCAGAAGCCTCAGCTTCAACCCTGGGAAGACCTCTGACCTATATTATTTCATATCAGTCACTGTTTGACCTTGTTATGACGAAACGATCCATGTGTTTAGAGAAACAGGACTGCTTGAGAACATGGGCCGTGACCACATGACCTGAACGGAAAGTACACTGGAATTCTGCTGAGACTGAACATTGCTTAACAGAATCCCTTGCTTAGCACAGTCCCATTCAACAATCTAAACTGCTTTGGTTTTTTTTTTTTTAAAAAGCACTAAGCATAACAAAAAATTTTGATCACACATGCTCAGTAGCTTGGTCCGAGGGTGAGTGTGTGCATCAAAGTCCCATGGTATACAATCTAAAGCTAAATTTCACTCTCATCGTTAGCATACCATTGGCGTTTCGAAGGGGACCGGGGAGGAGGGGGGNGGAGGAGGGGGGGGGGCAGCAGATGCATTGTACTTCTACCCCTTTTCCAAAGTTTGGGATCCCCTAGGTGCTCCCCGTCCACTGAAAGTTTCTAACACCCAGCTATCTCCCAAAACCGATCATGAAGTATCCCGTGATTGTCATTTTGTGAATCTCTCCCTCCCCCTCCCCTCCCCTTTCAAATTCCCCCATCCCTTTTAAATTATCGTTCTGCTTGGCCAGTGCTCGAGCAGAGGCTTGTATGATTGTTTGTTTGTTTGTTTTGGGGTTTTACGGTGCGTCAGCACAATTACAGCTATTCTGTCCGAGCAGAGACGATGCAAATACATCATTTTCAAAGATCACTGTGATCCGTTGTTATCAAATCAGAAGCATGCCATTGCGGCTGCATTGTTTATCCACCTCTTGATGGAGCCATACAGACACAACGTAGAACAACTAACACCAAACAAGAATTATGATGCAGACTCTTGCATGGGCCTACTCCACGCTAATAAGTAACCCAAGCGGTTATTATGTAGCTATATTATCGTCTAGGCTGTTGTTTACAATTGCCTCATTACAGATCGTTTATAAACACATTACACTCAGTCAGCTAGGCTCAGCTCGATAACGATAGCGTTATTATTATGAACAGATGATTGATACACATTGCTCAGGATTACGAAATGTGAAGTTAACAACCTTGCAAACTTTAAAACCTACACGGCAAACGAATGTCTCCACTGCTAGATTTCTGGGTACGAGCGTCATGCCCCAGACTACACAGGACAGAAAGTATAGGAAACCTTAAACAGCGACAAAACAATAATACTGTTGGCTTGCCGCTCTCAACAGCTACATTTATTTTCCACTATTCTCTCAATTTATAAATGCTCTATATTCCATCAACATTTAAATCTGTGAAGATATTCCGTGATGGGGAAGACATGTAGTGTGGCCTACACTATAAAGATTGTTACAACCCCCCAAAAAAAAAAATTGCATTTAGGCAGTGGTTTCAATACAACAGGCCATCTTTATAGAATACTGTTTAAACAGATAAAAAGATCACAAGAACATGTTGAACAGTGAAAATTATCCAACTGTTGGCCTGATGCTGCCACACTTTCGACCTTAATCCACGACATTACTAGAGTCTAGACACTACAAGTCAAAGAAACTTTAAGATACAGCACATAGAACACAGTAATGGCAACATGATCACACTTACTGAGTCCTTTTATCCATTTGCATCTTGACTTTTACGAGTTGCTACTCCATCCTACAGTGCTCACGCAAGCTCTTGTGAAAAGTTCAGCGCCGGCAATTTAACATCCTCGTACGAGTGCAAATTCCTCTAACAGTTCTCACGCACTGCACAGAACTCAATGAAAAATGCTCCCAGTCGATCGGGTATGCCCCCCGGCACAAGCAAAACCACTGCACAGCGCACACTACCAACTACCAGATAATGGGCAGCTGTTCCACAAGAATAATAGACAGTACTCACGCCGAACTAGTCTATGTCTACACAGGCGGCCGTCGAGTCAGTGGGTCAGCTCACTGGGTGAGTCTTGCAATGCACGGTATGGCATGGCATGGCACTCTACCTTACCTACAGCACAGACAGGAGGGCACACCCCGTCTATGATCTAGTCTGTCTGCGCGTTGTCGCCTTCACCTGTGCGCTCACATTATTTACGACAGTCTGGCGCAGCATAAACGAGCAACATTCCAGCCAACTTAGATTAGACTCAGATAGAGTGCGATCGGTATCGAATAATTATAATGAGAATGTAGTGCATGCACGTGTGTTCCTAACCCTAACACAACACCAAAGCAAATACTGTAATCGCTACCAACGTCAATAGTATCGAATTTACTGACACTGCTATGTACCAAAATCTATTACGATACTAATGCAAATTACTGTAAATGATACCAAGATTATATCAGAGCATTCCGTGGATACTTTGAAAAACACGATCTTCGAATTATCCGAGAGAATAATAACAGGAACAACATCACTAACTATGTCATGTATTACGCGCTTTGCAGATAAGAAACTTAAGATATTGAAGACAAACTTACAGTCCTAAAATCAATAACAGTGGTCCCCATGAAATCAATACAATACTCCCTCGCACTTTACCTACAGTCGAACATACGGCGGCAACAAAAGACAAAAAAAAGGAATACATGTGATAAATACAGGCGGAAATCCTTCACACTCTAGATAAAATTATTGTCTGCGCACATAGTGATCTACCCAGCCAATTACAAAACCTATGTAGGTCAAGTGGTCACCATAGGCAGATGGCCGCTAAGCCAGGTCTCACTCTATCAGAATTACTTTATAAATCACTACTGACTCAACGTAACTGCAACTTATTTTCTATGAAGAACAGGTGACTCCATAACCAGGTGACCGCTAAACCAGGGTGATGGCTAAAATATATCTTAATATTCTACTCACACCTAGTACCAGAACCTCTATATCAATCAACTACTGACTCTTCGTATCTGTAGACTAGTATCTATGAAGGACAAGTGGCCAGCTTATGCAGGTGATCGCCAAGTCAGGTCCAATCCTACTCAACTCACAGTTAACACCAGAATCTCTGTATCAATCGACTACTGGCTCCAACAAAACTGCGGAAGTGCTCTCTGTTTGTTTGACAGGGCTATCTTCGTCATCTGATCATTTGCTGTTGCGCTTTTCACTCCGAAGTCTACTATCTGTCCACTATAATCTTGAGGCCTCTCAAAGACAAGATCTTTCAGAAATATCATCTAAACACGGTTTCAGATGTACTTAAAAACACTGCTATGATTGTTAAGTGGAAATTCCATTTTACACCATATGAACTTCCACTCCAACATAAATCCGCACACTGTGGCGTTTCCTTAATCTCCAATGTGGAGGTCATGTCAATCATCGGGCACGAGCCGAGAGTCTACTTAGTAAAATCTTCAGCTGTGTGTGTGTAGAGTATGATTCACACTTTAACACTCTGAACATGCCGCTTCACCCAATTGAGATCGACCTCTCTAACGCTAGACATTAGGAACAAGGGGCAGGGATGGGCTGGAGATGGTATGCCAACATGGAGTGTGAGAGAGAGAACGAGAGTGAGAGAGAGAAAGAGAGATAGAGAGAGAGAAAGAGAAAGGGGGGGGGGGGGAANGGGGGTAAAAACGAATTTATTCCAGCTTACCCGGAGACTGCCATAATGCTGCGGGAACGCGAAAAAGACAACAAACGAAGAAAGGGAGAGCCAATTAAGAAAGAAAAACAATAAATGTGAGTTCACAGACTCTTCTTGCTTGTGTTCCCCTTTTTACTGCTTACCCAAGCACTCGTAGCTTTCCTCTGGGAACACACAGACTACATTCGGTTTAGGTAAAAATAGCGCAAGTACGGAAATTTTGGGGGTT
>JAWQUT010000191.1:224012-292818 GCA_033807755.1 Ellobium chinense
GGGAGGAGCGCGACAGACAGACAGAATTACTGTAATAAGACATGCAAGTTCAATATGTATCTTCTTGTTTGTTTTCTTCTTATAGCCGCTTAACCAAGCATTCTTATCTTTTCTTTGCCTACAACACACACATTACCTTTGGTTTAAGTAAGCACGGCCGTGGGAACGAGAGAGAGAGAGAGAGAGAGAGAAAGAGAGAGAGAGAGAGAGAGAGAGAGAGAGAAAGGGGGAAGAGTAACAGAACAAGACATGCAAGTGTGTTGTATTTTTCTGGTTAGGTTTTTTCCCCTCATAACTGTTTCAGTAAGCACTATTATCATTCTTTGGCGAGCGCACATGCTACCTTCGACGTATATAAAAACTGAAATGATTGTAGGAACGAAGAAGGAGCACCGGGAGATACCAGGGAGAGAAAAAAATGGCTAGAAGACAGAGTGATAATTTGCCAGACGCATTCCATAAAACTTTGTAATACATCACTTGATTATAGCAAAAGACAGGTAAGCTACTTTGTGCTTTCAACTCAAACCTTTTTAACGCATTGTTATTCCTAAGTACTGGGTAGGCCTGATCTCTTCTGACCCACTCTACGCGTAAGTTCATCTCCTCAAAATGTAAGAAAGATGAGTACGTGATCCTTATTTCTTAGGTGCCCGACACCCCCCCCTCCACCCGCCCCCNCGCCCCCGTCACCTCCACTCCCCCACCTTTCCCTACGGCTCCCGGCGGTTTCAGGAGGAATGATTTCTCTGCCCGTGCCTAAGACATTGGCGTGTGTACTCCATTATTTCCAAAGAACTACAAAAGGGCTGTTATCAATCTGTGCATTAAGACATAAATTCAAAACAACAAGGAACCGCTATGTTCCCTTATCCGTAACAGTGCTCTGATAAGATAAGACAGCAACGTTAGGCAAAATAGGAAGCATGCACGGTTCAAACACACGACGGGTTAGCGCAGCTTAACACCTAATGTAACACAGGGTATTAACCTTTTCCCTTAAGGCATGGCAAATTGTAGGTAACTTTATAGCCCCTGCAAAAGAAGGTGCGCGATGTTCCCCACAACCACAATAAACTGGCCCAATCTGCTTCCTTTTCCCAAATTCAGAAAGAAAAAAAATCCACCTGGATTAGTCCCAATCCTCTTTCCTACATAGACCTAACGTATTCCTAAAACACCATTTTCACATTCACCCAATTTAGTAGTCCAGACAATCCATAGATCGATCCCAGCCCCCTCCCCTCACACCCACTCACCTCCATTACTTCCTATTCCTTTCCCTGTATGACCTACTACTATTCCTCTTCAACAACAAAATAAGAAAATAGCTACAGTGACATGCGAACCTCCAATGCGCACTGTGCGTCATTTCTTAAGATCATAGCTCTTACGAAATTTGAATCAATCAATAACTTATCGAATAACAGTGAAATATGGATTCCCGCAACAGCCACTCCCTTCCAGGATGTTCAGCTGGCAGATGACAACGTCTTTAAACTACAGTATTTTAATAACTATGGAAAAGCTGCATTTCACTTTATAACAATGAGACAGGTGTAAATGACAAGCCTCAACATTCAATGAGCACCTTGTGGTATTTCTTAACATCTTCCCTCTAACAAAATCAATCAATCAATACATTTTCAAATACATTATGAAATAAATATTCCCGTATGAACAAAGTCCCTTCAGCTGGCAGTGGCAGGGTGCCTTCGTCTTTCAGGTATTTTAATACCAATTATACTGCATTTAATGGCCGTGAAACAACTGCAAATGATTCTCGCATGCCTTTATACATGTGTGAACAAGTCTATTTAGAACGACGTCTACTTGAGAAACACAGACTACTTTAACAAACAAGCTAGCACAGGACATCTCTTAGCCACAGCTTCAAGAACCCACTTACAACAACATGATTCACTAAAAGCTTGTTGGATGGGCTTAATGGGAACTCAACACAACGGATTTCAACGGCTTAACACACTCCTAAAAGTGCCGAACACAAACATCTCTGCGCTGTTCACAACAAAAGCACCCAATAATAACACTGAGGTGCTAACGATTTCTCCTGAATGACACTGACAAAATGATCAGATTTCACTTTTCAGATAAAAACTAATGCGCTAGACTTTGCCAAATCCCAGAAATCCCTCAGTCGCTTTGGCATAAAACTTCACGTAAGAAATAAACATTTTCGAAGAAAAAAAAACGGTGTATGTGGGGAAGAGCTGGGGATTGAGAGAAGATTACATCGAGCCGACTGCTAAGCCAACATCCTGAACATTTTTGGCACATCTTACAGTTTTCACATGCTTCAGAAAAGAAAAAAAAACAAAACTACCAGACCGGGCCTATTAAATCTTAACAGTAAATCTCACAAAAATCTATACATAGCTCACGGGGATATCCTATCGACTCCCATTAACGTGTATGTATGCTTTTCTAAAACAAAAGTCTGGCTATTGATGTTATTTTTGTTTAATGACTATAGCAGCAGGCAATAAGCCCACGACAGCAAATTCCAGTTTTCTTTCACAGTCTGGCTTTTTTATTTTTTCTCCGTACACTATGCCCTACACAAGATAATGACGACACCAGCACGTTTTAAGAGGTGAAAACGATTATAAAAACCGATTGCACCAATAGACAAGTCTGCCTAGGGAACAAGCCAATGCAAATCATTTCTGCTGCAACTGTCGCTGGGGATATTCATTGCTTTGCCTTTCTTCCTCTACCCATCCCTATAGCTAAGAAATGTTAACAACAAAAAAGTAACAGAGAAAAGAATACGCTCCCAACACCTCGAAAGAAAATTACTCCTGATGCATAGCTTCACATATGCATTAAATATAGATCTAGTTATAATTACCGATAACAATAGCCCAGATAGAAAAAGAAAAACAAACCAAAACTTGTCTCCACTTTTTTTTTTTTAGCGTAAACCTTGCAGTCGGATCGACAAAACCCATAACATTTGCCAAGGAGTTCTTAAAAGGTTATCTCATTCTTTTCAATGCGCACTGAAAATACTAAATTTACACAGAAAATATTTTGGCTCATATCGATTCCTTGATAGCGACGCTTAAATAACTCTCAGCACAAGGTTTAAACAAAATAATCCATTATTAAGAAAGCACTATTCTCCTGCTCTAAGCACAAATCGCGTTCTCAAAGTGCCGACCTCATACATCATACACCAAGACTTGTACGCAAGGCACATCCGTTTCAACTGGTCTGTGTCAAATTTGTTTGAAACAGGCTCCGCTTATTACAGGGGTCGGACACCGCGACTTCCGTAATTTCAAGGGCCGAGACCTGTTCAGATCACTATCACTGTCTAACGTCTCTCCAAGAGCATGTACAGTTTGGCCCTGTCTTGCAACCTTGGTCACAACACTACTGTGCCTAAGACGTGTTCAGATTATACTATTCTTCCGTCCCAGACAACAGTTATAATGAAGAGTTCGGAGAAAAAGAGTTCCACATCGACAAGGAACTACGAGTGCTTCAACATTCCAGAGAGTCGGGTTGCACCTGTTGGGTCATGTCTCTATTGCTTCCTCCACTCCCCTTTAACTGCGTCGATGACACATGCTTCATAATGCATCGCATGCAGATCTGCATTCATTGTTCTGGTTTGTTTCATTATGATAGGTTATACATCAACAGACGGCTAAGTCGTAGCAGCAAGATATACAAACTCACTAAACATTACTACTGTCGTTGCCTCGGATTGATCGCAAATCTTCAGAGGCTTGAAAAAGGCTGGGGTTAACAGCACTTTCTATTATCCGGTAATCTGCATTAAAAATACAGTACTATCCTTTCGAAAATAAATGCCTTGTGATTAAGCGGAGTCCACCTAACAGCCACATTCCATTGCCCGTAACTGCTGATGCTAAGTTCCTATCCTATCAGTCATCGATGTAAGCTTGTTACGCCACTGATGACTGAGGTACTGACAGGGACCATCACAGCCCATACAGACTTGATGAACAGTGCTATCAGTTCCCCTTCGGCTTAATCCCTCATTTCTTTAATGGCAACATTCCTCAGCATACAGAATACAAGCACTTCGTAACATGGAAATGGGCTCTGCTTACTGGCATAGATGTCCAGCTCAATGGCCTTGCGATTAAACGGAGTCGCCAATACTATTAAAAACATTTTGCTCATTGCCAAGGACGTATCGCTTCGCCAACTTATCACCAGAAATGAACTACGCAAGCTTTACTTTCCGGAAAGTCACACATTCTGTCACTACCATGGTCTACAACAAGGTAAGAGACTTGAAAGAAAATCATAAACTAGACGAATGATTTTCTGTTCATCATTTTGCTGGACCATGAAAAGACGCAACGGTGGATATCGCTTAATCTTTCTGATGTAAAATGATATCCAACACGTGGCACAGAAATCCCTAGCGTTTTCCCTCTAGCAGGTAACAGCCCCAGGACATCGGAAGTAAATCTATAAAATCATTAGTCTGGAGGATCAGAGCAACACTTCGGCTATTTAGTAACTTCTCACGATTTTCCGGTCTATCATCAGCACAGAATCAAAACCAAGTGCAAATAATCAGATGAAAACAACCCAGATATACCATCAAGGACACTCAGGGACGCCCCCTTCCCCACCCCTGTGCTCCACTCTCTCTCTCTCTTTCCCCGTTACCACCTCGGTTATGGCACATGCCAATTTTCGGCGTGTCCAGTGTCAAGGCAGAAAGGCCATACACGCCAAATACTGGACAGCAATAACCAAAAACATACCCGAGTCATGCCCATGGCATTTTGTACCTGAATGTCGTCGCTGTCAATATTTTTTTTCCTTTGTTCTTTCNGCGCCTCCAGGTTAGACTGCAGACGCCCACACAGAGGCTGTTTCATCACTTTCATCTCCATTATTGTTTTCTTAGTGGCTGTCCCAAAGCTATCAAGCCATGCGCGGCCCTCTTTGGCCAAGATTCGGTGGCAAAAAGTGATAAAAACCACGTTTTCATCACTTGTTTACTGCACATCAAAAACCACTGGAAGATTTCCATTTGTCAATGTCGTAAAATTAAGTGTTACGTATCAGTCCAGATGAAAAGAACGTGGCAGTGACGCGGACGTAATGATTCTGTTAAATAATCCAGGGCCATTTCGGTTAAAGGCAACGCACAGTCCACCACTCCGTTTAGCCACAGATGAACAAATAATAGATCCCATGGTTATAGCCGATGCAAGAATCTTTCAGCTGAGTCGTGTTGTCAGACATGTTGGGGACTTGGTGAAGGCGTCAAAGCTTGAATGTCGCTTTGTTATGGGCAATCAAATCGTTCCGTGATACAAGCTGGCATCGTAATTCGATAACAATGGTTTAGGCCCTATGCCTTTCCACGCCGGGACAGCTTGGAAATCCCTAGTGAACATCAAAGATGTCTGGGTTTGATCTGATCTCCTATGGATATCAGACGCGTTAAGCGTGGTTCGTTGAGCGGTTTAACGGTGGACGATGGCATGATACAATATTTATATAGGTCTCTACCAAATGCCACTAATTTCCCGTCTCCCTCCATTTCGAACATCATGACCAAGGGCAATTCAAGGTCACAAGCAAATTTATCCCTCGCTATTCTCTGATTGCCTCTTTGGGTCTTGATAAAAGTATACATCATAAATAATGATGAAAAAAAAAGTTCCTGAGAATGTTTCCGTGACCTTCGGAAATCGTACGACCAGGGTCACTTCAAGGTCACACGAAGTTTTTTTTTTTTTTTTTGAGAATAAATACCATGGAAAGCGTGGGAAAAAAAAACCTCACTAAAATGAGAATCCTCTCCAATCCTCAAAATAATCTTCCATTTCATCAAAGCTCCATCCATGACTTCAGTAATCCATAGCCTCTTCTTTCCCTACTTTTCCTCTATCAGCACCATCGCCTGCACACAAACTCAACTACTACCTGGTTATATACCCGAACGCCTAGTTTTCTCTCCCTAACCACTTCACAAACGGAAACGGAAAATAAATGAAAATGCCCTCGCTTTTGAACATTGGTATTATCTACGAGAAATCGCACTCTTCACTCAGCTTTGTGCTACATGCAACATCTCCCCACAGAAACACTACAGCTTCCCCAAAGTGGGTGTTGCACAATTCTTGACTAACTTTAGCTTAAATTGTTGGCTTCAACATCGTGTTAAAGATAGGACTGGTGTTTAGGAGAAAAGAAATAACCCTCGATAAAAAGGGTTTTTTTTGCAGGTGCGAGGTGGGGGCGGGAGAAGGGAGAGAGATATGCCATAGGCGGCACGGCATAAATATCATAGCACCATTCCATTATTGTGGTGCTATCCTTCGTAATCATGAATGCGATGAGGCTTCATACAAAGAAAAAACCCCACTATTTTCATACTATTACAGAAAGTAAAAACCCGATAGTGCCTCCTCTGATGTTAGCACTGTTTTGTTATAAGAATATTGTTTGATGAGTCTAGTGACATTGCGGCAGTTGGTCCGAAGCATGGCGCCGTTATCAACGTTTTCTTGTGTTTCATCCCCAGGCTGCATTCAATAGCTTCAAAGCATTTGCTGGCCTGTACTGTCCACATAGGCACCTCTACTTCACGAGACTACGCAAAACATTAAGCACAGTACTTAGCATTTTGAACACGGCTCCTGTTTACCAAAACACAAAACTACGCCAAAATATTTATCAGCGATGACATGACACGCCTTACAAATTAAAAAAAAAACAACAAACCCATTTATAATCGGAAGTTCCGCATCACAAATTTAAAACATGCAGGCAAAAAAAAAACAGACATCAAACAAGAGCATGCAGCTGCATATAAAGAGTGAGTCAAACAACAACCCTTGCCACTGACATAACAAAAGCCGTGCCACTGAATTCTCTCTGCCAATTTTCCATGGATATATCATGCTAATCAGTGATCACCTTTGTGAAAGAAAATTGAAAGTCATAAGATTTCGAAAGAGACAGATGGCAAAAGGGGACAATTTAATATGCCGCGCAAATCCTGCTCTTACACAGTCTATTGAAATGATCATAGTCTGTCTTGGCTCTATTGAAAAGGTGATAGACTAAATAAATTTCGATAAGATGCACCGAGGTATTCTATGAAACAACAATTTCAAAATTAAGAATATGAAAGATTGAATAATTGACGCAAATTAAAAAAAAAAACAACAAAACAATCAATAGGTATTATCTTTCTTCATGGTCCATCTGATCTGAGCGCTAAAATTAATTTTCAGAGATATGATATCAAACTGTTAAAAAATAATCTTAAGATGTTTAAAAAAGGCCGGGATATTGGGGATGGCTGGGCGAGGCAGGTAGAGCAGCAAAAGAAAGAAACCGTGTTCGTGCATAGGAAATGTTGCTATCGTGTTCAAAACACACCGGGCGCGCACGGGCCATGATTATGAGTAATAGCTGATAAGCCATGGGAGGGGACTGGATAAAGTGCAATTTACAACAGTACAACCGCCACAAAAACAACGTTTAAGTTTGACAAAGGACACCTCCAAGATACAAGTCACTGAGATGTAACAGCAACACCTAAATAACAGGACAACGACATGAAACTGATGAAGATGATAAACAACATCAAAGTAAACACTGCGAGCCCATGAGGACAACCACTATTTATCGACTAGCCCGTGCTCATGGTTTGTGTAATGTATCTTATCTCTTCAAACCCTCTTGAGACGGCTACTGAACCACCCACACAGTTCCTTGGCATTAAAAAAAAAAACATAATTAAAATTTCTACAACTAAAACTACGATCCTTTGTAAGTAAAATGTAACGCTGTATTTGAAGTTGTTAATCGCTATTCCTCATTCCATATGGAAAATGGAACAAAACAAACCTCTTAAATCTTGCTATTCTTTGTAGGATCATCTTGAATTCTTGACATGCTAAGCGTATAATTGCCTAACATTTCCTCCTTCAATACTGAATAACACGATCATCTCGACATGCTAAACTCATAATTGCTAACATTTCCTCCTTCAGTACTATATACCACTCCCAATGCTACCACCACACAAATTGGAAAATATTGCTAATCGGGTTTGTTTCTTATTTTTATTCTTGCTTTATTTAATATATACGTAGTTATGTTGTTTTGCTTGCCTGTGTGTTTGCCATGCAAAATGCTATTTGATTATCCATACTTTATTATGTTTGTAACCTGGGTTCAAGTAAGTGAAATCAAAATTGAAATTGAAACTGGAAAACAGATTTATACACGACTATGTGCATAATAAACGTAACTGTGCCCTCGAAAGCCCACCCACCGTTCACTCTACAAATTCTACCAAATTTTCTCTACCCAAACTTCAGCATCAAAATACAAAGAGTCTAAATTATCTATCATAACTGTGACTGACGGTGACAAGACAAAATCACGAGGACATGCATGCAACGAATATAACACTCACACCATTCTGTCGCCGTTTCCGACCGGTACAATAGTAACCGTGTGTAGATCTATCCGCACGGATAACTTACGACACCACAAATGAAACTACTGATAATAACACTATATGATATAATTTTTCGCGTCCCTGACACTGAAAAGTCCGCTACTGAATGGCCTCCACCAATGACAGAAGACACTGATATGGTGGATGCCAACTACGAGGCTGATACCGTTGACATCGATGGACGATATGGAAAAGACAACGACCTAACAATACTGAAATTTACCTTTTCCATTTTAGTTTGCTGATATGAATTGCAAGGGGGAAAAAAATGACAAATATGAAACTCAAGTGACAGTTTACACCCCTGAAGTGCAGGTAAGGACCAGTTTCACTACTCTCATAGTGTCAAGGATCTGAAGTGGCAATAGAGGGTGAATCATGGAAGTCTAAAAGAGGGGTGGGGGGAAAGTTGTGCTTAAGGAAGTATGTACACGACATGTTTCATTATTAGAATGAACTTTTAAGCCTTACTTTGCTTGGAAGCCATTTCTCACTTAAGATCTGACTCTAGCCTTTACTAATTCTTTGTACTGGCATCAATGGCCAAATTACATGTCTTAAGAGGTCACTATCTGCAACTAGATGTGAAACAAAATATAGGCTCATATAATATTTTATCAAATAAATGCCATTGTATGGCTGATGTGGGAAACAGAGTGCATTCCCTAAGGTACAAGCATCCACAGTTATGGCTTCTGTAAAAAATAAAGAGGGGCCTAGAAAGCAATTTTCTGGTTCCGAATGTCAACATAGCGTAAAATATTAAACAGAAGTGAAGATGAAATATCAGACAGTTAATCAGGCACAACTGATAGAAGCTACAGGTGAACATTGAACATGCTGAATTAGAGAATACAAGAGAACAATCAAAACTAAGGATACTTCCATCACTATTTTACACTCCAGACTGCTTACTGACACAGGGTTGGTATGTGAAACGGGGACGTTTTAAGACCCCACAGTTCTTCAATAATGTCAGTCTGAGCATATGTTCATATTAGCTGGCCTTTGCCTTTTCTTTATTTTGACCAACCTCTAACGAGGTATTATCCTATGATGTTGTATCTCAAAAAGTATGTCAAGTGCAAATTCTGATATCATTTTCGTTCAGAATTTTAGGCCAATTCTGATGACAGTGTCTAAGCTCATATCTAAACTCAAAAATTTACGAAGGTTATAATTTTATGATGACTTGGTTATTACTTATCCTTACAGGATACGATAGACCACATATACTAGAATATTAGTTCATGGGCTTGGGCACCCTTAAACAAGTAATGTAAGAATAGCCCAATGTAGTGCAAGGGAAGCCGTATTTTTCTCAAATTTACTTCACAGCTGATAAGTTATGCCTAGCTGACTTTCGTTTGAGAAAAATCAAACAAAAGCATAAAAGACATGCTGGGTTTCATTGCCATCATTACAGAATTATTAAATCTGTCTTCGTTCATTAGATCTTTCCCAGTCTGATACCAGGCTTCTGAGCCAGCAGCGAGGAGAGGATAGTATGTGTATTGAGTACTCACCCAGAATAGACTGGCGAGCGGTCCACGGGAACGTTGTCAGGGTCGAAACTGGTGCTGAAGGAGGACCCGCTGTAAGAGCTAAAGCGATTGGCCTCAGAGGACACAGGAAGTCGGCCCGAGATGGGCGGGGCGGCACTGTAAACACCCTGGAAGGACTGGCTGGTGATCTGGGCGTCCATGTAGTCCTAGGTAATCAATAACATGAGAGAGTCAGGGGAGGTTAAAGTAAAAAAAAAATTACTGCATATTTTTACAAATGTAAAAAAAATTAAGGATGCAATCTAGATTAGCTCAAATTTACATTGTATAGTGACAAATCAACATCAAATCAAAATACTGTGACCTTTTTATGTGTACAGGTGAAATATAAAACAGCAAGTATGGAATATTTCTATTACCACTAATAACTTTATTATTACTTCAGTTAAAGAATAAATCAAGTACTAAGAAAGATGACTAATCAATAGATATGCCTTTCATGGCAGCTAAACTTACATTAATGTCTTACAAATGAATGCTACTGGTTTTATATAGAAACTAAAGTGCACAACTTTAATGACTGTCAAAAACAACTTACAATAATTACATTTACAGAGCCATCACAGTAACTTGCGTTCATTTTCTCTCAAATTACGTGTACAAGTTCAGCACTTTGAGTTAACCACATGAAAATACACTGACTTGAAGTTTAACATTTCCTGAGTCGCTTATATATATGGTTTGGTCAAATCAGTGACATAAATCTGTCAACAGCAAATTCACTTTGACGACATCTCAGTCAGTGCAAGACTAATCATCAACCAGAGTTAAGTATAATGGGTAACTGGATAATGAGAAAGCGATTCCACTCCCACTTTACTGTCATATGAGGTGAATAAGTGTGAAACAATAAAAAGAAGAATTAAATAAACAAGACAATGCTTGGAGATAAAAAATTCCAAATATGCTGTAAGAGTAAACAGTAAATGTGTCTGTTATGAAAGAAATTGCATTGGCGATAGTACATTAGCTACAGTTTAGTTTACATTTGTTGAAAATTTTAATGGTGATGCCCAGATACTGTTGTTGATAATTCTTGTCCCAAGTGTTACTATCGTTGGCATTCATAATATCATACAAAGAACAAGTTATGCAGTATTAGGCATAAATGCAGTCAACACAAGAGTAAATGCGACAGACAGAGAGATGTAATTATGCAGTTTACAGGATATTATAAGAAGATATTTTGGCACATACGTCCCAAATACCGCCAGCAATGTCAAAATCTGTATCTGATGAAACAGATATACTCTGTTCTACCAAATGCTCAGCTACACTGCAATGAAATTAGTATAGCAAAGCATAAACTGTATGCTTCATACCCCAAGCAACACTGAATCTCTAGCAGAGCTGACTAATCAAGTCCTCATACCAAAATCATACAAAGCAATGAAATATCATTCAGACCGAGTAGAAATGTATTAAAATACATAAAATGTGTGTTGCTGACTTATATTTACTAACATGCCTTTAAGCAGTGCTTAATAAGTTCAGAAGAACATTCTTTCTCTGTTTTTGTTAAATACATGTATGTTTTTTATTATACCTTATATCTGTCTCTCAGCTTTTCTTGTAAGGAGCAACTGGACATAACAGTGGAACATGAGATAGTCTGTTTATTTCTGTCCATGTAATGCAGTGCATCCATAATTTTTATCTCCTTACAATTCATTATATAGACTTTTGAAAACAAAGCACCCACAGACATCATAGTTAGTTCCGTGCAAAGCACTTCGCTAGAAAGAGATGAATTGTCTCTGGAAGCAGTGACTTGTGAAATGCATTGCATTCAAAATGGTATCTGTCTCTTACAGAAAGTAATTCCCTTAACATTACAACCCCTACAGTTATTACCTACCACGCGTCCAAGTGACCTATGTAATAATATCGTGGACACGAGAGATCAGAAAAGTAATATATAATATAATATTGATAATCACCATATTATACAAATTAAATGTTCGGCTCAGCACAAAAATACTGTTTTATAATAGTATCTGAACGAAGACGTTTCACAGCTACCGTCTGAACAGAATGAGAAATCTTGACAATTTATACTTGATAATGTGCGAGGCCGTAAAGCAAAATAATAAAATTAATGTTTTACAAAGTCCCCACCCCCACACACACAAAAGATGTATACAAAGTGAGTTGATTATCAAGTAAGCAGCCTGATCCTTGTTAAAAAAGTTATGACTAAGTGTTAAAATATGATATGGTAAGCATGATATTATACACTGGTGTTTTGCCAGAGAAACTGAAAGGAAGTAGAAAGGCCCACAGAGAGAATAATATGATGAGCCAAAACTCCAATAAGCGTTGCTAATCCCGGTTCAAGGATATCTCTGCGGCTACAGGACAGATGAAATGAAAGAGTTTATAATACATAGTATCTAGATGGATTAGAATGGTTCAAAGCCAATTAAAAAGGTATAATGGGGATATATACGAGGGCGTCTGTTTTTACTTTGATGGCTTCTTCCTTCATCTCGGCGGCTTCATGAAGGGGAATGGAGTCATCAGGCAAGAATTGGACAGTATCCGAGTTTTGGTCAATTGTGCTGGGAGAGGCCGAGTACTGGCCCTGATAGACCACATCCTGTCGGTCCCAGCGGTCTGAGGGGTCATGACCACTCCAGCCACCAGGAGAGGTCAGCTCTGGGGCTTCCTTGCCGTAGCGGAATGACTGACGGGCGTAAATGTCCTCCGTAAACGGCTGGTCTGGTTGCTAAAAGGAGTATTGGATGGTTGTGGATTTTTGCTAATTTCGTACAAAGCTTAGTTGTAATGACAAATTTGCCACTCCAATGCATTTTACTTGTTTAGTTGTAGACATAGGGAAGAACAAAAGAAATGGACGTGATAGCCATACTATGTGATTGCCTAAGGGTAAAGATTTTTTTAAAATGCAGAGATGATAGTGAAGTCAATAACTCATAATGTTGTGACTAGTTTCCATGTAACTGCAAGACCTCTCACGATTTCTGAAGCACTGCTTCAGAAACAAAAGAACAATGTAAATGTTCAGTCGTAAATGCATCTTCAAACATTACATAACTGAAAAATCCAGGCAAGGAAAAACACTGAGGGAAGGTAGATGTGCAATAGGGCAGAGGTCCATCATAATAATATGTGGGAAAAAGACGAATTTCAATGGCAAGGAGGGGGGTGGAAAAGGTTTGTCTAGTAACATGGGGAAGGAGAGGGAGGATGGTGATTACTGGCTGTGGTACTCTCCTTTTCTAAGAAGAAACAGGAGAAGACAATCTTCCTAATGGCAACACGAAGAAATATTGTACCAAGCTGTCCTTGTGATAGGAACAAACATGCAAGCTGGCTGCATGCAACAACATCAAAAATAACGTTTCATTAAAACTAGATTAAACACACAGAGGAAAGAAGTTCTTTAAGACATGGCCATTAGAGAAAATCAGTGTTAGAGAAGGGATGTGCTCAGGTACATTGCCAACAAAAACTTAAATTCATGTGAGGTTATTGGCTAACAATTGTTAACCCTTTGTTAATTTTTATTTGATCACAATACAAGTAAATAATCTGGTTATTAAGGATGGATTAGTTTTCTTTTTCTGAAATCATCTTTCTCGTCAGAATCATAGTTCCAAATCTGAGACGCACAATTATGTCATAGACAGAATGCATAGGGCACACTGCCAAAAAAAGACAAATGCTAAAATGCAAGAAAATCTGAATCGGGTGAGCATTTTTAAGCATAGTATGTAACTCACTATAATGTTGTGAATCTTTGCAGTATCTTGAACGATGAGACACTTATAATCAGGGGTCTAATGACTTGCTTTTATATTAGTCTAGTTAAAGGAACAGACATTTGTTTACAACATCATTTAAATGAATCATTTTCCTTCTTTACTTCTACTGGGTTTGTATACAAGGTTTGTTTATGGCATAAAACATGTTTTATGTTCATCTTACTTCAGCCGCCAAGGCAAAACAGCACAAATGTGATTATGACATATCTATTTTCATTCAACATGAGCTCAATTAAATTTCACGTGGACAAATTATAGAGGAGAACACGGGGTATCTCTCAGGGTGGGTGGTTAATCAACGGACCTCTTGACCAAAGTCTATTAGTACAAGATGTGGTAACAGGTTGACTATCTTCCTGGGGCAAGGACAGTATTACCTTCTTCAAGAACGCATCATCGGCCACATACTTCAGATCGTCATCCTCAAAAATTTCCCCAGTGCTATTGCCAGTGGAGCGCTCTCTGGTGCCTTCTAGAGTGAGCGAGTCACGGTTTGAGCCCAGAGTGGAATAGTCGCCCGAATAGAAGACACTGCTGTCCAGTCTAGAAGTGTCTCCACTTGCGTGCTACACACCAGATAGTTACAGTCAACACACATACGATTGGTGTTCAAAGGGGGGGATAATGAAGAGGATGTGTTATGGCCATGTGAGAAATGTGAAGATGCCCCAGCTGTCATTCTATAACAATAATATCGTTTCAAAAAAGGACTTTGGGTGAATGCAGAAGAACTGGCACCTTTATCACTTCATGAAGAGAAAACAAAGAACGTGCAGAAGTTGTGACTATCCTGCTTCTGTAACCGTCTGATGAAAAACAAGAAGGTGGGGGTAACATTAACAGTTATTTTTCGATCCATGGCACAGATGATTAAATCGTGTATATTTAAACAATCTTTACAGAATCATGAATATATTTCTAAAATGTCTGAGGCATCTCTTGAAATGTCATGTTTGATGATACTGCTGTGACGTGTCCAAGGACTGTATCTGATTCTGTCACAAGCACCAGACATACAATCCATTACCACTGCACAGCAGTCCATTTGTGATAGAGAAGGGAAGAGTATGGATGTGGCTAATGTCAAAATGTCATGCACGTGATGCCAGAATTTGTCGCATGTCATGTAGTTTGAAGTGTGATCATTCCAGTTATATAAGTTACAATGGAGCAATTTCTCCAGCTATTTATCCCTTGCTTTGAGTCGATTTCTATGCTGAAAAACAGTCATTTTTAGAGGCAAAGAGGGTGCACTGAATATATTACATCGATATTTTATCAAGGTATGTGACAACAGACTAAAAGTTTTGGTCTTCGGTAACAATTTGCACTACCCTGTGATCATATGAAGACTGTAAAACAGTTCAAACAGGCAATCCTGGAATATCACTAATACGCAAACGACATGCATCAGACAAGTAGTGGCAAATATGGAAGAATAATATCTGACAACGTGTGGAAGAAGAAGCATAGCGAGTTTAGGCTAACACACATGATAGGGGATTAACAGCAATATGGACAGGTCGGATGGACTGGCACATAAAGATTAGACATATACAATGTGGAAGACTAGAGAAAAACACATCAGAGATAGAATACAGTTGCTCTGCATAACTGCAATTTGCTTTATCAAACTTTCATTCTATCATATATCTTTTTTTTTTTGGTTTGGCACAATAGATAGGAAAGTTGTATACAGACCAATACTTCAATTACAACTTTTTCAAAGTTCTCGTACTTGCAATTAAACAAAGTCAACTGTAACAACACACAGGGCATTAGGGGACATGAGATCAATGTTGTTTTCAATCCAATGGTGAGGAGAGGAGAAGTGATGAGAGGTCATAACATTTAGGATAGGAACTGTCTCAATGTCCGGCATGTAACACATGTGGATACTACCAGTCATTTCAATTCTTGAAATGTAAAACAATTGGAGCATAGCAGAAAAAAAATCTGTGGAGTGGTTGTTGTTTCCTGACAGAAACTACGTAGCATCACTCAACACGAGGAGCAATGCACTGAAATTAGTTGCCATATCAAATCACTACCAATGCTCTTAAAAAAGTAGGTTGCCACACATGCATTTGCCACAGAACCATTAGGCATGTTGACGGATCACTGGCATTAGGGGTGGCTTTCATGCTGAACAAAACCATGCTTATGCTACCAAGGTGCCAGGTAGAAAAAAATAAATCAAGAGGAAATTGGATTCCGCCAGTTCTTTCTCTCCATGTGATCGGTTTTTTTAAAAATTTACTGTAGAGCTGGTAATTGAAAATGCCACTCGCGTCAGGGCAAGACGTTGATAATAAAACAATGTCTTCTTTTATGATACAGATGGTTAAGGATGGGTAGGGTGGAGGCTTTCTTGATCAGTGGAACAACAGATTTACATTTGTCAATGTCACATAGGCAGGTGGATAAGATTGACCATGGAATGGTGATGAAACGGCCACGATAATTACTGTTATTCTTGAGTTAATGCCTGACATGAGAAATATCGTTGGTTCTGGGTCATTTACATTGGTGAAAGTAAATCAACATGCCAAGAAAGTTTCATCAACATAATGGTTGTGTATTTCAGTCACGATGAAAAGTTTGGTCCCTACACCGATTGTACTCACCATGGTGGATAGGTAGTAAAATGAATAGGGAAATGAGATTTGGTTGGGGTCAATGGAGGGGGAGGAGCTCCTAGAAGGAGAGGGGTTTGACTTGGAGATCTCCTTCTATCGGTTGGGGCGAAGAGGGGATATAAGTTTTAATGGCACGACACAACACTGAGAGACATACAGGAGTAAGTTCAATCTACAGCATGCATTTCAAGCATTTCTCAACCTCCAGATAAAGCCATTCAAAAACTGTGGGACACAGTGTAAAATACGTCTTCACTTTGGGCATTATGCAAGTAAAGCCAACTTTGACTTCAATAACAACTTAAACTAAGAACCTTCCTATCGATGAGAGACTGCTATATTCTGAAGTGTCAACCTTCATTCTGTGAAACTTTATTGTGTGTGTATTTTGTAACTTATAAGATGCATGACTTGCAATTTATTTATGAGTGTAACTCTCCGTCCTGAGGGACAGGACTCCACTATTCCATTATCTATACACTCGCTTCTGACAAGACTTGTTTGTGGGTCTCTATTGCACTGTCTCCTAACACTATCTTGCTTTACCTTATGTTCCTAACATGGTATGTTTGAGGGTACCCATTGCATAGTTTTCTAACCAGGTGTGTCTCGGGGGTATCCACTGCACACTCTTTTAAGATGCTGTGTTTAAGGGTATCCATGGCACACTTTTCTAACATGATATGTTTGCACCCAACATGATGTGTGAGGAAATCCATTGTACTGTGTGCTAACACTTGGCGTTTGAGGCTACCCGTTACGAAGTTTTTCAAGATGATATGTTTGAAGTTATCCACTGCATAAGCTTTTAAGATGATGTAATTAGTCATCTAAAGGTATTTTGCTTTACCTTGTCTTTAGGAGACAAGGTATCTCCATGGTAATATCTCATCTCCTCCTCATAGTCTGGGGTACTCTCCAAATAAGATGGGTAGTGCATGGTAGCACCCATCTGGCTGATCTGGCGCCCTCTAGTATCCTGAGCAGGGTATCGCAGTTGAACATCCTAAGTAAAGAAGATTGTGGGGGAAGGCTAGGAAACAGCGTTACAATGGCTAAAACAAAAACTCCACCTCAGACGAAAGGCGGGCAGCCGTGGACACATCACAAAAAACATTCAAAAGCTAATCTAACCAACAGGACAGAACAATGAAAATGGAGAAAACCAGACAATCAATTCTGACAATGGCGCAAGGGCAGAATATTAGGGCCTGGGTTTAACTTATCATGATGACTGCTCAGCTCTGGTTGACATTCCTCCATTGAGTGAACCGGCATAAGAATCTTCAAAGTTTTAAACACTACAAGTATGATGAAGCATCTGAGAGAGTCCCTCATAAAAAGAAGTTTCTGTGGGGCTTTGAAGTAAATCCCACAGTCTATCATGGAGGATCTACTGACTAAACAGTCTCCCATTAACTCCTGACACATAACTTCTTTTGCCTCTATTGAGTTACTGCTTAGGTATGATTTGAGCTGCTCTAAAACGATGACATCTGGGTGTATTTTCAAGAATATTACTTGTGTTCTCAACTGTGATTTTTAAGGGGAGGTGCTATCTTCTGAGAACAAACAGCCCCCATCAATGATATCAACAGATTGTCTGATTTTTACTTTTTGTTCACAGGCAATGACACCACACAACCACAGGCAATGACACCACACAACCACAGGCAATGACACCACACAACCACAGCCAAAAAAAAAAAAAAAAAAAAAAAAAGGGATGACACAGACAACNAAAAAAGAAAAAAAAAAGGGATGACACAGACAACAATTCCATTTCTAAGCATTCAACTTACTGCCACAAAGGTGAAAAATACCAAGAACACATACAAACACAAAAATGTCAGTAACAATATATCATGCATTTCAAAACATATATACCGTCATGAGCAAACGCTGTAGTTGTCTAAGCAGGGTTCAAATTGAAAACAAGGGGAAATACTGAAGCACAGACAAAGGGAGCGAAGTCAAACACAGATTGGGATTCAGGAAACAAAAACCAACCTGGCGCTAGCATTAAACCAATTTACACAATGGATCACACTGAATAATAATTTGATGGATAAAGAAGACTTAAACATAATGTTTATTAAGAAAGTAACCAGGATGAATACAAAATTATCCATAAACACACCATAATACACACACACACTAAAACATTTAAAAGACAAAAAAGAAGTGGCTGTGGTTTTGTTTTGATCGAACATTTACACTGCACTTCAACATCAACTAAGCCCATCCACACACCACGCTGCTTGGATTCCAGTCAAAATACTCAACACTGAATACAATACTCCACACTGTGCACTCATTTACTGCTTTTAACTTACCCATCATCTGTGACTCTCATTAAATTTCAACCACAGAGTAAAAAAAAAACAACAAACACCACTGAGACACCTAAAACACAAATATAAAAATTTGCTAATCTAGATAAAACTTATCACACCAAAGGAGAAGTGATAAACACAGATGTACACCTCGGGCAAACATTACCTTGTCAAAGGATGTGTCCAGAGGAGAGGCGCTTCCTCCTCTTTCCAGGGAGATGCTGTCTTCTCCTAATGGAGAATAAAATTGTAGAATAAATTAGTGTCTGGAACAGAATGAATGATTTACAAGGATATGGAATGGAAAATACACTAGTTCATGACTTATCTCACTGGGACAATACTTGATATTTTGTCTTCTTTTTCTACCCTGTAAATTTAAAGGGTATGTTAAGAGTTTGTTCATCATCATAGTAATACAATACAGTTATCAAAAACATAACAAAAAATTCTACCCAACCTAAACATTTACAGGCAAAGTATGTGTTACAGAAACAACCAATATCACAGTTTACCAGAACTGTAACAAAACAAAGGTATGCTTGTTTTATGATTCCAAATTCTGTATCTATGTACACTTTACCTTTCAAGTAAATATAGTTGCTCTAATCGCAACTGTATTTTATTTCAATGATCTAATACCGCAAAGATCCTATCACCATTACGCCTTTAAAATACTTCAAAACTGCTAGGCTTTTCACTAAACACAGTTTGAAAACTTCCAGTATGAAAAACTGGTTTCCATATTTAGCAAGTTAGCTATAAGAGCCCCCACTATACTTGATTTCCAAAAAGTATATACTCATGAGGACTATTATAATACAGTATCAATCAATGACAACAATAGGAAATCTTGACCCAACAAGAAGTCTCTCACAGTCCAACCCCAGCTATGCTGTACATTATGATCAAACTTAACCAACACACTAATGGGTAAACAAACAACTACTATCAGTAAAAATACAAACCTCTGCAGGGGTGATACCAAAACTAACACAGAAATCTAACACCAAGAACGCTAAAACATATGTTTTTTTATTCCAATATCATCAGCACAACTTTGGAAACTATCAATACACAACAAAGGTTCCATAAACATACAACAAATGTGCAAATGCTCAAGCACCAAAAAGGCTTCCAAATTCCACTGTTAAAGATTTTAACACAGTGCTCATTAACATCAAGTCTACATAATTCCTGTGAAAACCTGATTGGAGTGAACTGGGAAAAGACATCACCATGTTTGTATTGGTGTGAGAAAAGACAGGATTATCACTGTAACTTCTAGCTACCAGTCTAAACCGTGAGACGTCAGGAAATGCGAGAACCAACACCAAAAGACGTTCACTAAGTATGCTGTTACAAAACCCAAAGTACTGTAGTGACCTACTAACTAGCAAAATCTCTAAAATGTTGCGGCAAAATAGTACTGTAACTGCACTGCTTATACAAAACTTTGTTGATTTTCATTTTTCTTTGTTTGTATTTAATCCCACAATTACCTGGTTTATTAAAAAAAAAGTTTTACTAAAAAACAGTTCAACTCTGTGTCTACAAATGTCAAATCAGTGCTTTTAACACTGCATGGCAAAGACACTGACAGACCAAACCAGCAGAAAGCAAACTTGTATTTTTGAATTAAGAGGGCTCTCTCTCTGGTGAGGCAATCATACTCTGTCTTTTAATGAGCGTAAGAATAACCGTAGGTTTCTCTAAATATAACTGGTAGTTTTTACTATTATGAAGTATCACAAGTCTTCATATGAGACACTCTGATATCACTGTAATATATCTAATAAAAAAAATATAAACTGTCATAGGTAAAAGCATGCAGCTGTGCAAACTGTGAAAATATCATCTTATACAAGAAGACTATCCTTGTGTTAATTAGGAAACACACTATCACCGTGTCATGCAAGACTGAATGCTGGCATAACCGTTAGTGTCACACAATTGACAACAATATAACCGCAAATAATGTAGTATATTTTTTTTCATAACTAACAAACATTCCTATGGCTGTTGGTATAACAATATTTCTGCCACATGCTTTGGGATAAAGTCAAAATATAAGTGTTTCAACTGTTTAGTCATTCTATACATTTTCAGAAGAAGAATGCATATATTATTATGTTTGATATACAGTATTATGATATGACTGGCAAAAGGTGCAAGGGCTCACACTGCCACACATTGCGTAATTGCTTGGCATGTGAAATAGTCGAACAGCAATGATCAAGAAATGCAGCAAAATAGCTGTCAGAAATCTAGGAAATCTACGTATCCCAACAGTGTTCACAGACTTCACAAAGCCCCAGGCACAGAAGAGGAGGCTTCAGAGTGCTAGGAAACACCTGCACAGTTAATCGAAACATGATGGCATTTGGGAAAAAAAATCTAATCTAGAGAATGTTAGTCTAAGCAAATTTGTAATATATTTGATTCACACATGGAGGCAAACATGGCTCGCAGAATGATTGTTGAGACTGCGTGAGGGTGAAAGTGATGGGGATAAATGTGATTGCAAGCCTGAAATTACAGAGTAATTTGCTGCTCTGTCATATTGACAGATCAAAAATATGTTCACTAAGTGCATGTGGAAAAAAACTGACCCCAAGCTAACAATGATATAATTCTGAGTATTTTCTGCCATTTCAAACATCAGTAATCATAGTTACCCTGAAGAAAGGAATAACATTTTTGTTTAATAACCACTTTTTTTTGGTAAAATCGCATCTGCTCTAAATTCTGAGAGTCTTCTGACCTTTACATCCAAGGATGTGAACAGTGTGAACTTTTTCAGTTCAAATGCCTGCAGGTATACTACTGGTAGTGATCAGGACTTTGTGCTGCAGAGTGAGTGAGTGGCTGGGATTGATGATGAAACACGTTCAAGTGTGGAAGGGGAAATCAAATGTTATTTTTTTAAAAATGGAGCACACCCATTGGTTCTCAATAACAATAAGTCTTTGTATTTTTCCATTTTGAAATGCCCATCAGCATTGTAATGGACTCTGAACTATTCAAGAGTGAAAGGATAAAATGGGAAACAACAGAGGTGGGAGAAAGGGGAGGGAAACTACTGTGGCAGTTTGTGGTGATGCTTTTGAATCACAACAAATGCATATGACTAAGTTCTTTTCTGACAGTGCTTTTCTTTTTCACAGACACTACTGTTGTACTGGATGAGATGTCTATACAGGAAAACTTCTATGAAACCAGGGACGTAGTAGATGTAGACGGCTTGGGACACTAGGAAGATGAATCAGGGCGGATGACAAATCTTCTGGTTGGATGCAACTTCTCTGTATATTTTTCTATATTACAATGATCTCTATGAAACTCGTTAACTGCACATAAGCACAAGAAGATGCAAAAAGTGCATTACATCCCCTCTCTTTAACAAGAACCCATTAATCACTGGATGCAGAGGAAATCATCAGTAAGTATGTGGATTGATGGTGGGCAGAAAATGAACATCATGTTATATCAGTTACATCATAGCAGAATGTTTAAACTATGCAAGTCATACTAATAAATAAAAACAGTTCAGGATGAAGCATTGAGTGGTTCTACTAAATACAAAAAAATATGTTCAAATTTGGTAAAGTGTTCTGATACACAAAAAAATCAAACGTGAATTAGCGTAATGAGAAGTGCATATAACTAAGCATAAAGGTTGGCTTACGGATGTGGTAAACAATAGGGACACAGCATATCAATACATTTCAGTGGACACCAAAGAGGAAGCAAAAGTGAACTAAATTCTGACAGGGGTTGATGCACACAGCAAAGTCTGCCTCAAATAGCAATTTACCAAATCTGAATGCTGGGGTATGGTGTCAGTGTAAAATAACCCCTTTTTATCACGATCACATTTCAGAATTTTCAGCTGTAGCAAAAAAAAATATTACAATGAACAGCAGAAAATGAAAAGTTTAATGAAGATCCCAAAATAGTTACTCCAGTTACTAAGCTGGAAATCTGAAGATGCAGCAATGTAACTGTTAAACAAAAACTGAAACGGACGGGTATTCGAAACATTTTACCCAAAGGCTGTGATCCATCTCCCAGTGATCGACCTCAGCATTCCAAGTTTCTGTCCTTTAAGTTGAAGGGAATTACTTTGCATGTGCATCATATCCCCCTTTCCCCCCCCCCCCNCCCCCACCCTTTTTTTTTTTCAAAAATCCTGTTTTCAGAGGTTCCGTATTGATATGCTGGTTCTCATGTGACAATAACAACAACAGCAATAACGTCACAACAACCAGCTATGTCTCAAACTAATAAAATAACAACAGATAAGCCAAAGGTGAACCAAGTGTGCTGTGTACCAAACTTACTACTGGCGTTACTGAGGTAACTACTGCGCTTATGGTCTGGGGAAAAAGATGCAAGAAAAATTCCACGTACAACACACAGAGAAATCAAAAACATAAAAACACTTGTGTGTCACAACACAAAACTTTCAAGCACTGGGTTAAACACTAAAAACAAAATAAGAAAGACAGAAATAGGGTTGCCACAGAATATATATTCTTTTCATAGCTCCATGATATTCTAAGTGGCCTATCATATAATTTTTTTTTTCAATAATAAAGTTACCAAAAATACTATCACCCAACAGTCTTTTATGCATTGAACCATTTTTTCACAAGTTCTTTTTTTCTGGCTGACACATGGGACAGCGTATTTCAAAATAACTCTATGAACTGCCCTTTTTAATTTTCCAGAATTTTTTCCGTGAGAGCTGGGCATTCCGGCTGATTACATATATTTTCCACACCAGGAGATGCCTGTGGCAATTTTCCACAATTTTCTTGTCTGTGGCAACCCTGCAAAAACGTTAACAGCTCTGAAATAAAAATTCAACCTCATGAACGGAAATTGTAAAAACGCCCCCTCAATCACTGCAAAATAACCGGTTAAACATTCAGCTCCTTAGATGCAGCAATGTAACTGTTAAACAAAAACTGAAAGCTGGCTTTGCATGTGTGGTTGCTCAGAATAAAACTATCTCCTAAGATCTGTACACTGAGAAGAATTGAAAACAGTCCCTTCACTATCCCTCACGACCTACACTGGCACAAGGATTTTGGATAATCTGATAGTAAGACCAGAAAGAACTGTTTTCGACAAACAGTGGCATTCTGAAAACTTTCTTCTTTTCCCTCTGCTATGTGAGCTGAATTGAATGTCACTTTCATGATTTCCAGATGGGTTGGTCAGCATTAGAGGCAAATGATGGGTGACTTGGTGAGAAGTGTAGAGCCTTGATACACAAAGTGAGGTTGAATTTATCATAGAGTATTTACTAGGTATTACTGTGCTCACTGATCCAGTGTTTTTAATGCTTCTCAGATTGTTTGAACAAAATGGGTGGGGGATCCGAATACTGATGCCATTTGCTCTTTAAATCGTGTGAAAAGAGAATAGGCATATAAAAAAATATTAGAACAAGAGTTCTGAGACATACCCCAGGAATCTAGAAGAGAAAGAAAACAACAGACACTGATGAAATCAAACTGACATTTCACTTTGTTGAAATCAAAGTGACACTTCAGTGTATCACTGTTCGGGTATGAAATTCACATACGAATATGAGAAAATTTCACAGAAAAAAGAATGACAGGGTGGGATTCAAATTTCAGGACAGTAAAATATTTTAAATATTAGCACAGAGGTGCACATTTCAGATTTAGAAACATGTACGCACTTATTCCCAAGGACTTGGTACACTTCATGTTCTAATACACGAACAAAATTCCGCCAAATAATTCTTGAAAAAGTTTGAAACATGTCACAGAAACTGACTATTACTGAGTATTGGGGAATTATGCTACACAAGAAGTTATAAATACTGAAGATGGGAAGAAGGATAAATTAACTATGGGATAATGTATAAAGTCACACACTGATTCTCTTATAAAAAAAAAAAAACTACATGGGGAGAAAGAAGAATAGAAGGAGGCAGGCACATCATTATGGCGAGTATTGTTTAAAGTTTGATTTGTGTAATCTTCCGGGACAGAATTGAAATTTGGACAATGAAAAATGCCTGACAGGCAGGAATGAAAACTGATTTCTCCATTGATTCAAGAGGCTTTGCTTTAAAAAACTTGTGGACATCATAATATGGCTATTTTATGAAAGCGTCGGTGTTGTGCTGTTAACAAACAAACAAAAAAAGGGAATATTTGCATTCCATCCTTGTGCATCAGACACTTGCATTTCATGGGTGAGCAATGGAGTCACATATAGTTAGTGAAATGCCTAGATCAATAATCTCCTATGCTACACACTTATGATCCTCTAGTTCTACAACAGCTGTTATATATGACACTGTATGATGTAGGCGCTGGAATGTGTGTACTTCTCGTGACTTATTAAATGCGTTGTTCACAGTCTCCAAATTCCTGGAATTCTCATGTCATGATAATTTCCACTGCGTTAATATTCTTCATTCCTTGCGTTACTATTCTTCATTCCTTGCATTGATATTCTGCAAACAGCACGTTTTCAACACTCAGATAACTTTGTTTAAATTTCCTGATCCTACGGCCATCTGGGCTTGAGCCCTTCGGTGGCATGCCCGGGTATAATATGTACAGATCTTTGCCAGTTGTTGGGGATCTAAATACAGAGTATTTCCCAAATCAGAGTTGGGTGGTTCAGCACTCAAGTAAGATTTACCATCCTCTAATTCATCAGATCTTTGGCAACGCAGTGCTAACAGATATACAATGCCTTCCACGTCTTCCTGGAGACTGACATCAAAGTATGGCAACGTATCAAACCGTATACCAAAATAAGTGGCTTCAAGTCCTCCAAATCCAAGCAGGTAAAAAGCATCAGCTCAAAGGTTCTCATGCGCCATTACCTTAAAGCAGCCCGTCTCATTTTAAGCATCAGAGTGTAAGGAGCAGAGCTACTTCGTCTAAAGGGGATATTTTCTTCTTAAAAGCATCTGTTGTTTCACACTCTGCAATATGACACCTTTTTTTGATCAACTTTGCAACCAGAAATCTCTGCAGAAATTTCAAACTATCTTCTTTAGTAGCCGAATGCATATAATAACACGAAATCTCCATGTCAATAAAAGTGCAATAAGACAACTCTGCAAGCTGTTATCTTCATGCTATTAGCTGTATAACATTCTTCATGACCTAAATAACTTCAATCATAACACGTCATGTCATAATCCATGTGACATCCTCTGTGGGATGAAGTGCCCAAGCCCTACTGCCACAAGCTCAAGCATGCAATGTCAACGGTGCCTCTGTGCCTCATAAGCTTTGCCTCAGGTGTTTGGGTGTTTTCTGGTGCCTCTTATCATATCTGCAGTGTGAGTGATGGTCATTCTAGGATGTATAATAATATTTTATATCACCTGGACTAGGGTCCCGTTTACATGGAATCAAAATGGCCAGGGAATTTCTTGAGAGACTGTAGAAATCACATTCACGTTAAGTTGTAAACAGCAACAGTAGAACTAGTAAAAGTGTTAAGATAAGTTGTTTTTTTTCTTTCCATTACTGGTTATCAGTATTTTTCATTTCACTAATTTCACTCTAAAGTATGTAGCATTATGCTGTTAGCTCTATCGATTTTGAGAATATGGATGTTAGGTCAAATGAGATCATTTGTATTTTGTATTGGACAGGGGTGGGGAGGTGGGGTGGGGGACTGTAAAGCCCTGGAGAGAAAGTGTATGTCATGTTGTGATGTATTTACATCCTTGTAAGGAGGCAAGTAACCAAACAAAGCAAGCCAAATCAGATGAGATTTCAAGATAACTTAAGAGAACAGAACTTAAAACAGACATTGAGTGCACTCTAAAAGCTGCTTGGTAAGGCAGCCTGTATCTGCCACACTGTTTCAGTGTTTACACTGCCAAGCAGCCCTTACAGTGCTTCATAACAAACTGAAAACGTCTACGATCCACGTAAAAAATATTCATTCTGCACGATGCCTAACAACACCAAGGGGGCCACATCAACCGAGCAGGCTGGTTATCAATCTTGTCAGCCTGAGAAGGCCAAACTTACGGTTTTGCATCTTCTGCCCTTCATAATATGGCAGGTATACGTGCTGCTCGGATATTGGTTTGCCAAATATCGGAGACTGGGGCAAAAAGTCATCCGCTGATAAGTGGGCAGCAAAAGAGGAAGAGAGAAATGACACTGTATAAGTATGATGCTAGTAGTTACATGGAGAAATGTTCTCTCACTGGATCTGCTGTGGAACAGGAATCAGAGTTTATCCTTAAAAGGCTGTTGAAAGAATGACGTGAACAGGGAGGGATCAAGCATGGATGTCTTGATTAACATAAAAAGTATTGGTACAATGTCCTCAAACATTAATCAGAAAAAAAACTTCCTGGAGTGTTCATATACCTGTTAATGAGGAACAGCACGAACATTCCATAGAAATAACACAATAATGTGCTAAGAAAAGGACAACGCAATATTCTTGATACAAAATAAATTCATTTGAAATTATTTCATGAAGGTCATTAAATTCTGGTTACACTGTATTCATTCTCCAAATCCATTCTATATTATGATTATGAGAGTAATTAAGCATTTCCCAGTACAGTAAATGTCTTTTTTTTTCTTTGTTCTGACGTTTGTAGCCTATATTAAATATGATTTAACTACACAGACAAAAACATCTCAGAAATTCTTTAAAAGCAAGCCAAATATCTGACACTCAAAGCGGAGGTTCGGAAGAAAGGAAAGGACAGGCTCCAGATTAGCAAAATGTCACCTTTTATCCTTGTTCTCATCAAAACTCGTTAAAATCAACAATAATTTTATGAGGTATAACTTCCCAGATCAAAAAAGTGTCAGACATATACAGAGTAGAATTCCCGCTTGCTAATGAATCTCCTAATGATACAGCGCTGACCTACCTTTACTATAACATTCCTATAAAACATACAGTAATTTTATATTATCTCATTCAAACTTTTCTCCCTTAACCATAACTGTCTGTATAGTGACAGTGGATTAGTAACATCATTTCACACCCTCGCAATATCTTCAATTTTCAGGTTCTAACATTCTTGGTATCACAGAGAGTTAAAGTTTTTAATGACCTTAAAACTCATTTGGACATGCCATCAAAACTTCCCATAAGCACTTGGCTTCCATCAAAGCCTTATTTTACTCACAGTATTCTCAGTAAGTTTGGGCATGACTTGTACATATCTCAATACCTTATTCCATCTCTGGATACGAACAAACTGCTCAAATACCTTTACTGATAACTTGTAAGAAACATATTTACTGCAATAATCATTAGTCTCTAAAAACTTTTGTTGAAGGTTTTAAGAAGAATGTTCACCCCCAATTTTCACCCTACAAAATAATATACTTAAATATATGAAGCAGCATGACCCATTTCACTAACTATGCAACCTTTATTTGCTTGAAAGTATATTTTTTTGTTGTAAAAATGTGTTATTCCATCTTCCATTTGGTAAGCCCCTTCCTGAAGCTTACATCTAAGAAATATCCTGGGCAAACTGCTTTATCTTGATTAACCCATACCAAATTTCTAACATTAACAATAACTGTTTCTGTTAAGATGAGGCCTAGTACCACAGTAAACATTTGCGATGACTGTTTTGTCACAGACATCCAGCAAAGACCTTGCAAAAGCAACCCAATACCTTTTCCTGCCACCATAGCATGACCATGTCCTCCAGTACCATCTATAGTTTATGGAACTGCTTAGCTTCATACCCTCTGTGCATTTGTGGTCACTTCGTTAGCCAGCTTTATCAAATCATCAGTTAAGTAAACATACAACAAGTGGGCTGGTCTGCATCACAGGCTAGAACATACAAAGCTACATCTCAGCCCCTCGACTCCATACAAAGCTACATCTCAGCCCCTCGACTCTTAACTATTTAGATCTTGAATACATTTACTAAAGAACCCCACAAGAGTAACAAGAGGCAGGGAAAGACAAAGACAAGGGGGTGGCAGCATCAGAGGATCTGGGATAAATTGGGTGATGGCAGAGGTAAACGTGGGAAACCTTTGTTACCTCCGAGATAAGAGTATGTGAGTTGTATGCTTGACCCAGCATAGCTGCTTCCTAGGTATAAGTGGAAGTTCGTATTAATGAAAAGGAAATTACATGCTACTGGTCTCTTTGTTAAAGGGCAATTGAAACATGTTTCCATATGCCCTGTACATATCACCAAGTTATTCATGATAAAAAAATCCTGTATCACTTATTGAAACAATGCATCTTTGATACTTAATGAACCTAGGTCACTGTGATTCTTCCTGACATTTCTAAATTAATCGAATTTTTCCCCAATATCAAAAACTACTAATAACAGCACTAGAAGTTTGAATGTTAGTAAATTAAATTACTATCATACAACTATTCACTGCAAATATGCTACTTTTTCATCTACTTATTTCTTAAATCTTTCATTCTATCCTGTTATGTGTCTCAGAGGTGAGAGACCATATTTATATGATGCTTTACATACAACACTTAGACTACTTAGAGCTTTTACTTTTGCATAGAAAAGTAACATCTTAATAATCCTACTGTTGGACAAAATTCCAGCAGAATGCCACACCAGTTATACTATTTTGTGAAAACCTCCGGCTTTACAGCAGCCATTTAAAGAATAAATCAATCCGTTAGAAACAATCAAAACTAAGTGCTGCTAAGTTTTAAGAAATTAGAGCGACTGACAAGCATTCTGCTGGAATTGCTCTTTTGCAACATAAAGCATAATGAAGAACAGTGTAACCACATTCAATAATGTGAATGTGAACTCTACATTAGTTGCTGTCTCCACCTGACAAAAACATCACATGCTCAACAATGTTTATCTTGGACAATGCCCAATGCTTGAAGGGATAAATTACAATGCTCAGTGCAAGGACGTGTGCACACTCCACTGAAGGAATAAATTATACCAAGATGATACAACTCACACTAAGTGTGATGAACATATATAATACCTCTAATGGGGTTGGAGCATTTTTTTTTCTCTCATGCAATGTGCGCATGCCCCTTGTGGCTAACTACACTGGTCAGCTCTATTGTATACTGTAGTAGTCTTCAGATTCTCCCCTTCACAACTTGTCTTCTACAGCCTGGTGTACACTATCCACATGAATGTACTCCTGCTCTGCTCACAAGAAATGAGCAGAGGTTACTCTAGTTTAATCCTACCCTTGTTTCCCTGTCAAGTTCAATCCTCTATTACTCTCTCTGTCTCTCCTACAAACCCAAATTTTCACGGAGATAGTACAATCATCACCTGTGGAAACAGAATATCAACGGTGCTCTGCTCATATACAACATCAATATGAAAAATTGAGTCATTGCCTTACCTCCTTCATCCTCGGAGTCTGAGATAAATGTTTCCTGCATGGTTTCTGGGGACACAACCTTGTACTTATCCTCTGTGGCTGGGGTAATGGCTTGGACCTCTGTGACTGGTTTGAGAATTTCTACCACTGAGATGTAGCCCAACTTCTGAGCAATGGCAAGAGGGGTCTGACCATTCTGTGATGAAAAGAAGTACATGAGTTTACAGAATTCACGCAACATGTTACAGCAACATGTGTGCACTGAATTCTTAAGCAGAAGCCAGGGTAAACATACTAACCAGTTTAACGACCAGACCAATGCAGGTCTGCCTCCAAAAAGGGCAACTGCTCAAAATTCATACTAAATGCAGGTTCCCGCCCTGGCAATGCCTATAAATAACAGAATGGCCTCAAAATTATCGGTCCTAGATGCCTAGTTTACAAAATGTTTGGAATTATTTATTCTCCAGTTAAAACTATCAAATGCAGGTTTGAATCCTTAATGCACTAGTTACACAAGGGCTCGGAAAGTAAGCTGAATATGGACATGTCTTACGTTGGTCACTGCATTTGGTGAGGCCTGGTGCTTGAGAAGAGTTCCGACAACCTGGACATGGCCTTGCTGGGCAGCCTGGTGCAGAGGTGTGTAGCCAACCTGGAGAACGAGAGAGTGAAAGGGATAAGGAATAAAATGAAAAACACAAACAAAGGAATAAATGAAGCACACAAACAAACAAATTCACCCTCAGAGTTTTTGTGCATTTTGTTTCTGGTTCTAGCATTCTGGCTTTCAGGAAGTTCTTACATCTGCTCTACTTCCTGTTCTGTCAATCACATGTGGAATTACTGTAAGCTGTTCACAATTTTCCAGCAAGTACATGGTTCCTTTCCTCACCCATAATCTTCCCTGATTCCATCATTCTCCTGCTAATCTCTTCATATATGTGCAGTTTTTCATACACAGCACCAATTACTTCATCACTTTCTAATCTCAGGAAGTCATCTACTGCATAATTTCCCACCACCTTATCTGCCTTTAAATTTGCCTTTGACAATTGTATGGCCCCAGACAGCAGATCCAAATGATTCTGCCCACATGAGAGTAGTTAAAGAGACTGGTTTCCCAGCAGCAAAGCAAAACTTTCTTGCGCATACACAGATTTTAAAAAAAAACACTTCCTGCTGAAGCTTACTTACCTTTGTAGTAGCATTCACAGAAGCCTCATGATCCAGAAGGAAGCGCACCATGTTGATCTGACCAAAGTGACAAGCGGTGTGCAATGGTGTGTAACCTGCCTTGGTGCATGTGTCTGTCTCTGCATCATACTTGCACAGGATCTCTGCCACTGGCACACGATCTTCCTGGGCTGCCAGGTGCATTGGGGTCAGTCCATTCTGGCAAATGAAATTATTTCATAAGTTTCCAAAGAACATTGGAAACACATTCACAAACCTACAGCATAATCAGTAGACTAAGATCCACGAATGCTCAACGACTTTTATTAATAATATGGTACAAGCATCCTCATCAATATTGGTCTGTTAAAAATTTGTAAACATTTTGAAGACATGATGAAATTTGCAAGACTTTACTGTGCTGTAAATTATGAAGATGTTTTTTCTTAAGTCACAACCATCCCCACAGTATTTGAGTGATAAACCTACAGGCATTGTGTTAATCTATTTGCACTGGCCTTGTCAGTTACTCAATACCAAAACTGCCATTTCTACACCAAAACAAAGAATCCACAAAGGCCCAGCCAAGCCTGGCCTCATAACCATGTATTTAGGACAAGAAACTGGCCTTCACAGATGTTTCGAGGGAAGATTCTCCCAAGTAACTTCTGAGCATGCCACAGCTATAAAAGTAACACTCACTAATGAATCTGCTCATTCTCTAGCATAGTAGTCACAGACTGATTCAACTGCAACATTCTGAAAGCCCACATGCCTCTAAATACTTAAACTCCTTAAACCTCTATATCATCCTTCGCTGTATTCTACTGTTAATTCATCAACAACAGAAACCCTGTCATCAGTCAAAATGATACTGTAACTCTAATGTTCATAACACCATGATAATTGCTATCATTAAACCGAGGAAGTCACTGAGAACTCACATGGGCCTTAGCATTGACGTTGGCCTGTTTCTCCAACAAAAGGGATACAATGTCAGTATGGCCCTCCTGGGCTGCAAGATGGAGAGGGGTGAAGCCATTCTTGGATTCAGCATTGGGCTTGGCTCCATACTCCAGAAGCATGGTGGCAATGTCCATCTGGTTCTTCTTGGCAGCGATGTGCAGTGGGGTATAGCCATTCTGATGAAAAAGATTGTTTTGTGTTACAATTCTGACACTCTCAGTTATACTAAATATACACTGAGATACTTAATGTAATTAAGCTCGCTCAAAGTAATTTCTTTCCCTGACAACTTGGGTGCATATGTAAAAGTCTTGCCAAAATTTGATTTATTAGCAACAGTTCTACTAAGGTTTAGATAAGTGAGAAATAATAACAAAGTATCAATCTCAAAATCCTCTGCAAACACTGGGGATATATTAAAAAATTCAGGACATTTTAACATCTCTGATCATATTAAAGACCTATCATCAGTGTACAGAGAAACTTCATACAGTTCATCTTTGCAGGCCCTTCATGAAATTTATCCTTCACAAAAAGCATATATTATACTTTATAAATGATGGTGCAGGCTTCGCTTATGTCAAACTAATTAAATGCATTTAAGTGATTGGCTTAGCTACCAATTATCCTTTACTTAGAACACAATAGTATTGTTTGAAAACATAATATTTCAATAAGCGGATATTATGATTAAGCACATTAAGTTTAAGCGGTGCTGACTGAATTTGAACACTCTACCAACCTTGGCGGTGGCATGAGGGTTGGCTTTGTTCTCCAACAAAAGCTGAGCCACATTAGCATGGTTGTAGTGGGTGGCCACATGCAGAGGTGTTAGGCCATTCTTGCCCTGTGCGTTGGGATTGGCCTCCTTCTGGAGCAACAGACGTGCCACTTTGATGTTTCCGTACTTGGCAGCAATGTGCAGGGGAGTGAATCCTTTCTGTAAATAGGCATGGGACACTCGATTGTTATGGATTATTTAGAGGAAATGTAACATGTTTCAGAGTACAGTTGCTGCAGCTTGCCATGACGAAGGAAAATGTAGATACCAAGTGAAATTTGTCTTACTCATCTGTAGAGAATGAAGCAATAGGAGATCTAAAGTGGAAGAAACCTTGAAATACAGCTGTTTTCTTTCATTACTACCTGGCACTCTAATAGGGATGGGCAGTTTTCATCTCAGAGTCATTAGCTGTGCCTCTGTGATTCCTAGTTTATGTAATGTTTAAAGCAATGTTATATAGTAATTTCCTTGTCCAGTAAATTTAATCTGCCACTGAGAGTTAGATCCATTGCGTTTTGCTTGACAGTGTTCTTCCATCTTTATCAGTTCTGTTTGGATACTTTGTTTCTGGCTAGCATCTGAGTATCAATGCTTTGGATAGATCAGGACTGCTTTGCGCTGCATTTGCTCTTCCATCTCAAACTTTGGCAGATATCTGTATATTATTATTATCCTTTCATAGGATGCATTACCTTGGTTGTGCAGTCATGCTGAGCCTCATGTTCCAGCAGGACTTGAGCCACTTCCTCATGACCTTCCTTGGCAGCGATGTGCAGGGGTGTGTACTTGTCCTTGGTGGCAACATCCACAGCTGCTCCATGTTGCAGCAACAGCACCACATTGTCCACATTGCCGAGACGGGCAGCAATGTGCAAGGGAGTTTGCATTTCCTGTGAAATACAAATCACAGCAAGTTACAAGAATGCAAGAACAGCATTTTGTCACATCACACATCCTCAAAGTTCACTGAAAGGGTAGATATCTTTAAAAACAACAAAACTCTTCCAATTCTAGACATAGTAAGGCTCAATGCACTTGAATTCCATGGCATTAACCATTTTTTTTCTTTCAAATATATGATGCATTCAAGTTCCCAAGCAAAATCTCATACAGAAAATACAAGATTCAAGATCAAGGTATTACAAGATGTATGTGGGTTTTTTGGGGGGAAGCATGGTGTTCCAGCAGTGAGATCATGCTGTATTAACAAAGTCTTGACAATGATTATTTCCATAAAAGAAACAAGTCCATCAGTACTTAACTAATGATACTTTTGGTCATACTTTTTTTGCAAGAGCTTCAAAATATGATATCACAAATGGGAATGGGTGAGTGCATGCCAAGCTTGCATGACAATATTTGATAACAGGATATGCTCCCAAATTGGCCAAAACAAATCAGGAATAATTTTCCATGTATTGTAAATTCTAAAAGCAGTGAAGAAAACCAACCCTAGCTCTGGCATCCACAGTGGCTCCATTCCTCAGCAAGATCCTGATGATGTCAGACTGGTTGGCACGTGCAGCCAGGTGGAGAGAGGTCTCGCCACGGACAGTCGCTGTGTTGGGGTTGGCATTGTGCTGGATCAGGTAGATGACGATGTTCATGTGGCCCATGAAGGAGGCAACATGGAGTGGGGTCAGTCCAGACTAGAGAAAAAAGGAAAACGGGCAGGGAAAAAGGGAAACTCTGAATTAGTGACACAGTGAAGGACTAATGAAAACCTGTAAATTCAGTTCTTTCCTCACCAAGAACAAGCTTGATTAAATCTGATAGGTACAAGACCTTCTGAAATACAGTAAAGAAACATTGCTTTGGTACCTTCATACAGGGAGAGATCTAGGAGCTAAGTAAAAATATCATCACAATACATGGCCACACTAAAGCCAAAGACAGAGGGTTGCATCAAAATTAATCTCATCACTCAATGCATTTTGCTACAAAACGGTTCAGTGCAGTTCCTCTTTATCCATATGAATGCTCCAGCACAAATGCACAATCTCTCAACGTATGCATAAGAAATAATGAAATATGAAGGTAAAGATACAGGATTTATTTACCCTCTGGAAAAAAAAAAAGGGCACCTTTGTGCTCTTATCATTACTTGCACTTACCTCAGTCTTGCTCTCAATGGATGCACCATACTTGAGCAGCAGCTCAACCACCTTGATGCGGTTCTTCTTGCAGGCAATGTGCAGTGGGGTGAAGCCATTCTGGAAACAAAGCCATACAGGGGGGTTTTACTTTATGAAAGTAGAGAAGGTTTCAAGACATTTGTGTCCAGCCAATAAACAAATCATGGTTAACAACAATTTAAAATGTAGCTTAATGGTATATTTAACAAAACAAATGCAAACAGCATTCATGACTTTGAGACCAAGTTGACGATATGAAATATTATGTCTGAGGCCCCTAAGATAGGAGTATCACATCACAGATGGAGAAAATGATGATTTTTGTGGTCGGCCTTGACCTTACATTTGCAGATTTATCCTAAATCTTTCTGAAAATTGAAACAATAATTAATGTACTCAGAATACACCCTAAATACATTTATTCTAACTGTTAAACTTTCTTTAATAGATGACCCCCCTTTCCTCCCCCCAGTTCTCCAAAAGATTAATTTTTCATGTCATTAAAACTTCACATGGTACTAGACCACATCAGAGCGACCTTGCCAGACAACAGCATCAAGTTATATTGCTCATGCTAATTATAAGCACTTTGTAAGGATATTGGACCAGTACATTACATGGCTATAATTTCTGAATAACTTCTTCCAAAAATAAAAATTTGGGTGAAACATCGATGATCTCCAGGTTCAGTATGTCCAGAGCAGTAGAGTGACTTACCAGAGCTCGAGCATTAGGCTCACACTTGCGGTCCAGGAGCAGCTTGGCAGTTTTGACATTGCCACAGTGAGCAGCCACATGGAGCGGGGTCAGGTAGTCCACAGTCACCTCATTCAGGGAGGCCTTATGGTAGAGCAGTAGTCGGGCACAGTCCTCGTGGTCACCTTGGGCGGCCATGTGCAATGGGGTCAGTCCATTCTGTAATTGGCAACAGGCAGAGATGAAATAATGTATTGTTTACTTTCATTTCAGCTTTATGAACTACCCTTTAGACTGGTTCATCCTCTCTGTAAACTTTTTGGATAAAAGAATCTTCAAGTTCACACACCCACAATACATGTGCATTTTTGTGTTTGTGGAGTACTAAAAACAGAAATCCTATATTAAATGACTGCATAACAACTATGCACTGCACATCCTCCAGTGAGTACAAGGCCCTGCAGCAAATATCAGAATCATGGGCAAAGCATATACCAGAATCATGGGCAGGAAGAAATATAATGCCATGATGAGGAGAAAGGAATACATCAGAATTGTTGGGAGAAAGGAATTATATTTAATGGGTGTTAACCAGGCCATTGAAGAAATTACCTGAGAAGTTCCATGGTTTCTTAGGACAGTCTACACTGCTTTTGTTAACTGAGATGTTTCAGCAAGAGTCAAGAAAAAATGGAAATCTGGTTTAGCCATAACTGGCTCCTTCCCTGATATCAACTCTATAACTGATGAAAATGTACATACAGTAAACTTTACTTTATGGTGGCACCTTGGATTATGTCAAAGCTTGGGACTAAAAGTAGTAAAAGGAACTGTGGTTAACATGTGACTTTACACAGATGAGGAGCACTGTGGTATGTAGAAACTATTGCTGTTAAGTGAAAGCTGCAATTATCTAGATTGCACTTAAACAGAATCAACTGCATAAATAATGTTCGTAAAATGATGTCACTGGCCTATCACTCGAAGATGGGACATGGGAGGTCGCCTTGCACTATTTCTGATTTACCACAGGCCGTAGAAATCCTAAACATTGACATTCCTACCTAGGTTTTAGTCATAGGTAATGAACAAAATGGTTTTAACACTTTTCTTTTTAAATAATTTGATTACATCAAGTAATGTTTATTACACTCTAACTCGAAAGGATCAAGCCCCTATTATACATCAGTTGGACAAAACCTATTTGCCACTGAGTGGTAATGAAACAGAACATGGATCACTAGAGGAACATGTGATGTGTTGTTATTGATTTTACAGTGTTATGGGTGTGTGTGCATGCATATCTGACACCTTAATCATGCGAATTTGCACAGGTAATTGCTAGTATATTGTAACAGATTTTTCTGCTTTATGATGTTTCAAACTTGTAATGGAACACAAAAAAAAAAGTTGCAATTAAACAGCTAAACCAAGCACGTTATTTCAGTAATAATACGTTTAAAAGTACATAACTGTTTAAAACAAAAATTGCAATTAACTGGAAATGTGACTAAGTGGAGTCAAGCTGTACGCGCATACTTGACATAACTTTCTTACCTTAGTCTTGGCAGAGTGAGGAGCCCCTCTCTCTAGCAGAGTGTCCACCACACTATCATGTCCACTTCTGGCTGCACAGTGAAGAGGAGTAAGTCCATCCTGCATGAAACAAAGCTTGCTTAAAAAGGTGCTCGTTGAAATGACATTCTTTATCATAACTAGTTTTGAGGTAGAGTTCACCACATTAATGATTAATATACTGTTATAAGATGCCATTTTCTACCTTCTTCACATTACCATTTAGAAAATGAAGAAATATTATGTCCGTAGCAGTTCCTAAACCATGCATGTTTTTCATGAACCATCCACAATATGAATAGGGCATTTGACAAAAACTCATCCAGAACTAGACAGAAAAAAAACCACCATCTTTTATGAAATCTAGTTATTCTTCTTTAAGCCACTAATCTTCTACCTCACCACAAACAAAAAAATAAGCTTCAAAATAAACTCATAGATAATGAAATCTAGGTATTCTACTGTAAACCAGGTTCAACTCACCCTTGTCTTCTCATCAATAGTGGCATTGCTATCCAACAGAAGGTTGACCATGTTCAGTTTACCCCAGCGAGAGCCAACATGGAGAGGAGTGATGTTATTCTGAAAAATATCCAAGAAAGCCATTAAATAGGTGAACATTGTCATTGAAATTTAAAAAAGAAAAAAAAAAAACAGAGCACTTTTATGTGACACTAAAATTTTAACAAAATGACAACTCATACTTTCAGCTTCTCAAGTAATGGAAGTAGAAGTTAAACTTTACTGTTGTCGGAAGTAAAACTGCCAAGTGCCTGCTAATGATGATACTCAGTTGACAGAAGAAGTCATTGCAACCACTGAGATTTACCTTTAATTACCCGTCTTGGATCCAGTTACCAACTTTTGAACAAACAAAAAATATGGACCAAACTTTAAAGAACACAAAGAACCATACAGGTATGATATTCATCTTTCGTCTTTTTAACATATTGTCAGCGTTGGCAATGCATATTTGGAGACACAATGGATCTTGTTCAATCTTTCCATTGGAAGAAAGATATTCCATTCCTCAAAAAAAACTGTTACATGATTACTACCTTTGAGACTGCAGATATATTCAGATTCTATCTTCAGCACCAGCCCTAAATTCTGAACAAAACTGTAGCAAACGACATATGACCTAATATGTAGAATACAATATCATTCATCATAAATGCTTAAATCCTCCTCAATGCAAGCCTTCCTCTTCCCCCTGGGTGTGAGAACTCAAGTGAATCGACAGTTCCCACATAACAGATAATCACCAACCTTGGCTTTGAAGTTGACATCTGCATTGCGCTGAATAAGGAGATTGGCGACATTGGTGTTTCCATAGTGGGAAGCAATGTGCAGTGGAGTGAAGCCACTCTGAAAAGAAGATAGATAATAAATTTAATATGAGGCTGAAAATAAACTTTCAGGATGAGGAGAAATGCCAGTGAGTGGACATTTATCAAACACACGCAAGGAAGTAAGTGAATAGTTATTACATGTGCAGGATTATGAGGGTTACAAATGATTACATGAGAGTCTAATCAGTCCACGCTTTCAGGTTCACACAGAAATATTAAAAACTCTCCTACCAACAGGGAACACTACTTTTTCATATGATCTTAAACTTCTTCAATCAGATATTCCTTCCCTCATAAATAATAATTTAAACATTTCAGCTCAGGTGGAACTGCAGTGAAACAATTAAAACTCTCCTAACAATAGGAATACAAAATTTTCACATCAACCTCAGAATTATTCAAAACATTCTCTCTGTTCTATGAAAATGATCGAAGTCAGACTTAAAGCCAATTTCTAACAAGGTTTCTATGTTGTTTATATGACCAAATCCATGTTACTATGTTAAAAAATTTCAAATGCACTAATATCATCCCACCAGAATTGCGGCTGCAAAGATACATACTGATACTTTTTTGGCTTTTTCATAAAAATATTTCCCCCTCATCCTCTAGAAAATGTGAAAAATTACTTGGGGCATCTACATAGCACTGTAATGATATACTTTTTTCCCCTTGACCTACTACTCAAAGAAGTCTAGAAAACATAAAGATTAATCCTGAAGGTTTGTTACTATCCCAAATGAAATTTATGTATGCCATACAAAGAGGAACATCAAGAAAACCTGAAAGGTTCACAATAGGGAGGGTAGTAATTTAGAAGTCTATGCTATAAGTCACTGGGGCACACTGACATGGAGTAACTAATACAAATAGTTTCACACTTCTTTCTACAATAAGCATGTCACTAGAAAATGGACGTCTGTTTCAAATCTTGACTAACTGCATGCATAAAGATGGAGGAAATAACATAGCCAATCTATAATTTGAAGACAGAAATAATTTCTTACTAAAAAAGGAGATAATGGATAGCATGCTACTTTTTGATGACACAGCTGGATGCTAAAGTTCATGCTTGAAGGATAACTGCAGCATTCTCAACTAAAGACCAGCTCGAAGATGGATATTCAGGGCTGCCACAAAATGTTCAACAATTTTTCCATGATTTTTCCTGGATATTTACAGGTGATGTAACGTCTTTTTCCATTATAATAACAACCATGTAATTAAAACCACCACGCAACAGCACTTTTTTCTGCATGAAATTTAACCCCTGTTCAACAAGTCTTCACTCTGGTTGATGCACAAAAGGGGTAGGGGCCATTCCAAACAAAATGTTGAGCATGGGTGACAGAAACTGATGGCAAAATTTTCTGACACTATGCCCAAATACAGGTCTCTGTTCAAAGCAGATTCTGCTTTTGTGATTTTTTTCTGTTTGACCACTTAGTGAAATGCACACATTTCAAGATTTGAAATTCTGTTATCAAAAAATGTTTGGCATGTCTACCATCCTTGAACGAATTGTGAATCTAGATTTTAAAAGTTTTTTATGATTTTTTCCCATAAGAGTTTGCTATTTTTGCTGATTCCAGATATTGAAATATTAAGGTAAGAGAACATGTGCCAATGGCAATTTCTCATTATTTTTTCATATATTCTAAGCTATGGCAACCCCTGAATATGCATAGCTAGCTCTTAATGACTGACCCATTTGCTCTTCATTCATGCTTGATCGAACAAATTCATTCCAATCTTACTTCCTTTCATGCAAGAATGTCATGGTACTTGAAAACATAAACAGAAGGGTAATACATGATTTTGGTCTCAGAATTGAGAACTCATCAAATTAGGTTTATGAGACAATATCAAATAAAACTGATATTTCACACATTGAAAAAGAGAGAGCTGAAAAAAAAAAACAAAACCCAAGAATGTCACTGTGCCTTAGAGTGCTATTTTACAAGCTGATGTCCAAATCATGTTTTAACTTCATGACATTCAGCAGCATAGTATCAGGTCAAAAACAGGGTATCTGAATTAACAAAACTTAAATACTGCCACTGCTATTCCTATATAGCTTTCTTTCACTTGATATCAGTTTAAATCTAAACTGACTAGACCTAAATTACTTGTTCCCTCAGCTCTCTAAAATGTCTTGTGACACAAACTGAGCTCATGTCACAGCATGCAAAGCTGCTCTCACTAAAACATCCTTTCATTCCAAACAAAAGCACCGCTGTGCAAGTTTCATCACATTAGCTAGCATTTTGTGAATCTTGATTGCTGGAGTAAGCAAAGCCAGTCTGACTACTACATGAAGAAGCAAACACAGTGAAATTCCTTTACAAAATCACATTGGTGAAACAAAACTCAACAAAACAAAACTTTCACAATAAACTCTGGAAAAATAGTTCACAGCCTGATTTTATAAGAGAGCTATGAAATGCATTCATCACCAAAACTCTGAGAACACTGAAAAGTAAATCTAGCCTCACAATGCTGTGAAAGCAAAGACAACTATAATGTACTCCGAACAAACCTTAGTTGTGTCATTGACTAGTCCTCCCTTTGGTAGGCATGACAGATGAAATGATAATGAGTTGGACAATGAGAATGAATGATAAAGTGATGCCAATGATACAAAAAAATGTTGGCGAGGACTGTTGAAGAAAATGGTATGAAAACATGACATGAAAATATTTTTCTTCTGAAAGATTGTAGTGATGATGTAAATATGACATGACATCAAATGGCTGGTAAGGATGAGAATGATGGCACAGAATGGCTTCATTACTTGCAATGCAGACTTCGAAATGCAATGAGATGGTTAATGGCACGCATGGAAGGAAACAAATAATGGATATGCCACTTTATGATATTGAACTTTCCTTTGAGAGACTAAAAATTCCTGACTATATGAATTGTGTGTAACACGTTTAAAATTTCTCAATTTGGTACTGACACTAGTAAATTTCTGGACAAGTGGCATATCTTGTAATGTTAGATGAAATGAAAAGACAATATGAAGATGGCCTAACTTTGTTAGTGTGGTACCACCCTTGAAAGATCATATGTATAGGTTTAGCACTGCACTATGCATGCTGGTGTGCTTTAGTTTCTACTGTCCATATCATGCTTGATATGCCAGCAAACTGTTAACTCCCTGACACTCAACTCAGATGTTTCACAACTGAAATTTCCTCTTGACAAGAGGTTCAAATAGAAATGTACAATCTAAATTCTGAATAACAATATGGAAGCTGTTTCCATGACAACTAATAAATATATACCAGTTCTTTCAAATAACAAACCATCTTTAGTGTCCAAGAACTCACTGCCGTTCAAAAGAGGAAAACCCTTTTTGTTTAATAGATCAATCTCATTGTTTACCAACAATTCAGTAGCCTTGATATAGGATGGGAAGAAACCCAATCTCAAATAACCATCCAGGTGCCTTATGATGCCTGCAATAAAATCTGCATAACCATTTTACTTTCAGAACTAATATACTAAATGTTTGATCTCCCTTTTAAACAGCAGTGCAGACTAACCAAAACCAAAAAGCTTCCAATGCATTATCCCATAAAATGTATCTTAAGCATCTCTTCCTCATGATGTTTAGTAGCTCACCTTTGTCTGTAGTTCCACACTGTTTTGCTCATTCTGCAGCAGCAGGGCGGCTGACTTAACATCATCTTTCTTGGCAGCAATGTGCAGGGCGGGCAGGCGGACCTTGCCTTTGGCATCATGTTCCAGGAGCACAGACACCACCTTGTCATGGCCTTGCTGCAGGGCTACAGCCAGAGGGGTGAATCCATCCTACAAACATATTGAATGAACAGTTCAACAGGCATGAGTACTCACATTCCTGATGCTGGATAATAGACATGAACAAAGGCATATGCCTGACATTATCACTTGACACGTCACAATCTCTTTTGTTAAGTCACTCTCTGACTGGAAAAACCATGATTTAAGTATTCATCTGTTTTATTTTCTCTGCATAAGAAATGTTCTCTACTTGAATTAGGTGCAAAACATGCAACTATCCGTAGAAATCTCTGATAGTTTAGTAAAAAGAACATATTATTAGCTGACCGGTGATTAAAATGTATACCATCTAACCTCGGTTTACGAGGCAGTGTAAAGAAATCCTAAAATCAGATTTTCAGGTTATGGAATAATGTCAGCTCAATATGTAATATCATCTAAACAAAACTACAAAGATGCACAAATGAGAAATCATACATTACAACCAAGGGCATGAGGTCAACTCAAAAAATATCAAATGTCCTGACTTACCTCAGTGGAAAGGCCCTGGTTTGCTCCACTGGACAGCAAAAACTTAACCACTTCAGCGTGACCTTCTTGGGCAGCCATGTATAGCGGGGTGAAGCCAGCCTGGAGTCAAATATAATGATACTAGACAAGGAAACCAACCAGGTATGATCTGGTGAATAAACTAAGTATAACTAATTGTGAACAGACAGTTAATATCTCAGATGGACAACTAAAGCTCATCTCTGTACATCTTCAATGACAAATACATATAACAACTCCTAAACAAAATCCCAAATGAGCAGCACATAGACTAAATCTCCCAGAATACAATTCAATGAGAGAATGAGGATCAGAGAAGTTATGACAATTCAGTCTTAGGAATGCATGAACTACAAGGTTAAAGAGACTGGGTTATGCTCCTTCCTGTGTTTCCTGACACTGTACATCTAAGAAGATCCTGTAGATAACAGTCATAATATATGCTAGGCAAACATGACTTTTTGTGAGTAAGTCACACTGCTTAAGTCCCTGGTTTGTTTGCTCTATCAGTGCTTGAGAAGGCAGTACTCAATTTCAAGCTGTAAGGTGTACGAGGATCTTCTTCTGTACTTCAAATTTTAAGGAGTGTAGTCTGACAGAGATAAGGACTGTTTGCTCCCTTGCAGCATGAGTGACATCCATCCAAAGTTCAAGTATTTGCAGACCAAATAATCATTCTTTTATGTATCACCAAAAATCTGTAGCCCCATACTTTCCACCTTCCAAGGATTTGATTTGATCTTTGCTTCATAAATATAGCTATTTTCACTGACCTGTGCTTGTAGATTGACCTGAGCCCCATTCTCCACCAGTTTCTTCACAATATCCTCATGTCCAGCCAAAGAAGCAATGTGCAGGGCAGTGTTCCCTTTCTGAAATGGTCAAAGAACACCATGTACCTTTGTGGCTGGCAGTGTAAATTAAAAGCCCTCATGGCTCTAATCACAATAAACATGCATAGCATGGATTTCCTCCTGTATCTGTTACATGCAATAAAAGAATACGTTAAAGCATCAGGATCCTGAATTCTATGGCATCAGTCAAAATGTTGAAGTCTATGATGTATTGAGCTTATAAGTAAGTTTTGAAACTGACAATAAGGCACTCAAGATTTCCAACTACATGCATTTTAAGTTTGAGGTCCTGAGATCCAAATATGGCACTGACAACAACATGTTTAATGCTAAGGGCTTATTTCGATCATCCTTCTAATTCCCACTGTGTATGGTTTTCTACTCGAATTCCTCATTAGCTAGTCTAGCCTACTGTCATGCTAAAACTTCAACTGTGACAAGATAACAATACCTTGGTTGCAGCTTCAACATTTGCCCCTCGGTTGAGGAGTTCAGTCACAATATTGATGTGGCCTTCCTTGGAGGCAAGGTGAAGGGCATTCAGTCCATTCTGGAAAGAACAACACAAATGTCATTCTACAACATCTAATCACCACACAATAATCACCACACAATAAAAAAAGGCCAGAACTATTGTCAGCACATTTTTCCAACCACAAAGTTTTCCTTTAATGCAATACTCACATGGAAAATCTACATGAGGAAACAGAAGACATACAGAATAGCAGGAAAGTGTCAGTCCTAAATTGGCTTCACGTTCAAGATCAACACTTTCACAACTTGAATATGGAAATATCCAAAAGTTGATTCCAACAGACAATAATGTACATTATATTTTATGCTTGTCTTTTCTGGCCCCACCAGTAAATCTTAAAATCCGTGATAACCAACCAAGCTCTATCCTAAAACACAAGCCAGGAATGCTGAGGAAGACACAAGGTAGCACCATCAGTATAACTGGATATGTAAAGTGAAGGTATATTTGAATGTGTGAAAGAATTGTATCAATCCCGTTCTCCCATCCAAGCACATTTTAAGTTAAGGTTCCCCTTCTTGAAATACCAACCCTAACCAAGGCTAGCACACCCTCATGTCGTCTTCAAGCAATGAACTTTGGGTCATCTGCTTGTTGAAATGATGAAACAGAACTGACTTGCACAAATAAAAATGCATGTCATAACCTAAGCCTTGCACTAGCTATACAGCTGGACCAGCAGATGCTGAAATTGTTAAACACCGACTTTGCTCTTTAAAAGCTATTTAAGTTTCTTAAAGCAATGCAGGCTTTGTTTCAACTTTGCCTCCCCACATCCCTCATTTCCTCCCCTCCTACACCTCCACCCCAAAACTTACTGGGTTGCTTGTGTTGATGTCAGTGCTCCCCTTGAGATACTCCAGCACTTCATCCAGGTTTCCATCTCGTGCTGCACGCAGGAAGCCAGCATTTCCATCACTCTGGAAAACATAAACAGACAAATTCCATAATGAGAGAGGGATGGGATTTTCCTCTACAATGGCTGCAGAGTGGAGAGGTGGAGAGCCGTACAAACATCTTGTGTAAACATTTGTACTGTCCACAAACTGCTCATTTATTCCTGCCATAAGGAAGGAAATAAAGATATCAAACAGGCTTTTCATCTCAGGGTCAATAACTACTTCATGAGACTCCACATAATATTTGATAATACTGTGATAATAAAGATTTTTTTTTTTTACATTCCATTATTCTGCAAAACACTTAAGAATAAAACAATATCAAATATCATACATAAGTCTGTAGGATTAACACATTTCTTAACAGTCTGCTAGGACAGGTTGATCTTAAAGATCAATATAGAACAATTGATGTTTGACAATGAGAGCAGTCAACACAGACTGGAAACAGAAACAACTCTGAAAGGTAATAGCACACATACACACACAAAAACAACCCTTAGTTACAGGTCAACAGTAGCGTCCAATGCTTTGACATGTATACAAATCAATTTCTGACCTAATGTTTGACTTATGGTGTCACTGGATTATATTTATTGACTGACATGTGAACTCACTGATGGGGTACGGCAGAAAAAAGTAGGGAACTATAATTTATAAATCAAAGTCTTTAGATCGATCAACAAATATTCCCTCATGGGAAATTTATTAGTGATGTAGTCAGTGAGATGACTGGGTGTGATGTGAAAGACAAACACAGATGCTACAGCTTATAAAGCATACTTCAAACAAAACAAAAAAAACAACAACATGAGAACAGCTGCTAGGGTTATAAATCACCATATAGGTTTCCAAAGTGATTTAGCTGTTTAAAAATGGAAACATAAAAGATTGTTTTCTCCATTAGAAACTCAGCAAAATCCTATTTCGATGACTGTGCCATTTTATGAAGTGAAACAGTCCATCTGCATTTAAACTAAAGAAAGACTCCTAAAACAGAATGGGAGATATAAGAATAATTGTAATATTACTTTTGGAGAAATCAATTAGGGTACCTGGTTCATCATTCTGACTACTGAGCCACTAAAACGCACCTATCGTGGAAAGGAGTCAGGGGCACCAAAGTAAAAGGAGATTTCACCTTCTCTGGATTCAACTATTCACAGAGAGGAAAGGAGGGCGGGAGGTGACAGGGAGCAGGAGATAGTAAGAAAGGGAAAGAAAAATAATCACCCACAGAGAGAGAAAATGGGAAGAAAAGAATGGAAAAATAATGAAAGGCAGAGGAAGAAAGGAGACAGACATGGAGAAAGAGAGAATAAAAAAGAGATGAAACTTGGAGACAGAAAAAGAGAGTTTGGTGTGACAGAATAAGCTGGCGGATGCCAGACTAATTTGATTTNTTGGAGACAGAAAAAGAGCGTTTGGTGTGACAGAATAAGCTGGCCGAAGCCAGACTAATTTGCTTTGGGGGGGAGGGGGGGTGGGCTAAAACAGTATGAAATCACTTCGCTGCTGCCGATGGTGATGCTGACGGAGATCGTCGGTACTTTTATTTATATTTCATTTGGGGAGCGAATTGTCCGCTAGGCTTCACGTCTTTTGAGAAAGGAGAGCGGAAGCCCTTCTCCCCTCCGTGGTGGCCAGGCCTAGTAAACATATTGTCCAGAGCCAAAACCCTCGCTTACATTACCAGAGTCTTATTATGTACACTCCTGCACAAGGAGTTTATCACATACATGTATTCTCGTGGCTCTGCAGCTTACAGCAGTATTCACAAACTGTGCTTCATCCCCTCATCCCAAACAGTCCTGCTGTTTTGTTTTCTGCATACATCCTTTCGGATGACCCTCTGCATATTTACGTGTCCCCAGCAGACACCAACACGAAACGGACAAACAACGGACAACAACAAACTACACTGCACTGTATGAGATAAGATAGCGAAAGAATGCCAGATGCAGGATGCGACGCTCCTAATTCTAAAAGGTCAAGTTTTCCAGCAAGATGCCTGTTACAGTACACAGATTGAGTCACGCGAGTGTAGTTTTAGGACTACTGTTGTGCTCGAAACAATGGACGCACACACTCACGCCAGCATTCACACAGCATCATTCAGCCATGCATGTCCACCCACTCAAGTAAACTGCTCACACAAGCAAGCATACAAACACACAGACTCACACACAAGGCTGAAATGGGTCCAACATCGATGGATGTGAAAACCCGATATTATTCTATTATTCAATCCCGGGCTGCTGAAGGAAATGCCGACGGTAGACGATTAGGGAAGCAACAGGACTCCCTTTCCCCCGGTTTCCCCCCAAAAAAAAACATAAAAAGAAAAAGGCCTCTCGTGCTGGGAACGTTACAAAAACGCTACACCAACTTGGCTACCGACTTTTGGGCGGAAAAATCAATAGCTTCTACCCCAGACACCATCCCTCGTAATGGTCGGAATTCAGCCGGCAAAAGCTCCAGGCAAGGGAAAAAGTGCAGGCACTGGGAAATCAGGAGGAGGACAAAAGGGTGGATGGGGCAAGGGTGGAGAGGGAACGGTTTATCGATCCCGACGTGCATCAGATCGGATGTTGTGTGAGCTGATGGCGCTACCGGTGGTTCTTGTTTCAAATGTGAAAGCACGAGCTCTGCTTCAGGGTTGCCAGATTTAACTCTATCGGAGCCAAATGGTAGAATTTTTTGGCCTTTTTTTTGTTTTGAAAGCCCTTGGTTCCGAAATAATGTTGTTTTTCTCTGGCTCCATAGGTCAACACTGATTAATATCAGGAACAAAAATGTAAGAACACCAAACGTTGTGAACATTGTTTATCTGAGGAAAGTTTCAGGAATTTTAAACATATTTCTATCGCTTGCTCTAGTATGCAACATATTTCTGAGTTGGAATTAATTTTCTTAATATTACTTCAATACAAAACAAAAACTAGCCTCTTATTGTAGACTTCTTTAAAACTGTATAACATTTTAAGTGTCAAAGTTGACCCGATGAACATGACTTAAAGAACGATTCTCAAACTACGTCTTTATACCAATAGTTTTTTTATCTTGCCTTGAGAAATGTAGAAAGGTTTTTGCTAATTAAAATACTTACGAAGATCCGGTGCATTGACAGCTCGTATTGAATTTCTTTTCGTATATCAACTTCGGACCCTAGTCGGCCTTTTTCAGACATAATTTGGCTCTTTTTCATGAGCGCTTTGACTCCGGCTCCAGAAAAAGTCTGGCACCCTGCTCTGCTAGCTGGCTGGCGAGCGTCCAGCCGGAGGGTCTGTAGGGATAATGCTGAGGGGGATGGACATTATGTTATTAGGCCACTAATCGGGTTCCAGGATTTCAATGCCCCTTCAGGCCGCTCTCACTTGCGCAACTGCCGTCATATCACCATTAACATCGTCATCATAATGATCATCTTAGTCTGAACTGCCGGCAGAAACACCGACAGCTGCAACTTTAGCGTAAGAGGATGCATGGGCAGTCAGGTTTCGACAACCCACACAGAGTGACTTCACAGAATGTCACATCGCCACGGTTATTGCAGAAGAAATACTTTTCGAGAGGATCTAATTTTCGCGAACTGAGCATGACTCGCGGAAATTATTTCCCGCGGAAAAAAAGTTTCGGTCAAACTTTTAAAAAGAGTTAATTACTAGACTAGTAAGCAATAAGTTTAACAAGTTTATTAGGAATAAGCCCAGACCACAGATGTGGTACATAAGCAAAAAATACATTGTGCAATGGGACAGCACGTGGACATTTTAAGCACTATAACTACTTACTTCACCCATGCTCACAATGCACTGGTACATTAACGTGCATTCGCAACTTTCTCGAATATTTTTCATTTAACAATAATAGGTACCACTCATTTTAATTTGTATTGGGAATGGTAACCCGCAAGGGAAAAGCAGTTGCGTTTGTTTCTATTTACTTCCCCTCATTATTTGGACATTAATCGAACGTACTGTTTTCTCTTATCAATACACAGCAGGGCTGCTTGTTTGTCAGTCCTGCAACACGTCACTCCAGATTATTTTAGATGTCTGTGCTCATACACACGTGAGGATACCATCATGCTGGGCTCGCTAAAATTAGATCCTGGCAAAGAGAGCACAAACAACCCATTTCATTGATAACAACAACGAAAACATTGTTGCAGAAGGTTCGACTATGAATAAAGGCAGCTCAGAGCTGGGTTTCAACTGTTGATCTCATGTAATTTCGCATCACTACAGCTACTGTTCGCAACATCTGCTGCCATCGTGGACAACAATATGGACGTCGCCTGCAGCAATTCTGATAAAGGGATGGACAGATAAACAATGACATCCCCTAAGTTCGGCATTACGTCACATCACATGGCCGTATGAGCGTGAACAATAACATAAAAATAATATAGGGCAAGATTAGTCATGAGAACCTGGGCAGTAGCCTCGGCAGGGCAGTAAGGTTCAAAGACCCCCTCAGATTAATCTCTGATAATGTCACTATGTTGTTGTTATTAATCTCTTCTATCTCCTCTAACAATAACAGAACGACCGAATGCGGCAAGTCCATCGATGTAACAACCTAACAAAAACCTCAAGTAGTCATACAGAAATAATGTCACATTTTATGGTTATCAGCATTAAGGAAAGGAGCAGAACAGTCGGGCCATAATCTATGCGGATGGCTTTTCTGACAACGATCCTCCTTAGGGGATTATGAACACCAGTACCATAACCAACATGAAAACCATCAACTTAATGCGGGTTAAAACAACAAATAACCTCACTGGCGCGGACGGAGGTGTTGGAGCCTGTACAAAACACAATGAGAACCAAAGAAAGGTACTACTGTCTAAGTTCTATTGTTATGGGTTTAATGTGATGCAGCTGTTTCGTAACTTGGTTATTCGGCGGTATTCATAGTTCCTTAGAACGGCTGGACCATTCGGAGATGCCTAGACAATCCAAACATAATTTACCCATATGAAGAACATGAGGGATGGTAATAATTAGGTATTTTCAGTTCCGTCACATGACCAAAGGATTGTCGCTCATACGTTGGTTTGTTTACATGTTCAGCGCATTCATGGCTACTCACCTTTCATCAAGGGCACCCGGCATGCGCAGAACATGTAAACAGACCAACGTGTGAGCGACAATCCTTTGATCATTAGACGGAACTGAAAATACTCAAGTCTATGTATATACAAACGATCAAAGTCATCGGTCTCTGACGAAGTTGTCTTGTCAAGTCTTTTACTCAGCTCAGCAGCATTCTAATAGGTCATCAAGACATAAGTATAACCACAGATCATAATGTACGTACCCAGATAATCCATCTTCGATCACGAAGCATGTTATACCGGCTACAAACCAGTGTCACAGTTTACAAGGGCTTAAAGAGAACATGTCGATTGGTCTAGCACTTCCGTTCAGGCATCACAGCGATAATTACGCAATGCCCGCAAACGAGAAAGCTGCAACTGACACTGATTGCAACATGCCATGAGCATGTCTTGTCTAGGTCACTTCCCAGCATGTCTGTATGGTTCACAGAACTAATAAGCAGCGTGTGCCTGTGTTGCTATTGCTACTGCTAAAGCTCATAAAGAACGTCCATCAATTTCAAATATCGATCTGCAACGCTTAAACAAGAAGTTTATCCTGGAGATATTTGTTAATATTGGCAGTGATTTCTCATCTGCTCAGAGAACAGCTGTCAGTTCTGCTATTTTCCAGGTAAGTCTTGCCCATCTCCAGGGCGTTCTCTTGACGTAGCAACGTACTTTGGTCTTACATAGCACTCATGTCTATGTGCAACATGACTGTACCAAATGTTCCAAGAATTCACAGTCTCATTACAGCATAAAAATGCTAAGTGTGTATGTGTTATAAACAGAGGAAATGAGCAACGAAACCGTTTGACTTAACTTTCTTGGCTATGGGTTTGGGGCAGAGAGATAACGATAAACACCTATCATCGTTCAGTCGAGCATTCTGTTTTTATCACATGGAGGCAGACATATCACGTTAAAATATCAAGCCTATCACTGTACAGTCAACACTGTTTGTATGTAATGTAAGTACACGGTACTCAAATGATATTTTAACAATGGATTTGTTAATGGCGACCATGAACACACAGATAAATCCTGGTCCATCTACAAGGACCTTGAATCAAGTGCAATAACAACGGCAAGGTAAAAAAAAGTACTTTGTCCTTTAGTACTGAATGAACACAAGAGAAAATCCAGACCATTCTTTATAATACATGCCTACGTATATGTATACAGGTACACGGCATAACAGATCGATCGTTGTTGCATGATCCTTGTGTTTGGCTTTAATCCTTATTTACTCAGAAACAAATCCACGCATAAACTGCAATCATCTACATTCTAGACTTACGCCTACTTTCATGGAAACGGATGGAACTTACTTCGGTACACCACGACTTGGCCTAAACCTTGAGACAGGCTGACGTGTTGTCTTCCCTTCTCTCCCTTATGCTAAAGACTAGACTGGAGGCAGACACATATTCCACCCACGAATCATCACAAGGTGGTATGAAACACTCATGTATATACTCTTGTCACAAGTCCGAAGCTGATGGATGCGAAGGGTATGTTGGCTTTTATAAGACTACAGACAGACGTACCAATACATCCACCACCTCTCGGGACCTCAGGAACCCATTTCTGATCAACAGCCTGAAGTCCAAAGCAGAGAGACATGGAACTTTGACTGGTTTATATTAAACCCACAGACAGACGGACTTCACTCACCCTTATTCGGAAATAAGAATTCATTTCTGATAACTAGCCAGAGGTCTGAATCTGAACGGCGTCTAGAAGATCAGACTGTCATTGTAACTGATGCCAAGCTATTTATTGAAGAAACACTACATTCTAGTTCGCATCCTTGTTCGAACTGTTTTGTCGCCAGTATAATGTGATGACAAGTCAGTTGTTTATTCAAAACAACATGCCAATCCCTATAATCAACCTTCCTGTTTCTATGAATATCTACATAATGAGATCAGTAGCCTGTCTCAAAGCACTTGGCCTATCTAACGCTTTTGCCATATATTTGTAATCAAGGGGAGTCCCAAGTCAAAAGAATGTCAGCTTGCGCAAAACAAATTCTAGGAAATAGCAACTAATACATCGTGCATCTGGGATTTCCCACATGCATCTATCATGTGGACGAGAATCTGGTACAGTTACCAGTAACAGGTTGTCTATAGACTCTTTGAAGTTCAGGTTAAAAGATATAATATCATCTGTAAATGTGCCTGTTTATTTATTTAAGTAGTCCAAGAACTGGCATGTACTTTTAATCAGTTGCCATAACACGCAAATGAAAAGTCCAGTTTCTTGTGTATAAGTTCATGATTGCTGACTGGCTTACTGTCATCGTCTCACACCAGTTCTGGAAATCGTGAAAACGGTCTTCGTATGACTTCAAGTCGTACGGTCAGTATGTCATGATCACATAACCAAAAAAAACCTAAAGCACTAAAATAGCTATATTCCGGATATCGCGAAACCTTATGTTCTCAACACATGACGATCACACGAAGTCAGCAAGTACAGTTGCGATAACTCGCCGGGGAGAAAAAAAAACCCAGTGTGGTGATGACATACGAGGTCTCATTTAGTTGCGTTGTTTACTGGGAGTAGTGCTTTCTTATTCAGTGCTCCTGACTAGCGACAGGTACCAATACCGTTAGTGTACTATTTAATCACTATGCGCTGAACTGATCCAATATAGAAGGCTGCCAAATACACAATGTCATATTTAACATAGAGACACGATTCATGGGAACTCGCCATATCTAATCACCAAGGCATGAATATTCACAATAATTTACAATGACCACGATCATCCAGCTCATCAAATAAGAATACTGAAGCATTTTCTATATGCACCCGAGTAGATATGGAATTTCAAGAGGAAATATTTTGTGCACCTATCTACACTGCACAAAGATAAACAAAATTCAATATCTAAAGCGTTCACAAAATTTTCCTCTGATATTACAAGAAAAGTTCCCGATAACTGGTCTTGTCTGATGTGGAGAAATGAGCATGCCAAAACATCTCCAGGGAGAAAGTATGTAAACCACAAATTTTTCATGAAAGTAAAAGCACAGTTAGTCAATGACAACACCAAGCTCTGCAAGCGAGATCTGAATCTTCTCTTCACCAGAGCTAACATGAAAGAAAAAGACACAGCATGAAGTCAGTGAGTTAACATTCCGCACATTATGAGATGATTGTATTCAGTTTGCTAGGCAAAAGAACGCTCAAGTCAGAGGAATTACGGGCCGTCCATCGGCGTGAGACTGATTTGGTTACCTATGCCTGACTTATCGTACCGTCTGCAGATGATGAGTTTGGTATGGCTAGACGTTGGCATGGTCATTAGCGACTTCTGTGTTCATATTTCCTCTTTCACACGTTTTCCCCCTTCCACTTAGACCTCTCCAATCAACATTGTGGGAGATGCAATCGCGTGAAGACGACCGAGGAGTCTGGACTGGCTGGCAGACTGGGGGGCTTTGGGGCTGGAGTTCAAGGTCAGGGGTTCGAAGCTTCAGTTTCTTAAGATTTTCAGGGATCTGAACATTTAGACACACAGACCATAAAATTGGCACCGAGCAGAGGGGCAAAGGCCAGCAACTTCTTTCTCAATCACTGTATAACACAACAAAAATAACTATATTTTTTTTTCTAAGGACAAACTCCAATGGTTACAAATTCCATACTAGATTCTGTAATGGATATGCGTGTGTATGTGTGTTCGTGGGGGCTTGGGGTTAAAGCTGAAAGAAAGAAAGAAACTGTCAGCATCTGCCAAGAAAAGTATACTGTGAAGGATTATCGCCAGTGGTACTGTGACTTCCCCCCCAAAATAAAAGAAAATGGGGAGGTTTGTGGTTTCAATTGGAGCTGACCCACTCTGACACTAAGGATCAACACTTTAAAGGCGTGATTCAAGCAAGCCAGGCGCGCAACACAGCTTCATCTGTCCAAAGAACGTCATCATGAATTTGGCCAGTCTCTCTCATTCCACAGCGGTCTGCAGGTTTCAAAGAATCCTGCTAGCGAACTTTCTTCTGACTCTTCTTTGCAATTGGACATGTCGACATAAAGACGCAAGCACCATGAAGACTTCAGTTTCGTCATTTCGTCAAATCATGGCAGCATGCTGAGGTTACCGCCCTAGGCAACTGAATCAACGTAAGATATCATTCGTCTTCGCTCAACACTGTCTCTGGCACCATCTGGTTCTCGTTACCATAATATGTCTAGCTCGTCCTCTTACCGCACTTAACCTGAGCAATGTAGGGCACTCCAAGCGCCAATTTACTAGAACTAGAATGTCATTATGTTCATGTCAGGCAAGTATTCCCTTGAGGACAACAACGATTCCTCAGGCTCCTCCCCTCCCCTCTCCATCTTTCTCAACGTCTTTTGACGACCTTTGTAGCTGAATAAAAGCTCTATTTAATGCCCGAATACACATCACTAAACCGAAAGGTTGAAGAGAACGGATAATTTAGATGATTAATATTATTATCATCATTGTGCATGGTGTGGGGAAACAGGTGACAGGGAAGAGGAGATGAATGGTGGTTATGACCTTGACGCCTTCTTTGCTATGGTCCTCGTGGCTATTGTTGCTACTGTGTGTTGTAAAATCAGCGGGCACTGTGTGTGTGTGTGTGTGTGTGTGTGTGTGTGTATGTGTGTGTGAGCGTGCGTGCGTGCGTGCATGCTCACGAGTACGTGCGTGTATGCAAGCTTTTTTTTCCCGCTGCCATCTTCATCTGCAAGCCAAGGAAACAAAAGATGAGGGAGTGGAGAAAGCTGCGTGTCTAGGCATCCGAAAGAGAGCTATACACGCTTATAAAAAACTTCACAGAACGCTCTAAACTATTTCGTATTAAGCACATTTCGAAATGCCCATGGGACTGATTATACGCAACTATCCTTCCAGGGCTTTATAAAATGTTTCCGAGCTGCGTAACTTTCGTATAAATAGTTTTTGATATAACCGTGCTTGAGTGTATTTTTACTGCAGTCTACCTAAGCGTTCTCGGAGTTGAGCGCTGATAACAGCAAATTATTCGCTGGTTGGGCTAAAAAAAAACAACAAAAAACGCTGCTTATGATTAATGATTACCATTACGCCACAGTGTTGTACGACCAACATCCTGAAACGCTATTTATAACCACTATATATAAGAGAAGATGGTCTGGTCATGAGATGCTCAACCGTTGTTCCGCAGAACCGCACAATGACGCAAAGGGTGTTAAACATGGTCTGCCAAGTTACTTTTGACTATGGAGTACTTTATATTGTTTAGTGTCATGTTAGTCAATGAACCATGCATCCATGTTTTAGACAAAATGGCTCTCACAAGATGACAAAAATACAAAGTGGCCCTGCCTTCTGAAAAAGTTGGGCACCCCTAGTTTAAGCTAAGTTTCCTGCAAACCTGCGAACACGGCGAAGCCATTTNGAAAGCTGCGTGTCTAGGCATCCGAAAGAGAGCTATACACGCTTATAAAAAAAAATCACAGAACGCTCTAAACTGTTTCGTATTATTATTCGCAATAAACTTGTTAAACTTGTTAAAAAAACAAATTAAGCACTTTTCGAAATGCCCATGGGGCTGATTATACGCAACTATCCTTCCGGGGCTTTACAAAATGTTTCGGAGCTGCGTAACTTTCGTATGAATAGTTTTTGATATAACCGTGTTCGAGTGTATTTTTACTGCAGTCTACCTACGCGTTATCTGAGTTGAGCGCTGATAACAGCAAACTATTCGCTGGTTAGGCTAAAAAAAACACAAAAAGCTGCTTATGATTAATGATTACCATTACGCCACAGTTGTATGACCAACATCCTGAAACGCCATTTATAACCACTATATATAAGAGAGGATGGTCTGGTCATGAGATGCTCAACCGTTGTTCCGCAGAACCGCACAATGACGCAAAGGGTGTCAAACATGGTCTGCCAAGTTACTTTTGACTATGGAGTACTTTATATTGTTCAGTGTCATGTTAGTCAATGAACCATGCATCCATGTTTTAGACAAAATAGCTCTCACAAGATGACAAAAATACAAAGTGGCCCCGCCTTCTGAAAAAGTCGGGCACCCCTAGTTTAAGCTAAGTTTCCTGCAAACCTGCGAACACGGCGAGGCCATTTTCAAAATCAGAAGTCCAAAACCGATGTGTTTCCACTTCACAGATGTTCATTCCCCATCCCACCGTTACTGATCCCTTATGGTTCTGATACAACCTTGAGATAAATGAGTTCTTTTCTCGTGTTGATGGTTCGGGACAGGGAGAAGGAAAGAAAACAAGATATGGGAAAGAGATTAGCAATTATGTACTGCAACTGGATCTGATACTCTGACACTCGTCAACCGGCGCTGCTTCAGGTACAACAGTATCACCATAATCAGTTTGTTGACTCCGCACAGCAAACCTTCTGGACTCGTAATTAAATCACCATCACTTATCCTACCCTTTCGAATAATGAACATGCGGCTGATGGTGATCTTGGAACCTTGAGTCTACCACGGCCAGCAAGCCAACCATAAACACTCATTAAGACACTATGTTAAGTTTGACTGACAAACAAGACATGTATAGTAATTTATGGGAAAGCGGGGAGGGGTTGGGGTGTTTCCCTTTGGCATAAATTTGAGAGGAGGGTTTGTCAATTTTGAGAAGGGTTTTAGATTTTTCTCGAATTCTTTTTAGTTTCTGCGCAGAAAAGAAAGGGGATCTCCGCACTATCAATGCTTTTTTTTTTTTTCGCCTAGAGAAAAACACTGCAGCTATTATAATCAAAGTCAACCTCTGAGACTCGTGTAGTAAACCTCTGTATGAGGGTATCATTAATGAAACGTCTGTGAAGAATCACTATGACATGAACAAAATCGCCTGTGTCCCTGTTATGGATCAGTTCAACTACGTTTCTTTCTGACGAAGAGCTTCCCAAAATAGTACTAGTCAGAAGTACAAAATTGGACCGGTCAATACCATACTAATTCCCCCGCCTGAGTCACTGCAGCTTGTTATCTTCGGTCCAATTGCTCTGACATCAGGTGGTGGCTGGCAACAGCTCACCTGCATACTGGAAGAGCTGATGGGCAGTGCGAGTCACTGAACACGCGCGTTTGAGTAGCCAGGTAAAGGCACGTGGATAGGCATAAGATAGAGGAGAGAAAAGGGACAATACGACCCTTCCAGTCTGAAATGAGCTCTCCCCACTGCCCTCTCCCCACCTTTTTTTTTTATTATTATTTCATGAAATATGTACAAAATTAAGATCGCTTTACAGCTATGAAGGATCATACATGATGTGAAAAGATGAAACTCGGTGTGAATGTGTATGTCATCAGTGGCACACTCCAGGCTTAAGAGCACTCCTGGTGACCCTGACCTCCTCCCTTGAGCTATTGTATGAGTATGAGGCTTACATTGCAGATCAATAAACCACGGGTCATTCTGAGGTTGACCAGAAGCTGACCCGCATTCGGTCAAGAGGATGAGGTTTGCATCAGTTCTTTAAAATCGTAAACTCAAGTGTGCTACTTCATGCCCACCTCATACCCTTGAGCCATGAAACAAATTTTAATATTCACCAGGGTTGGGCAGAACTGAGATCATATGAACGCAGTTCGCGAACTTGCGTTTAGTTCATGTGAACCTGATAAAGCTTAACAGCTATTTTGGAATAACTGATCTGGATCTGAACTGTAGCTATTTTGGGTGGTTGATATGAGTTTTAATTTTCGACCTAAATTTCAGTCCAGTTCACAAAACCAGCTCGAAAACCAAAACCGATTTCTAAAACCAAGAGGAACTGATCTCCTCCGAAAAACTCAATTTTCAAAGAAATGAGCTAAACCTGATCTCAGGGCTTTTACCCCCTTTGTGAGCTCAACTTTATCTAAACTGACTTAAAACGTTCGTCTACTCGTCGCAAACTTTAGTCCTTTGGTTTACTGTATTTCTTACTAAATGTAACCCTTAAAGTCCAACTCCTTAACCTATCCCCTGAATATCGATTTTGTGAGGTTCTACTGTAATTGGCAAGGTTTAGCATCAGCGGTTTGTAATACAAAAAGAAAGGTTAGAGTATGAGAGGTGGTTGGATTTGTACTATGAGACACCTTTACTGGAAGGTGAGACAGAGGGGTTGCATTACAGTTCTGTGCCTTTTTGGTGCTTTAAAATATCACGACCTTTAATTAGAGAGTATCATACCGTGAGCAGGAGAGAGTTGGCAGTTAGCAAGTTTGCGAAAAGTCAAATCTCAGTACATAAGCTTCAATGAGAACAACAGAGTACGGCATAACATTTACTCACGATATCATACACGTAACACTCGCAATATAACACAGGAAACAAAATGACACAAACAACACACGCAGTTTGTTGCAATATCGAATCACAAGGTATAGAATAGAAAAGCTAAGGAGTATGAGAATGCATCATGAAACGGTTCGCCTATCTTCACATCATGAAGAGATATTTCGTTTCAAAATGATGAGGGCAACTTCAAAACAGTCTAGACTCGTCAACAAGAGAAGGTGAAAATAGGCAAAAAAAAATCGGGAAGAGGCGGAAGATAAACATAGGTGCGACGGTTCTTGAGTAAGCCATCACATTCCAGAACAGCAAGCACACATTTGTTTACCTGTTTCTTTCCAACCATAGTTTCTGGATTCTACGCGGTGTTGGGGTTGTCTTCTCTTGCTGTCTTTTCTCACTTTCTCCCTCAAGCTATCTTTCTTCTCTGATGGTTAGTCTTTTCTTCTTCCTTTTCTCTTGAGCTGCTTTTACAAACATCAATAGGTAAAAATCCTCGAAATTTTATACAAAGCGTCGTCAGCTTTTCTGCTTTCTAGCAGGGTTTCCTGGCACGCTTCCTCTCGAAGATCAAGAACTAATGCGAAGTTCACGTTCAAAGTTTACATGTGCACCTCTCTTCTGAAATGACCTTATCTCCTCTGGCTAATGTTCTTTCTTTAAAATGAGCACAAATGCAACTACTGAATCTCAACGAAAGCGAAATGTCCGTGTCTCCATGGGCGTCCCTCTTTTTGTTGTATTCCTCTCTTTCAGCACCCAGTTTTTAACATTCAGAAGTTTGACTTATGATAAGTCCGTCTTATGAAAGAGTCGAAATCAAAATTTTATTTCAAGTCCGTCCTTCTGGCCTCTTCTTTGTATCTTCTGTGTTTTTAAGTCTCCTGTTTTCATCATCCAATACTAGTGACATTCTGAGAACTATTGCTACTGTCGAAACTGCACATCCTCTCCTTTGATATGTAGTGCTATTGTCTAGCCTCGTCTTTTCCCGATCTCTTTCCCGCATGGGCACTATCTTTTGAGGTTCTCTATATCAATAGTGGTACAGTGCTATCAAAATAATATCTGAACTCATCACATTCGAAACTGTTAGACTCGCACCACTCCTTGTGTATCCTGACCCTCGCTCTCTGAATCAGTCTCTCGTCTTGTTTCGTCTTCCCTCTTCACTCTATAGAGACTACTTCACTGCCAGGCAGGCTGAGAGCTCCACTGGAGGTCAATCGAAACTTCACAGCACAAACACAATCTACATTTAGTAAAACCAGATCAATACAGACGCTGCTGCATTCAGGTCACGAAATTATGCTCCACACGTTCTTAAGACCGGCGAGTATCTTCGGGTAACCGGCGCGACGGTGTACGATCGAAAGTATCGCCATGTAATTTCATAGTGATGGCGAGTTTGTGTGAGGTGAACATAATAGTAAGAGAGGTTGGTGACGTTGTCGATGATGTGGTAGTGAGGATGATAATGGCGGTGGTGGTGACGGTGCATCGTATAACTAAGGCGGTGATAATGATGATAGTAATGATGATGTTGTAATGATGTGTTGACTACTGAACACAAAGGTGAACTGCACTGTATTCGTGAAACACTATCTCTATTATCTTGTAGTCCAGCTTAGCCAAAAAAACCTCAGACGAGCCCGTTATGCTACACGCGGACTTTCCACAACCATGACTCACAGAGGAAAACAAAATGGTATGAAGAGTATTTGCTTCCCTGTTCTGATCTGCTTCCAACAAAGGAATGGCCATACGTTTGGCATGACTGGACAAAGATTATCGTGAATCAAGATCTACCACAGCCATTTAGATCTCTTTTTCATTACCAGCCCTCAATACATCTAATCTTCGTTCATCTCAACAAACTATTAAAGAATTTTTAAGACAAATCTGCTTTAGATGTAGGAAGAAAGTACATTTATTATTGAGATGGTACTTAATAACGAAATCGAATGAATAATTCATATGAAATTCGTACTTAATCACGCGTTATACCTGTTAAAAGAGTACATGAACAGGTTCCACAGTACACCTACTGCTACATAAATTTGTGTGTATGTGTGTGTGTGTGTGTGTGTTTGTGTGTGTATGTGTGTGTGTGTATGTATGTGTGTGTGTGTTTGTGTATGTGTGTGTGTGTGTGTGTGTGTTTGTGTGTGTGTGTGTGTGTGTGTGTGTATGTGTGTCTGTCTGTCTGTGTGTCTGTCTGTCTGTATCTGTGTGTCTGTCTGTCTGTGTCTATGTGTCTGTGTCTGTGTGTGTGTATCTGTGCTTTTTAAACAGCTTTTACGGAAGAATAAGATAAATGTTTACATTTCTACGAAATCATAATGCAGCGCGTGAAACCAACGACCACTAAACATGGGATATAATCTCAATCAATACACAGTCATCCCGCTCTAAATTTACAGTATCACTGCCTTCACACTGTGATAAGCACAGCCGGTTTACCGATACACACAATATCACAGTTAAAGTACTGTTTACACTAACAAAAAAACGCAACTGTGACTATTATACATTGCTACTACAGACAACCAGGTGGATGTCTAAAATCATTTATCATATGATGTTAATAACACAACGGAAGTAAATCTTTTTATATACACAACAATAAATCAGCTGGATCGAAAATTTCAAACACACATACAACACAGCTGTGAAGAGAGCCGAACAGGGAGGAGACTTCCGAGTTGCTGGCTCATCTACATGACGAGTGCAATCATCCTCTCCTTGAAATCTAGTTACGTTTAGGGTGGGGAGGAAACGGATGAGATATTAATGCCTAGTGCTAGGAATATGGCAAAATTGGGCTGGGAAGGGGTAACAGAGCTGTTAAGTTTCAGCGAAATGTTGTCATCTCTCAGCATCTTCAACAGTGAAAATAAGGTATATCTACTATAACACAAAAGACTGATGCTACATTTTCATCGTGATTTACCCTTTCGGATGATTTGGTTTCGCTTTCATGCATTGAAAGACTGTTACTGATCTTAGGGGCGGTAAAGGTTTTCTGAAGGGCAGCCACGGCATCGATGGGCGAAGGGGGAATGTCGGTTGGTAAACACTACGCAACATCATGAGACGCGAGTGAGTACAGGAAGACAAAATGGTGGTCCGGAAACCAGGTAAAACACAAGGGCGAGAGAAGTGCCGCAGATAGCTCCTTCTGGCTCCAGCTCAGGTAGGAGCAAACAAATTAACCCCCTCCCCTCCGCCCCTCGGCAAAACAGCAATAACATCAATCTTAAAAGTTCTCGTAACCCATGCCTTCTCTCAATGCAATATTAAGGTCGCAGACCTCTACTAATCCGAATTTAAACGTTTTCATTATACTGTTAAGTTGTGGAAATCACTCTCTGCTGCACCAAGCAAACCGCTTGGCTCTGAGTCAGTCAGTATCATACACACATGTAATGAATCAGTAGCGTTCATGACATGAAACTTGTAACAAAATTAACTGCTGCCAACGAACACAATACATTCTAATTACATGTAATCCATCTCGACACCAACTTCAGAGAGGGAGGGAGGGAGGGGTGAGAAAGGGAGGGGAGGGAGAGAGAGACTTAGAGAGAGAGAGAGAGAGAGAGAGAGAGAGAGAGACAGACAGACAGACAGACAGACAGACAGACAGGCAGAAACAAATACATAACAAGATTTGCAGCATTATGACCCACACCATTTTTTCTACACGCACTAGACAGGAAGTTCTCTTGAGCAACGCTGGTAACCCTGTACATAACATTAATGCATTACGCGTAGGGGCATGCCCTTTACCCGCACATTTCATTATCAGCATTACCGGGTGACCTTTGCACGCTACAAGGTGCCATTTCCGAGATATGACTTTATATGAGTGATAAGCCAACCAAGGGCTGAGAGGAGATGCTGCGGGTTCGTCTGGCTTTTAAGTTACAGAGCATCATCGTAAATGTTAAGGTATCCGGAAATACCTTCACATGCAGCCATCGTCTCTCTCCTTCACATCCGCCACCCCAAAACCTTGCTTTTATTTTTTACACGAACATCTTTTACACTGTTCTCCAGGCCTACTTCTACTCTTATCACTAACCCTAACCTATCAGGCGACTGTCGTGAAGGAAAGTCTTGAAAAAGAAAAAAAAACAAATTGTGATCTTCACGTGAAATAATTTTAAACATGACCTTGAAGCCACAGTGAACTAGGACCGTTAAAGACGTCATATGTTTATCTTCAAAAGTTCAAAGACGTACCTTATGATGCTTTGGTGGCGACTGTGTCTGCTCGGCCATGGTCTCGGCACCTAACAGGCGACCAGTTCCTTGATGTTCGCGTTATGCCTGCAAGACCCGGTCTGGTGTCTGCAAGGCTGACGTTTACCGGAGCAAGACCTTCTCTGAGATGTCCGAGAGACGCGGTCAACAGCCTAGCCACAGCCGATGGTGGACCAGCGTCTTGTCAACAACAAGCTCCAGACAGCCAGACGGCCTGAGACCAACCTGCTGCAGCAACGGATTCACAGGTGGAGATTTTCTTTCGACACTTGACCCACGAGCCCCTATAGAGTCCTGTCGCTTTGCTCTTGTCTCTTCTGTTAGCGCCCAGAGCGCTACATTTCCCGGAGATCTCCTGACTACGGCGGCATTATTCACAATTTTTCCCCAGCATAGATCCCCGAATGTCGCACTAGCCAAAAGCCGGCTCCTGATTGGCCAGCGCCGATTATGCCCGCATAACTTAAGTCCACGAAATTCAATAATAATGAGAGAGCAGGAGCCGAAGCACTGGCTGCTGTGCCAAGGGAGGAGAGCCCAGGGAGGGCAACAGGATGGTGCCGGGAATTGCAAGAGAGCAGATCTTGACAGACCCTGGACCCGAAAATACCAGAACTGAAGAGGTGGGGATGACGCGGTGGCGGCGGCGATGGTGGTGGTGACGATGGCGGCGCGGCGGTAGAAAACTCAAAAAAATTGATTTCCTCGAACTGCATGACTCACGCGTGTATAGATCCGCGTTTCTCCTCGTCACCCACAGTTTATCGATCTTGATGCCAGGACAGCACAAAAGTGAATCCACAACACGCCCCAGCCCGACCGCGGCCGGGACGGTATACGCCGTTGGCTTTGGCTGTCACAAACAGAATCGATCTGGCTGTTCGAAACAACACGAGAAAGAGAAGGAGAAAGAGCTGGAGACGAATTTTTTTCTTTCCTTATTTCTTGGCGTTCAGTATTATGCTCGAAAACAACGCAAAGTCTGGTTAGCTCATTCGCACACGAAAAGGATAAAAAAAAATAAGTTCAATAAAATCCATAGCCGATGACTGAAATTTGTAAAACAAAATAATATTTATTCTGGCTGTAGTGTATAGATTCCAATTAATGAGCCGCCGTCTCCTTTGAAAGCAAACTCAAATGAGGAAATAACATCGGAAACTTATGCCCACAATATCAATACTATCGAGTTCACTCAGCATGGTGGGCAACCGGTGTTGATTTGACCTAACATTTCATTCAACATGTGCATGTGCTTTAAATCGAGGGAATAAAAACTGGCGATGCTGGTTAGGATGTTTTTCTAATGAAAAAAAAAACAACAGAATTCTGACTCGGAAAGAACATGTTGAACCAGATGCCTATGACAGTGCGAGCGTATGACAAGAACCGACCGAGTTCACGGTGTGACCAGTCACTTCTAACATAGGCACGTTTTAAAGGGAGCTTTAAGTGCGTATTAGTGAGAGGCTGAGAACAATACAAATTACTGCAGAAGATGAGGAAGAGGAGGTGAGAAATTTCGGATGGGAGAGGCGATGATACTATGGGATATTGATAATGAAAAAGAGGAAGGTAGGTTGATGAAAACTGATAACAGGTGGAGAAGTTACCAAAAGGTGATAGAGTGTCAGGAAGTCAAAGAGCTGAACACTTATGTTTGACGGGAGAATCTTCCTCTGAAGATCTTCGGTTGCCTCGCTGTCCGCATGAGAGTGTTCCTATTTACAGACGTTGAAGATGCGGAAAAGGGGGAAGAAACTTAAAGGGGGGGGGGGACATGTGATGTCAACAACTCATTTCAAACTGAAATGAAATGGCCGCGATTCGTACTCCCCACACAACTGCCTGAAACAAGAACAAGATCTCTCGTGCCGATCTAGAAAAAACAATACTCAACAAGTGCATTATTAAGTAGTGGTAACATCTAAAATACAGGATTTCACGACCTCGAATATCCCAATGTGCTAATGTCAAAGCGCCTGTTCCGACTCCTTTATTTTTTTAAATTCAAATTTCACTCACAGAACACTTCACAAACTCGATATTATAATGGGATGGTCCCCGGAGAATCGAGTTCGTGAGACCCCCAATATGTTTGATTACTACTCCCGTCCTTTTCTTTCCTTTCGCACTATAACCCTATGACTCATGACAGTCCTGCCGCCGGAACCCCTCTCCCCCCCCCCTCCCGCGCCCTTCCGCACCCCCAATATTTTTTTCCTATTTATTTCACCACAAACACAAGTTGATGGCGATGCCAATATCAGCAATCGATTGGCGTGAGCAGGAAGCCTCACTCGGGCAGTGATTACTCACATTTTTTCCCCTATTGTTTGTTCCGCTCACGTCATTCTTCGAATCCACCTGCTAACACCTTTATAGAAAGTGGACAGCTTTTCAAGTTCGGATCTTTTGCAGACCATTATTGTTACTGTAGTGGTAGGCATGGCACAATTATTGTTACTGTAGTGGTAGGCATGGCACAGATGTGAAATGCACATCTGTCTCTAGCTTGTAATAATACAGTACGATCGTAACACTAGAAAAATATGCCATAAAAACTTCCCAATGATTCAGGTTCTGTAAACCATCAATCATTCTGCTACCATCTGACAGGTTGATATCAGAGTCTGGCCGAGATTCAGCGATGGTTATTTTAATACAAGACAGAAAGAGTTGATACGGTTTCTAGCCTTTTCCATCTACACTTGTAAAAGCGACCCAAGAGTTATTAAATGTAATTTAATATCGCTGATGATTTAAAAGTTGAGATGTAATCAATACTGAGTTGAACTTGAAAAGCAAACATTTCGAAAAGGGGTCATTAAGCTTGGATGTAATTAGCCACATTGGCCATCTGTTATGTGTGTTGAGAGGTAATCAATACTAAGTTCAACTCGCGAAAAATGGTCACTAAAGTTGGCACAGAATTATCCACATTATTCATCCGCTGATAATGATATTCTCAGTATGTGTGGGGAAAGTCCCTACGTTACTAGTGTTAGTATCAATGGCCTTTAATTTTCAAAAGGCGTTTTTTGGTTAATTATAAAGTTGTGCCATCGTTACAGATAAATATCATGAAGAGGCATCAGAGTATGCCTAAAAAGGCTAATAAAATTCTAGGATCACTCTTAATAGGCTTTACCCTGAAAGCTCAGTTGGAACCAGAACGAAATGTTTCCCAAAAATTGGAAACATGACGGGAACCATCTCGTCTTTCATGGGCGGCTACAGCTATCGTAGCACTGCCTGCCTCGCACGATGACGTGAGCACAGCAATGAGTAATCCTGGTACCTTATTGTGTCGACTGATGACATGCACCCGCTCATCGATACGGATGACTGTCATTCTTCAAGTGGCTACGAAGACATCTCTCTCAAGGTTCTGAGAGGAAGACATCCTATAGGGATAGCAGCACAGGATGGTAGAATGTTTGGACATCAAGATCAACATAGGAGTCCGAAATCAATACGGAAGTTGCTGCTTTTTTTTCTTCTGTAAACCATTGTGTTGACTTGTTATAATTTTTTTTTCCATTTTCAGAGCAGATTTCGATTCTACATCTCTAATCCTGAGATCTCACAATAGAGAGCTTTTATTTGAAGATTCGGATCTGTTAATAGCACAGGTAGGCATGCGCGTATAGTATTTCCTGATATTACGATTATAGTGACATTTACATAATTTGATTTATTTTTTACGTGAATCGGGACACCTGAAAATACCATATTATGTGCATGCAAACCTCTGCCACAACGACCCGCAATAAATCCGAACTTGAAACTTAGAGATGTATACTGATATGTTACTGTGTCAGCTGTAGACAGTTGAGACGGATGCTAACTCACTCAATTTTTCTCCAGAAAACAATGGTTATAGTAGCGTGCCCTGTGTCTGGGGCATTCGAAAGCGATAACTTCAGACCATGCAAACCATTTGAGGGGACGAAACTGAAAATAAAGCTCTCTACTGAGTGATGCAGATACCAAAATCATTCTTTGAGTGAGATGAGGAAAGGAAGGAAAGAGTAAGAGAAGAACATAGTTCCATAACACCGCCTACAACTCTTTTAATCGAAATAAAGCGTCAGCACCAGAAGAAGGACTTCATAAATTATGCACAGGCCAGCAGGCCTCTGAAAAGAACCATGCCAGCAACTTCACATCTCGCTTTCTATTGTTTTTGTTATCAGGGCGCATTTCACGCTCTTTTGCGTCACCGCGATACGGAAACACTCTATAATGTAATAATCGTCAACTCCTGGGGGACTTGAAAACAGTAACTAACAGAAAAAGTATGGATGGAATGTAGAGATAACGGGGAAAGCCTGAGAGAGAGGAGAAAGATATGTTCATATGAGAGGTTGCGTGACAAAACGCTTTGCCCATACCAATTGCCAAGTCAGTCCGCATAACAAAACTAGCATTATGGTTGTTTACTATCAGGGCTACCATTCACTTTTTCATGAGACTATCTAAATTTTCTGTGGTCTGTGGAAATCTTTTAGCTGAAACACACCAATCTTACTAGTCTACATTAGTTAGCAAAAAGAGAGTTGCATACGCACAAGGCAGGCTGTCCAAAGGGCCAATCAGCAAGCTGAATTCGAGGGTCTCTCAGCTTCTTACTTCATAAAATATATAAAATTTGTGGGGACTTCTGGGGTTCAACCCCCTACCCGTAACTATCAGCATAAATCCTTGGGAGAGTCCTATAGCACAGATCCTTGGGAGAGTCCTATAATATTGCCCTTAAAATACGCTATCCACAGACTACAAAACGTATGCGGTGCCACTGCCCTTCAAGCCGTCTGAAACACATTTGAGGGGCAACATTATGGGAGTCTCCCAGAGATCTACGCTGATGGTTAGGAAATGGAGTCAAATCACCCCACAGGTCCTGTAAAACTTGTAAATGAAAATCAGTTCCTTCGTGTGCAACAGTAATAGGACATTCCCGTCTAAAGCTTAATTTAAGCTTAGGGACAGGATCAGGAAAATGAAAGCATACATAAGAGAGTTACTAGCCAATGATTGTGTCTATGGACTGTCCCAAGTTTCCTTTTTTTTTTTTTAACCCTAACTTCCTCCTCACCCTTAATCAAGCTCTATACCAGGGTGTATTGATAATACTGCCTATAAAATTTGCCGGTGCTCCAGGGTCAACAAAAGTGCAGTGCAGCGTCGTGTTAAAAACGAAACTCTCCATTTACGCAGCACAAAATTAGGCTATTTTAAGAAAGAAACTTGTAAATGTATAAAAATGTATGTTTATTGCATGTAGGCAGAAAGAAAAGATCCAAGCAATCATTTATGAAAAAAGGAAAAAACGCAACAAAAAAACCTTTAGATTATGGGTTTCTGTTTGCGCAGCTTCTTGGACTGATATCTTCTGAAAGACAACATTCTCGGATTTCATAAAAAATGCTCTGAAAAGTGGCAAATCTCACTATATATCTTTCAAGTTCCGAACGGGAGGAGAATTTTATCAAAGGAGTATTTCAGTTTCCCGTTTCTTTAATTTTTTTTGTTTATTTAACTATGAGCTGCTAGTTCAGACACAACATGGGAAATTACTTGGAACTGTTGGAAAATAACAAACCGGATGAGTGGGAGTAAAGTTGTTTTTTTGGGGGGTTTTTTTTTTTG